>BSBK01009320.1:0-377500 GCA_027943335.1 Chamaecyparis obtusa | reverse complement strand
GTTTGGTGGATCTATGTCATATACTCCCACCCCGTCTTGCTTTTCATGCTCCTATCTGTTGTCGAGCCCCCTTGTACACATGGTTGCTGCAAATTCCATTCAGATCCTCCAACCTCACTAGTCAAAACTACTAACCCACCCTATGTGCGATCCTGAGCATTAGAACATTCGGCCCCATGCAAACCCATGGGCATCTCTTGAAGTGATCGAAGTGGAGCAGAAGATGAAGGACCTTGATTCACATGCAGATTATAGTTTTTATTTGATAAGGTCAACATATCTAGTAAGGCATACCCTATACGCTTCACCCTTTCCTCTAGCTGAATACCCAAAGCCCTCGCTATGATTTGCAGACCAGATTTCATGTAACGAGGACTCTGCATCTCAAATGATTTTTGTAATGCTTCAAAAATTACCAGAAATTCATGCTTTTGTAGCAATTGTGACCTCAGGAATAAACCTCCAACTAGTGCATTTCCTGACTAGAGATCATAGTGCTGCATTGCCCTTCTAAGTTTGTTCTCGTTCCAAAATTTCTAACAAAAAACTTTAATCGCCAAAATTTCCAATAAGCAAACTGACTGAAGCAAATCCATAGCATTTGACAGAAAAATGGACACCAAATTTGAAGGAAATAAGAAGTGTCTAGAGGAAGGAGAGAGAATCTCTTCACCAATGACATGCCTAATAGCCATTCGAATTGAAGGAGAATTTACCCAAAACATTTCATCCATGGTGGCATCATCAATTTGTAATGGTAGGGCATCTTCCTCCAAGCTCGATGTAATCCAAATCTGATAGTTCTTAGGTAGCATGACCCTGTGAAATTGGTAGCAGAAATCGCACTTAACATAGACTTCCATCAGGTTCGACATTCTCATACAAGCAAAATAAAGACTGGTGAATCCTTCATTTTGACTAGTAAAGATAATTTGATGCGTGATATAAATAACCGAAAGGAATGATAGTTAATTGCGAAGCCATGTGTGAATGACATACACTCTGGATTGGACTCGAGCTTCAAATTTGAAGTACCGAAAGCCATGTGAATCGAGATTTTTATAGGATACCAACTTAAGCTCACATAATGTGAAGTACACCACACGGATCATATAGACTCAATTCATACCAGTATGATGTCTTAAAAGAAGGCAGATTGGCAGTTGTAGGTAAATTGGTATAAACCATATTTATTGCAATTTTATCATTAACATAATACCCAAGCATGAGAGCGATTCAAACATCATTCCATTAATTCTGACTTAATCAATACTTGTAGTGCCTCATGCTGCTCAATGAGTGATGACAGTTGATATGTGTTAACTATGACACCATCACATCTTAAATTTGAGAGGAAATCTGGTACTTTATTCCCCTCCCTTAAAGTATGCGATATAGCGACCTCCTGAAATTGATCAATCAAATACCATATTTGCTAGAAAATATATTGCATGAATGAGTCTTTCTTCTGATACAAGCATTAACCACAATCTGGGAATCACCTTCAATATGCAGTCAATGATAATCACCTTTCTTCGCAAGAATTAGCCTTGCTAGCAAAGCTTGAGTTTCTGCTACATTATTAGTTCCTTTTGGTAATGGTGCAGTTGTGATCACCATCACTTTACCTTTACTATCTCTAACACACGCCCCTAACCCTGATTTACCTGGATTTCCTCTAGAGGCTCCATCAAAATTGAGCTTCACAAATCCAGAATGGGGAGGGAACCAGTGCACAATTGATCTATCTACTTTGGTTTGTTGTTTGCTAGCCATTCCAAATCCCAATGGAATAAAAAGATATTTCCATTCCCTGATGATGATTCCATCCCATGTAGTAACAACCGGGAACTAACCTTACATCTGGTAAGGCTAGCATTAGTAGCTTCCGATATCAACTTTTCAATGCCCTGTGACACTGTATCTAAAGCTGAAAATTCTTTTCTAAAGATCCTCTTGTTTCTTTCCCACCAAACAGCCCATATGACTAATGTTGGTGTGTATTTCCACATTCCTGCAAATAGAGCCCGTGGGAAAAGAATCAGCCATGATTGGAAGATATCCCAAATGTTATTTTGAAGTGGGGTGATGTAATTTAGTTTCCTTAGAACAAACATCCAATACTGATATGCAAAAGAGCATGTCGCAAATAAATGATCAACTGATTCAAATTCTTCATCACACAACATGCACTTGAAGGTAGGGGCAATATTCAACCTTGCCAATCGGTCACTTGTTAGAATTCTATGTTTGAGTGAAGCCATGCAAAGCAACCTGCTTTTGGAAGAACCACATGATTCCAACAGAACTTATAAGCACGTGATGGAATCTTTTCTGATGCCATTCTTTGTAAAAGTTTGTATCCCTCCTTAATTGAATAATTCCCATCCTTAGTTGGAGCCCACACCAAACTATCCTCACAATTTGAAGTATAAACTTGTCTTTTTTCTAAAATGGATCGAAACAGCTGTTTATCTTGACTAGCTAATGGAAATTGATATGGATCCTTCCATATGACTTTCCTTGAATGAAGACAAACTATGTCTATGAAATTTATGACTTGAGTACCCCATATTGATTTTGAAGTTGATATTAGTTCTTGAGTATTTTGCAATGTGATAAGTGGAGGAAATCCATTCCATGAGTCTCTCTAGAAATTTACCCTATCTCCTTTATTCAATTCCCAAGTAATATATTTTAGAACAATGTCTCTGGATGAGATCATAAAGTCCCAAATCACTGACCCTTTAGGAGGATCTAGCATTGAGAATATTCTAGTGGGATCATTTTTATCTAAGTACTTCTATTGCATGATCTGACACCATGTGGATTGGGGCTTGTTATACATTTGCCAGATCAGTTTACCAAAAGTTGTATTTCTCTTTGACAAGTCATGAACACCTGCTCCACCTACTGCCAGGATATGTGCCATATCTTGGATAGAGATAAGTGGGATTTTTTTTCTTCATTCATATTTCCCACCCAAAGGAAACCTCTTATCAGATTCTGAATTTGTGAGAGCATTGATGGCGGGGCTTTAAGAACTGCTAGGTAATAATTTGGGATTGCTAAAAGTACTGATTTGATAAGCAGAATCCTACTTGATAATGAGAGCCATCTGGCTTTCCATGCCACAACTCTACCTTTAATTCTCTGAAGGACAGAATTCCAATAACTTGTTTTGTTTGATGCCATAAAAAATGGGATACCAAGATAAATAGATGGTAAAAAGTCCTTTGAAAAAATCCAAAATCTGCACAATTCTATCCGAGATCACTTTGTTAGTGTTAAAAAGAAAGATTTTTTTATTTTTGAGGATTAATTTTCTGTCCTAAAACATCAGAATATAACTGCAAGACTTCCTTAATCTGTCTAGCTTCTGACACTTGTGAGATACCAAAAAGTAACGTATCATCTGCAAATAATGAATGCATTATGGAAATAGATGTGCCAATGATGTTTTCTCCCTTCCACTTTCCTAGCAGATGATAGTGTTTAATACTTCTGCTAAATGCTTCAGCCATAATGATGAACATAGTTGGGGAAAGAGGGTCTCCTTGTTGAACCCCTTGCGTAGAAGAGAAGAACCATGATGCTGCTCCATTGATAATAACTGAAAAGAAAGCCCTAGAAATACATGCTTTGATCCATTTGCACCAGCATTTGGAAAAACCCATTTTCTGAAGGACTTGAAATAGGAATGACCAACATACTCTATCATACGCCTTCATCATATCTAACTTGATCACAAAATTAGAAGACTGATTGGTGTTAATGGAATGAAGGACCTCATGAGCAACTATTTCTCCTTCCATAGTTTCTTAGCCTAGAACAAATCCACCTTGCTCAAGAGAAATTATATGTGGAATAAGATACTGGAACTGTAAGTAAATTGCTTTAGTAATAATCTTGTATGTCAAGTTACACAATGAAATAGGCCTAAAATCAGCAAAAGTTTTAGGTTCCTTTATTTTTGGAATAATTGCAATGTTGGTAGTATTGAAATATTTGAGCATGGATTTGTTCTTTCTTGATTCCTCCACTATAGCTAGCAAATCATAACCTATAAAATCCCAACTGCTTTGAAAGAAAAGCACTGTGAATCCATCAAGGCCCGGTGCTTTGTTTGGAGGAAATGTAAAAACTACTTCTCAATGTTCTTGATGAGAAATTAGGGCCATAAGCATATTATTATCTTCAGGAGTCACCATTGTTGGAATAGCCTCAAGGAGATCATCCACTTGTGAAGGTTGAGGTGTTGGATATTCAGCTGGAGCTAGAAGGTTCTTGAAGAACTTGACACGTTCCTCCCTAGTTTGTTGTGCATTAGTTACAATGTTACCCGAATTTGATTCTTTAATTTGAAAATTTGTTTTAGCAGCTCTTTTTTATTGGGCTGATGCATGAAAATATTTTGTGTTTTTATCTCCTTGTTGTAACCATAGTTCTCTAGACTTTTGTCTCCAATATTCTTCTTCTCTACTACACAACTCTTCCCAATCTTGTTGAAGACTCTTTTGCTTAACATAAGTATCATTGTTCATCCCATTCTAAATAATATGACTATGAATTTCATCCAGCTACACCTTGATAGCCTCTTTCTGCTTAAAAACATTCTTGAAAATATTATGATTCCAGTTTTTAATAAGCTTCTTGACATGTTTCAATTTCATGGCAAATTGGTGCATCTTGGAACCAGGAACAAAGGGTGCACTGACCCACCATTATTTTAAGAGATGTAGAAAATGGGGATGCAAAGCCACATTCTTTCAAACTTGAAGGAAGATTTGTATTGATTTTGATCCCCTTTAATAGGTTGATTAATTGTTAGAGAAATTGGATAATGATCTGATTCTAGTAGAGACAAAATCTCTGATTCCTTATGATAATTGTGAAGTTTCCATTCCTGTGAAAGGAGGAATCTATCCAGCCGAACAACAATTTGTGCAAATCCATCTCTCCTATTTGTCCAAGTGTATTTTCCATGCAAGGGATGGATGTCCATCAGGTCATTATTGTCCACAAATTGAGAAAAATCTTGTATAGTTTTAATAGGTGGAGAAATGCCACTTGTTTTCTTTGCCTGATTCAAAACTACATTAAAGTCTCCACCTAGAATAATTTGCTGAATTTCTTGCAATTGTATTAAATGAGTCAGACTATCCCAAAGTCTGAGTTTGTCTTGAGTTGAAGTCGGCCCATTAACATTTATTAGAATAAAGGAAATATCAAAATCAGCCACCTGCAGCATTTGCCAATTTGAATGTTGCTGAATAAGTTGTCCCTAAATTTTTAGGGGATTCCAGATGATGGCGAGACCTCTTGAAACACCAATTCTAGGAGAGTGTAATAAAGACCACTTTGACCATTTAGCTATTGTCTTCTCAAAGGTTTCTTGTGATAGTTTGGTTTCCTGAAGCATAATAATATCTGCCTTCATATCGTCAATCAATTGCTTAATCCTACTTCTTTTGTCAGAGGCATTGATACCTCTGATATTCCAGGAGTTTATCTTCATTGCAGACAAGGAGAACCTTTTTTTCTCCTCGTCACATGCTTAGTAACTACAAACTTATTGTCTAGAGTAGTCCGGATGCCCACAACAATTTCATTTCTAGTCTTGGAGCCCTTAGGTCAACCTCTTGATTTGGGTGTTTTGAGGACATGCTGACTATAGGAAGGAGACTGAACAATTGAGAGAGGTTGATGATAGTAAAAAAGCCCCAAAGGAAATGCTAATTGGGAAATTATAAACATGCTCACCATCGCTCCTCCTAGTTTTTTGATGACAATGTAATTTATTAGATACTTTATTTTGAAATAATATTATATTTATAGTTATTGGTAAATGTTAAATTTATAATAAACATTAATTTTATCTTTCTATTTATACCATTTTATATCCCTAATTCAATTTCTCTCTTCACCCTCTTATATCCCTATCTCCCTCCCCCATCTACCTATCTCTCACCATCTCTCCCCTTAACTCCCCATATTTTTCTTAATTGACCTTGCACACCTTTTCGACGTACCCATTACACACCAAAATACAATTGCTAGTTAATTTTGATTTTTAATTAATTAATAATTAGAATAAATGGTACATTCTCCATGTTGCATACATGTTACCGAAAAAATTAGTTCATTTTTCTCTTATATATCATGGACATGGAGTAGTCACATTCCAAACCAAAAATTTATTCATTTGCAGTAACACAGATTGTGCTTGTTTGGTGACTACAAATTTTGGAAGAATTTAAAAGTGTGTTGACAATTTTAACGTGAATTTAATACTTGCAAATAAAAATCCTCCTTGCTATGTACCCATAGATTACTTTTCCAAAAGTATAAATAAGGCTCCACATTATAGACCTTTCCAAGTTATTATTACCATTCTATTGAATGCCAATTTTACTAAAATAACTCTTAACCACTTCCTAAGCTTTCTAAATGCTTTTGAAGGCATTGGATCCTGGGAGAGCTATAGGGAAAGGACCAGCAATAAGATCACCAAAAGGAATATTTTTCACAAACTTGGCTTGTTTTGACACAGAGCTATTGATGGTGTTCCTTATAAATATTTTCCATGGATCTTGGCCATCAACTTTGTTTAGGATCTAGTTTGTAGCTAATGTTGTTGTATTTATTTTTATGTTTTTCAATCCTAAATCACCCCTCCACAACTTCTTTTCCATAATGCACCTGTCCTATTTCATAGAATTTTAATTATGTTTTCCTTTTCTATTTGACCAAATAAATCTCTTAATATTATTTTTAATATCATTTCACTTATATAAAAATAAAATTCCATACATGAGAGTAGTACATATAGAATCTTTTGGCAAACTTTGATTCTACCTACTAGAGAAAGGTATTGCTTATTCCATTCACTAAGATTATCATATTTTTCCCTTTGATTCAAGCCCACGTATTTGTCAAAAATAAATCAAAGGAAAAAGGAATGCCAACATACCTTTATTGTTTGGAGAGTTCACCCCATTTAAAGTTATATTTAGATATACAAGGAGGAGGCTTATCATTCCATCTTACCATTTATTGATTTAGAGTCAACAAATTTATAACTAGAAGACAAAAAATGTGTTAATATTTCTCAGTAAAGAATCCATTTTATTCTCCTTCATTTCCATAAAGATTGAAATGTCATCTATAAACTAGATATTCATTATATTCTCCTTATTAGGAAGGCTAATAAATTGAACATAAAGGGAGAGATATGAATCTCTTAGGAGGTAATGAAGGACATTGGAAGAAATGATAAAAAGAGTTGGGGTTAGAGGGAATTCTTATCTTATTGATCCTTCAAATTGAAAATTTTAGATTTGGAACCATTTACAACAACTGTGGATTCAACATCTTTCATCATCATTCAAACCCAATGACTAGCTATTGGGAAAACCAAAAGTATGCATGTCAGAAGAATGAAGGATCATTTTATCATATCATATAAGCCTTTTCAAAATCAAGGAGAAACATACTAGAGTTCTGGCCATCTTTTTTGGACCGATACATTACTTCCCAATATTTTAGTAGGTTCTAAAAGATATATCTTCCTTTTATCAAACTCATTTTTATGTTTTTGATAAATCCTAGAAGTGTGTTGACCAACCTTAGGACCAACACTTTGGCAAGGACTTTGTATGAAATTTTCAAGAGGGCGATGGGTTTCTCTATTTTCAATAGAGTTTTGTCCCCATCCTTCGAGAGCATGTTTATAATTTCCCAATTGGCATTTCCTCCCAGGGAACCTTTTTCTTCTAGCTTCTTTATATATCTAAAGTACATCTCTACTCACCTAATCAATGCTTTCTTCCTATAATTCCACTGGTATCCCATCAACATCAAGAGTCTTGTCATTTTTAAGAACCTAAATCAATTTCTTGATTTCTTCTAGAGAGAAATAATTTTATACGTTTCTGGTATCTTCCTTTGTTAGTTTCTTTGGGATTAAAGAACTATAAAGTCTCTACTTTCTTTATGCTGAGGGTCCTTATCTTTAGAGGTGAATATATTTTTATAGAGTTCCAAGAAGAGGTATTTTATCTTATTTTTATTTTGCACCACTCTTTTATCCTCATAGATTTTATCAATTATTTCTCTAACTTACTTTTGTTTCATAAGATTGAAGAGAAATTTAAAGTCCCTTTGTCACCTTTTTTTTATTATAGTTAAGCTTGGTTTTGACTCTTAAAATTTCTATTTTCTATTTTTTCAATCTTCTCAAGGCATTTTTTTCTTGATTAGATCATCATTTATACATAAAATAGTAGGTTCCTCTTACATTATTTCTTCAATTTCAAGGAGTTCATAATTTAGGTCATATTCTTTCTTTCTAAGATCTAAGGCATTCTTCTTACCAAATGTTAGAAACATGATCTTCTAGTCTAGGCATCCCACAATATTGGGTTACACTTTTTTGAACATCCTATTTTTTGTTGAAATCGCACATTTTTAAGAAAATATAATCATTTGAGCCTTAAGAGGTCTCATTTCAAGGAATTAATTAAAAAGTGCTCAAGTCAAAGAATCTTAGATCAAACTCTCTTTGATAGGGCCTCTTTACTCTTAAATCAGACTTGCAATGGGGTTTCCTTTGTACCTATCAAAATGCTAACAAAAAACCACTTTCACATTAGCTTTTGGAAAATCAAATTAATTCATTTTGAAGTTATGTAAAGTAAGTATTATGTCCTCGTTTTCAACCTTCCAAAAAGTATAATTTTAAATATACAATTACTAATATATTTAATTTTTATTTCTTTTGACTGTAGGCCTTTTTTATCGAGCATTAAGGTTTTTGTTTCACATATATTGAAAATTTGTAAAATACAATACTTTATTTTTTTTAAAAATATATTTTCTCTAGGTATCCATATCCTCACTTCAACACAAAAAGAAGAAGTTGATTCAAATGCATAAAAAAGGCTATGCATTATAGAATTTGTCTATATCCAAATTAAATTTACACTAACTTCAAAATTTACCTTAAAAAGATATATGCAACAAGAAATTATGAAAAAATATATTCATACACTAGATATTGGTCTTCTAAATTTATATTTTAAAATTAGAATTTAATTATTTCTATACAAAAATGTTATGCATTACATAGTAAATGTCACTTCTAAAAAATATTGATTATTGTAAGAATTAAGTTATTAAAAGTTACATTAAAATTTGCATGATTTATTTTTCATTTTTTATAAAAAAATATATTTAAAATCCACACAAAAAATCTCCCAAAATGAGTAGTTTATTTCATCTTGAAGTTCTTAATGGTTTAGCTATTATAATTGCTAGATACTAAAGGCTTGGTGTGAAATATTGATTTTGGTGTCAAGATAGGCCAAAAAGTGTAACTCGGTATTGTAGGATTACCTAGATATTAATTGTTTTTCCCTCTCATCTCTCAATAGTTATCTTATGCTTCAACGTCCATTGGTTTATTTTTTTCAATGTAAGGACTGCATTACAGTAGTCCTCATCATTGAGAAAATTAACATTAAGCAATAAATTCTTATCCTTGTTTGAAGGGTTATTATCAGATTTGATAATTTGAATCTCTACATTAATGCTGAGGTGATCATAAAGAGTATATTAGAGAATCTTGACTCCTCCTCCATCCTCAAACATTTGGAAACTAAATAAATCTCCATTGATATGGATTCTATCAAGTCTAGTATAAATTATCCTACCACCTTTTTGATAGTTAAAACTTGTAAAACAAATAGGCTTACTAATCTATATCTTTCCTAACATTAGATCAAAGAGGTTAAGAATAGATTTTTGTGTAGACCAATAATATATTTCATTTCCTTCTATAGAATCTAGGATCTATTACATATAAAAATGAAGCACATAATACAAATGAGAGCCAAAAGTTGACCCTTCAGTAATGAAAAAGAGTTGAGTACATATAGGTGAAAGTGAAACCACAAATTTAGGGATGGAGTCCTCAACCAAGAGTTGTGGTGAAAATCAACCCACTAAACTAAGATGATGTGTCAAAATGAAATCAACACATCTCTAGAGAGCTCCTAAATGATGATGACTTGTGTAGACAAGTGTCAAATGATCATGGATGACTAATTAGGATTCAAAAGCCTAAGTGTAAATAAGTTAAATATATACACTAACACCTCCCCTAAGCATAACTTAGGAGGAAAAGCTAACAAATGAGTCCAGGTTACTAGCCTAGTGAGGTACCCGTGTACAATGAAATCTCTCATAGAAGGAGAAAGATAGAAAACCAAGTTGGAAAAAACTATCCTCCAAAAAAGAGATAAGAAATGAAGAAGTCTATAAGGCCCCCCAAACAATGATGATGTTTCTGATGTAGATTGCATACCAGGAAGATCATGTCACCCTTCCTGAAAATCTTTCCGAATATGACTTTCATATGTTGAATCATCTAAATTATTAGGACTGGAATTAAGATTGGAAGTGTCCACATCGAGTTAAGAACCCATATGATGTGTAGAACCAAAATCTATAATTGCTTGAGTAAATAAGACCCCACCATTCAATTTCTCTTTGTCCTTAATAATTTCCTAATTTGAAGAAGATGTTTTGATATAATAAGTTACCTCAACATTATTAAAAAAATATATTATTTTAAAATAGTATATGCTTAAATTATATAATAAATAATTTAATATATATAATATTTTATATAATACAAATTATAATATAATTATTATATAATACTTATATAATGTAATTTATTAGATACTTTATTTTTCAAATAATAGTATAGTTATATTTATTAGTAAATGTTAAATTATATAATAAACATTATTGAAATCTTTCTATTTCTACTATTTCTCTCCCCCTCTTATATCTCTATCTGCCCCCTAGTCTACTTATCGGACTTTTTTTTTCTTAATTGACCTTGCACACTTTTTCTAGGTACCCATTTCACACCAAAATACAATTGCTGGTTAATTTTGATTTTTAATTAATTAGTAATTACAATAAATGGTACATTCTCCGTGCTGCATACACGTTACCGAAAAATTAGTTCGTTTTTCTCTTATATATCGTGGACATGGAGTAGTCTCATTTCAAATCAAAAAGTCGTTCATTAGAAGTAACGTGGACTGTGCTCGTTTGGTGACTGCAAATTTTGGAAGAATTTTGAAGTGCGTTTTCAATTTTAAGGTGAATTTAATACCTGCAAATAAAAATCTTCCTTGCTATGTACAAACAGACAAAACTGCAAAGTTCATAATTATCTTCCTAAATTTTCGCCAATATGCACAAGGGTGAATTCATGTTCATTACAGCCGCTAACCCAATAGAGAATTTCTCTATCATAAGTCCAGCCTACAAGACAATAACACGTTTAACTCATGGCAGGGATTTACCTACCACACAAGAGCTCTCCTATTAATAACACTGCCCCATCCGCATCTCTCTCCAATTCTGCCTTGATTTGTTCTCGAGACCAAGGAAGAAAGTCTCGCGAGGGAGTGTAGAGATAAGTGAGGATGTGCAGCCTAGAGAAGCGCGGAAAGGTGTACATCTTGACCTTCGTGGGTGAAGGCGAGCACAGGTTTAATCCCACAACCTTCGATGCCATCTCCGACGCCCTCAAACAGGTCGAACAATCGCCAGACGCAGCCGCCCTGGTGACCACAAATGCAGGCAAATACTTTTCAGGCGGACTCGATCTGGAATGGATAGCCGAGAGCCCACACGACCGTTTCGACATAGCCATAGAGAAATTAGAGAACATGTTCGCAGGCTTCCTGAGGCTCAGCATCCCAACCGTGGCAGCCATTTGCGGCGGCGCGGTGGCGAGCGCTTTCATGCTGGCTCTTGCCCACGATTACCGCTTCATGACGCGACAGGGCTGCCCTGAACTGTACATGTGCGAGCTCGATCTTGGCGTGCCAATCCCCAACAGCATGATGGCCTTGATTCGTAGCAAGCTGCAGCCCGCAGCCCTGCGCGATGTGGTTTTGGGCGCCGGCAAGCTGAACGCAGAGATGGCGTTGGAGAGAGGGATTGTGGACGGCGTTTTTGAGGATTCGGCGGAGACGTTGGAGGCGGCGGTTAAGGAGGCGGAGAAATTGGCTGCGAGGGGATGGGAGAGGGAGATCTACCGTGGCTTCAGGTTGGCTGCGTTTCCTGGTGTTGTGGAGGCTCTCGATAATCATGTTCCCTATCGCATACCGGCTTCTTTCAACTTCTGATGCCCATTTTCCTTCACAATGTTTCTATTCTAGTCAATATTTCCTTCAGCGAAGGGAATGGTTATAGTAAAGAATATGTCCGACTCAAAAAGAGAAGTGTATGCTTTTGGTAAAGTTGTTTTTAGCGACTTAGTGTTACTATTTTTAAAAAATTATTTAATTAATTGAGAGTTAAAATGTTATTAGGTAGTTTGATAAGGTTGTATGGAGTATGAGAATGTAACATTTTGTAAAATAAATTAAATGAGTAAATATATTTTTTATCTATTTTGTTCTTATTTGTTGGACAAAATTAATATAATTTTTCACAATATTTGTATTGTTGAATTTTGAATATAATATAAGAGTTTTATAGTTAAAAAGTATAAAAGATGGGTGAAGTAATTTCTTTTTTTTTTAACTATTTGTCGAAGAGAGAAAACATGACATATAAATTCTGAAACTTGTTATATAGATCATAATAAATAAAGAGTTAATCAATTGATTGAGAAGGGCATTATGCTTGTAGTTGAAGATGTGATTTCCTTCTAATTTTGTGAAAAGTGCTTTAAAGTTTTTATTGGTTGTTTTACTATATAAACAATAGAATTCTTCATATTCATGATTTGAAGTTATTTTTTTGGGTAAATAAAAGCATTTCAAATCAAATTTCTTTTCGGTAAGTAGATCTATGATTCAAAAGTTTTTAAAAAAGCATTAATAACTATTTAGGCTTTCATAAGGGATGAAAATGATGTTGAATTTCTAAAATTTATGTATAGTCACTTGAAATTGTTGTTGAAATTTCTAATATTGCATTCTCATTTGTGTTCAAGAATAGAAGAAACTTTTATACAATCTTTATCTATAATCACCAAATCAATGTTGCAATTCTTTACAAGCTGAAAGCTAAAAGATAATTCTTCATTAAATTTCTATACCTGTTTTGTGGAAAAAAAAATGCTTTATCAAATTTATGTGAATCTCAAATAATACATCCCATATACACCATTTCCCTTGTAAATACTATTTAAATATGATGACAAATCCTATATAGATACATTATTTCCATTATAAATACTATTTAAATATGGTAAAAGATGTATCAAATATTTGTAATTGACCTCACAAATTTACAAATAGTAAATTTAAAACTATATTAAATATAACTATATAAATAATTTTATAAATTTTATAATAATGTATCTCAAATCTCCTTTTCATACAATAAAGTAAGTTTTATTTTACTAGCAATAGCACCTTTTTGTGCAATAGGTATGCCAAAGATATATTAAAAATTAATTTTGAAAAAATATATAAAGGGGACAAAGATAGATACATAAATTAGGTCCTTGATGTATATTTCTTTACTATCGATAATTTACATTTATGCAAAATAGAGACACAAGTATGTCTACCTTCCCTTGCCCACATAGTTAGTGTAAAGTTGCAATTATCAGTTTAAATGCATGCAATTTGTCTATAACCTTCCTATCCATATCTCTGCGGCATGCTTATTATAAAGGTGCAACTACCAGTATAAACCAAAGAGTTTATATTAAGAATTTTTATATAAACTATTGAAAAGAGTTTATATGGAATGGAGGAGCTGATTTTGTCCATCATTCATTGAGTGTTTAAAAATAAAGGGCAACCATCCAATACATCATGGCCACTCATTTCATACTCTACACAGTTTCAAAAATGTTCTTCCAAGCCCAAAGATTGATCACCCTCATATAATTTAGCATTTCATTAGTTACCCTCATTTAATGGTCACACATTTTCATCAATTGGAATTGAAATATTCTATTCCTTTTGGATCCTCATGTTATAATTCCCATTATGAAAATCATACATAGAAAAATTAGACAACATAGAAATGCCCAAAACCCCAAACAGTAATGCAAAAGCCACATCTACCTAGAGAGGCATCATCCAAATGTGATGAAGTTACAACATTGTGTTTGAAAGTTCTTGACCATCTACAACCATGTAATTCACAATTTGTCCTACACCATGAGCTTGTCTAGAAGAACTTGACAATCTTAACCCCTTTTTGTATGGAGTAGTACAATTAGAGTAGACCTTATAAGAATTCCCAATTTGTGGCATTAAAATTTATACAGACAAACCTATTGATTATACTAACAAAAATATTTCCCTTGTAGGTACCTCCAAAACTAGAAATAAAAAGAAGTCTTTAGCTGATCCTGTGAAAAAGGATTATCCTTGCTCTTCACCAGTAAGAAGGACCCTAAGGGGCAGAGTTAGTAAAGAAAGCAATAAGCTGGTTGATGATAAAGAGGTCATTGATCTCGATCCCATGGATACTCATATGTCAGAGCAATTTGGTTCAAATATCTTAGGAAAAGATTCACTGACTCCAAAGAGTAGTAAGCCAAATTCTAGAAAACCCTCAGTAACCATGGTGAGTGATACCTTGCAGACTCTATCTCCCACTCTTAGTTGGCTCAGAAGTTCTACTAGCAGGAAACAGAATGTCCTACCGATAACTCTTTCGGTAGGGGACATGGTCAGTAAGTGTTTGGGAGCCACAATAAAGCCCAAAATAATTAAGATGGAGACAATGATAGAGGTGGATGAGAAAACTGGAAGGTGGATAGTAGAATGAGCAATATCGAAGTCTGACAAACATGTTTTTGAAGCATCTATTGAGGACTTTACTATTGAGAAGATAGATTTGGGAGTAGCAAGCAAGGCAGCAGATGCCAAGCATCTAGAGTCTTCTACATGGAAAATTCTGCACAGGACTTTTAAAGATGAGAGGGACAAGAAGGAGTTAAAGGCTACCATACAGAGATTGGCAGAATTCATTCATGCGGTCCAAGAGCCTAATCTGGTTCCATTGGCTCAGGTGCCTCACACATTCGATCCTCGTTCACCAGAAGTCCGTAAGACCCTAGACCAAATTCAAAGAAAAAAATTGGTAGTAGATGTTTTTAACAAGTGGGTCATAGGGATGATTCAATGTGGGAGTGATTATATCACTCAGTTAATTGAAACTCATGGAATGGTGATAAAAATCATTTTAAAACTATTGGATGAACATGCAGAATGGAGGAAGGAAAAGAAGAAATGGACTGGTATAGCTGGTTAGCTGTCAAAGATTGATCACTATGAAGTGACTAAATTCCTCATGGAAAATCCAGTTCATGGTTTGAATGAAGAGATCATGTATGTTTCTGTGAAGAGTATTGAATGGAGAAATTCAATCATCAAGGACGGATGTGATGGAGCAACCCGCTTACTTAATGACCTTAAGGGCTTGATTGACACCATGCAAAAGGATCTTAAGTGCCTAAATATTGTTCTGATGGATGAGGGAACTCAGGATATAAAGAATACAAAGAAAATAACTCAGTTATTGGAGGCAAGTATAGTAGCTATTAGAGATAGCAAGGAGCTTACAACAGAAGATCTTACTTATGTAGCCAACACTGAAGCTATGCTTGTCATCTATGTAGATCATCTTGAGTCTCATACATCAAGGCTGGATCAGATATGCAAAGATAGGAAAGTTCTCAGGTAGAGAATTGTTCTTATTAGCCTACCATATCACACCATAATTATCAGTGCATCATTGGCTCATGAGGAATGGAAGCAAGCATGTGCATCCGGGTCATCTCAGAATTGAATCAAAGATGTCCATCTCAACCATGTTTAGTAGTTATTTTTCCATGCTTTTTGGGTCGTTGTATCAGTTGCTAGTATTTTCCATTTTTAGCATATTTTCAGTTATATGAAATAGTTCCGGAAAAAAACTCTAGGAGTTTCATAGACTTTATTATTTTTGAAATTTGTAACTGATAGCTATATAAAGCCAAGGAAAAACTATTGAAGGGAAGGTTAGTTAGTTTTATTTTCTACATAGTAATAGAATAGTTTAAGCTTTAATATTTTCTGTAAGATTGGAATTAAGTTTTTCTGAATCAGTGAATGAAAAGAAACTTATCAATATAGATCTGTTGGTTTATATTTTTGGGTGGTTCTCTGTTGGGATATCCTACATTGATCATAATTTCTTGGTTGAGCGTCTTTATCTTTTTGTTTTGAATTATAGTTTAAGTTGTGCCTTAGATTAGAATAATTTTCACTTCTTGAAGTCTGTGAGCTTCAGATCTCTTAGTTGTTTCTAATTAATAGTAATTGTGTCATATTTATGAAAGTTACTATTTATGCCTTATCAACTTTCTAGTCAAAAGTTTGATGTTTGCAGCAATGCATTATTCATTTTCATAAAAAAGCATTGAAAATATTTATGGGAGTTGTACCATAATTCAGAGGGTTAAATATTTTATGTTTTATCCATTTTTTAGTAAGGAGTTGATGTTTCTTGGTGGTTATAGAGTGAAGAAATAAATTTGAAAAAGAGACAAATTCATTTACTTAACCCAAACTGAACCCTTTAACTAAACTAAATTTAACTCAAGTCATAAAACTTGAAGCCCAATTGTAACACTGAAGAAAATTGAACATTAATCCTAAATCTAATTGAACAACAAACTGACTTGAACCATAACCGTAAACCTAATTGAGCATTAAACCAAATTAAATTGTAACGCTTGTTAGAATTCAACCCAAACCCTAAACCAAATTAAACATTTCAACAAAAAGAGCCCTTTAAGAAAACTAAATCAAACACACATCTTATACCAACTTCGACCCTAACCATAACACTCAACCAAAATAAATTACAACCCTAAAACTAATTGAAGAGTAAACCATATTGATCCCCACTCTTAAATAGAATGAAACACCAAATACCAAGTACAACCCACATCCTAAAAAAAAATTGAATCCATATGAAATTGATTTCTAACAATAATATTAAACGAAACTGAACCCAAGCATGTATTAAATTAAAGGACAACACTAAAACAAATTAAATACTAGACCTAAACCCAATCAACATAAGAAAACAAATTAGTATCCAAATTTTAAAATTTGTATTTGTAATATTATATTTTTTAGTTGAATTGTTAAATATATTTATTAAATTAAATTTTTTAAAATTATATTTCATAAAGTAATATAAACAAATGCATTTAAAAATAAATAAATAAATGTTATACTATCTTGAATAATATTGTCAAGAAGACATTACATTTTCAATTATTTTTAAATGCTAAAAAATAAAATAATTAAGATGATATAAAATATTTTAATTTAAAAGTTAGCATTTCTTATGAAATGATTTTAACTAAAGCCAATACACTTTTCCATGATAACAGTAGTCTAACTAGGATTTGAATCTTGATATAAAGAACAAAACAACAACCACTTTAACACCACATTATGTGGTGAACCTTCTTTTAAAACTAATTTCAATATTAACTTAAGACATAAATAATTTGACTTACAAATTCTAGTAAATAATTTTTAGATTCTTTTCAGTTAACCTTCTACAACTGCGTATATATTATACAATATATAAGCTAGTCATACATGCTTTGACAAAATTATTTCCTTTTGACTAGCCTCGTTCCCTATCGCATACCCGCTACTTTCCACTTCTGATGCCCATTTTCTTACTTCCCGCTTTCAAGCTCTAATGATTTTAATAACTTCGTTGCATTTCCAGCACAAATAATGCTTAAATATTTGTTGGTTGTTTTTAACTATTTTCGGAGTTTTTCTGGCTAGATAAAAGCTAACATTTCAAGTCAAACTTGTTTCGAAACAGTCCAATATTTCTCTACTATCACTGAAAATAGTTTTCCAATTTCTAATATTGCATTCAACCCATGTCTTCATGCAGTGCATAATTTAAACATTTGGAGTGTTTGTGTAAAAAATAAGTAGAAATATTTATGTGGTCACTTAAACAGCTGCATGGAACCTGTCCTAATTAGGGTTGAATTTTTTTTGTTACAATTTTAATACAATTTTTTGAGACCCTTTTCCATAGCATATGTAACTTGCATATTATATTCTCTTTCCACATTTAAAATTTCTATTCTATCTGTTCTTAGCGGTAACGAGGACTAAATTTACTCGTTCGGTGCAGTTTTTGAAACTTTTCTCGGTATTGAAAAAATCCGGTCGAGAAAATCGAGGGTTAAAAATTGTCCAACATGATCAACAAACTTTTTCTGTCGTTCTTATAATTTACTGCTAAAATAACTCTCCAGTAATCAGAATGGGAAACGCACATTGACAGATTTATTACTTCTGTAGATGTACGCTGTGATTTATTAATTTCTTCAACTGTATATATGTTTTATATGATGATAAAAATATTATATAGAAATGAGTTAAATTTCTAAATGTATATATGTTTTATATGATGATAAAAATATTATGTAGAAATAGGTGAAAATTTTAAGTAAATAGAATGATTATTATAGTAGATATTATATCTTATATAATTATTTTAATATTATCATTTTTTTAAATTATAACTATTTTTTTGAATTATATATCGATTGATCAAAAAGAGAAGTACAAAAGGAGGAGTGGGGGAGCGAGCTCCAACCCACCGAGTTCACAATAATAAAACTAGTACAAAGTAGGACAGATCATTACAGTAGATAACAGTTGTCGAGATTATAAACACCAAAAAAGAGCCAATAGCAGTCAAAGAACATCACTATAGTCTTCTATCCAGGAGGTCCAACCTTGAGCACCCTCCATCCAAACAACTTTCTTCCTTTCCAGGATATGAGCAAATAATTCAAGTTTATCAAAATAGGACCCTCTAGTATCTCTAATTTCCTAAATTATAACTATTGAATTTATTAAATAAAATATATGTTATATTAAATTTAATTTATTTATATTATTTTTAACAATTTATTTGATATAATTATTTGTATACTGCAAATACTTGCTTATTGCTATTATGTCTATTATATATTTACTTTAATATAATCATTTTTTCTCTTGTTCAATTATAATTATTATATTTTTTAAATAAAATCTATTTATTTTAATATATTCTTTTTCTTTGTATGTTTAAATTATAACTATTAAATTTATTAAACAAAATATATCTTCTATTAAATTTGATTTATTTATGTGAATTTCTTATTCATTATGGTTAATTGTTCGTATTTGATATTATAATTTTATCCTTTAAACAAAGATTTTTATTTTTTCTCTCTTTTAATAATTTTATTTCCAAGTTCATTTTCTATAGTTTTTCTTAATGAATAAAAGCATTTCAAATCTTTTTTTTTAAAAATACATATTTTGTTGCAAAAGTTTCAAAGAGATATTAATAATTATTTATATATTAATAACAAGTGAAATGGTGTTAAATTAATAATATTTCTCTATAACTACTTAAAATAGCATTGAATGCTAAATAAATAAATTTGCTTGTTGTTCTCAATATTAGGTCAGTTATTTTGATGATTTGGTCGGTGAGATTCCAGGATATGAGAATAGGAAGCAAAAGCTGAACCCTATGTTCACTTTAGGCTTCCAACTAGTTTTAAGACATCTTTCAGAGGACTTCATGTACCAAAAACATGTATCAACCACATTCCCTCACGAAGTTAGAGAGAAAACATAAAACATCATGCTGTTGCGGTGAAAAACATGAGATGACGAGTATGCTCCCTACCTTCCCTTGAGTTTCTTAAGAATTTCAAGATCAATGCCGAGGGATTGAGAGATACAAAAGATCAAAGATTGGTAACATCTTATGTTCCCTTTTGTTTTTGGTCAATCCGAAGACTATCCTTGTGGGATTCTGTGGTGTAAAAGGATAAGACAAATCATGAGCCCCACATTCCCTCGTAGGATTGAAAGAAAAATTGCAAAGCACTGAGGAATTACAAGATACAAATAGATTTAAGATCAAACTAAACCCTGCATTCTCTCGCTCACAGAGACCAACTTCAAGGAGTAAATTCTTCACTGTAATCTACAAATTTCTATGTTTTTTTTTATAACTTTCCATTTTTAGGCTTTAGGTCAACTACACTAACTAATTCTTCAAACACTCTAAGCTTTCTCAATTAGCAACCTAAACCACTTATGTATGTGTACTTTTCTAAATTTTAATAATATTATGCTCAAGTTAAGGCCTTTTTATAAAAAGAAAAAAAAAACATTTAATATTTTTCATTTCTAAGTTCATATTCACTGTCCAAAGATGACAAGAACATATAATTTTGTCCCCTAAATAATGCATCTAATAATATAAGATGCAACATGTTTCACGGAAGCACGTGATTTCTTTGATTTCAATGTCAATAACTTTTTATATTTTTAAAGTAATGTTGTTTCATAGATATTTTTAAGAATTACATGTTCTTGTGTTATAAAATATTTTCATGACATGTGGCTAATGAGACCTAAGCATATCAACGAAAAGGCTAGAGACATTAGAACTTTGAGGAATCTTATCAGATCTCTAACTAGCTTCTTACTTAAAGTAAAACTTTGCATGGGCATAATTAATTTTACATTGTTGTCCCTTTCTCGAGGAAGGTTAGGCTTGAGAATTTTATTGTATATGGATAGTTCAGTATGTATTGATTCAAATAATAATAATTTATACCTACAAATAGTAGACAAGGTCTTAATCCATAGGAGGCATGTATTGTTGCACCTAGTGGAGCATGTCTTTATATAAAGCTAAAATATTATAGAAATTTACTATAGATCTTTGAGCATGTCTTAATTTACATATACTTGGTATTATTGCATTATGGAGTATGCCTTCATTTATATTTTCTTGATTTTATTCTATAGTTGATTTTCTATAATTCACAAATAAAAAGATTTACTTTTAAGTAGTTGAATATGTCCTTATTCATAAATATTACTAGGTAATCAAATATCTTTATTACTAATATAAAGAAATATAACTGTTTGGGACCAAATGAACATCAAGTAAAAGAAAAAAAAATTAACAATTTTAATTAGAAGAATATTTTTCTAAAGGAATATCATTGTGAAAACATAAAAAAGAAACACTATCACTATAATCTCATAAGACTCTCTAGATGATTAGGGGGTGTTTAAATTGGTAATATAAATATGTCCACAAAGGAGCTCTAATACAATGTAAAACACTACCAAAAAAATCTCTAATACCCAGTTGGAAATATAAAAATGCCCACAAATACAAAGGAGCTCTTTTACCAAAATAAGAATAAAATCCCCAAAATAAGGAAGGGCACATAGATCTTGCAAACTCTGATTTTCCCAATCATTGGGAATGCACAACAAAATAAAAATTTAATTATAACACCCATAATATATAATTGACAAAGGTGAAAAGTAGTAGGATTACAAATAAAATCCCAAGCTCTGCGCAAGCTTGGGTAGGTACAAAGAACCACTAAAAATTGCCAATTAAGTACATGCAAGGCCATATGGACCTCTAAAACAACTTATGAGCCCCAATAAAAATGGAAATCAATACATTTCTTTTCAAATAATTATGAACTTTCTAGCTAATATCTTCACATGATCTAGAAACCATGGGGTTTCAAACATGAAAGCATCAAAAAAATGCTTTGGGTTGCACTACTAATATAGAAGGAGCCTTGCTACAAACAAACATTGATAAGTTACAAGTTCATAACACTAAGCCATGAACCAAGTTTAACCAAGTAATAGTATGCCCATTTCTAGTTTCATTATTGTATCTTTTATAGGGGTTTCCTTTAGCTTTGTGAGCTTGGTCCTTCTAAGTGCTAATATTTTTTTTTCTCTTGAAGGGTTTTCCTTTTATCTTTGGTTGATTATCAATTTTTGAATCAGAAACCTTCCATAGAGGAGTGGTGCTAAGGCTTTCGGTAGTAGGGATTTTGTTTGCATCTTTATGGAGGAAGATGCCTTGGAAGATGATTCTTTGGTTGGTATTTTTTGTGATGATGTGAAATAACCCTTAGTTTTTCCTATTTTGGAAGCTGAAGGATACTTTTTCATTCACTTATGTTGGAGCTCCATATCCTCTAGAGGCTCTTTGTTTTAGGTATGAATCTTTTTTCTTCCTTGATACTTATTTTGGATTTGGTTCTCTTTGTTTATCTAAATTTGATAAGCTTCAACCTTATCTAGAATAAGTTTAGATTTGTGTTTTTTTGTTAAGGGTCTCTTTTTCTATTTAGGAAGAGACATTTTTTTGATACCTGTTAAGAGGGCTCTTGTTCTTTTCATGTCTTTCTTCTTCTTCTTATTTTCAATATTGAGGGCCTACTTTGTTCTTTCTTTGGAATTTTCTCACACATCTCATTTATAGGAAGATGTCTCCTATGAAGGTGGAGAGATTTGTTGTGGGAAAGATCAAGGATTTATATATGGTCCACTGTTGGATTCATCCTTTGGTTATTCTATTTAGGTGGATGCTTCCCGTAACTTGAAGTAGACAATTGTAGTTTGGGAGAGGTATATTTCAACATAAGTACAGTTATGTGAAACTTATTAAAACCCATTTTTCAAGTTAAAGGATCTTGGTAAAACAATTAGCGATGGGTCAAGGTTAACGGAGTCTTTAAAAAACTTTTGTAATTGAGTTTGGGGATTTGTCCTATTGTGGGGTAGATTGAGGTTTGTCTTTCTAGACTCTTTTAGGCTATTATTATTATGTTGATGGTAGGGATTTTATTTTTTATTTTTATTTTTTCTATAGTATTTCATTTGAGGGTTCCATATCCTTCCAAAATATGATTATAAATGGTTTTGAGGCCCCTTCAAAACCTGTTTAAACCTTAATATAAAATTCTTTACAATTATATATATTTCAAATGTTATTCATATGATCAAAAATAGTATCAAATGTATTTCTTAAAATCCTATGAATAATATTATATAAACTTTACCATCTATAGTACCACCATGCCACATTATGTCTTTAAACCAAAATTTTATTAGAAATTCTAGTTTTGGATAGGTTGAGGGAATTATAGCCTTCTCAAAGGATGGAATATATTCTCTAGTGGTATAAATAGAGATTAAAATCTAAACATAATATTTTTCAAGGTTTGAGATTACCACCAGCAAGGATTTATTTGAGATATCTAATGCCTTCACTATTCCACTTTCTTGTAAAGAAACCCTATAAGAGAGTCAAGGGCTTCCTTTTATAAATAAGGCTCCACTATATGGACCTTTCAAAGTTATTGTTATCATTCTATTGCATGTCAATGTTACTAAAATTACTCTTAACCACTTCCCAAGCCTTCTAAATTCTTTTGAAGGCATTGGATCTTGGGACATCTATATGGAAAAGACCAACACTGAGATCACCAAAAGGAATATTTTTCACGAACTTGTCTTTTTTTGACACAAAGCTATTGATGGTGTTCCTTATAAATATTTTCCATAGATCTTGGCCATCAAATTTTTTCAGGGTCTAGTTTGTAGCTAATGCTATGCTATTTATTTTTATGATTTTTAATCCTAAATCACCCCTACCCCACTTATTTTCCATAATGCACCATTCCTATTTCATAGAATGTTGTTTATGTTTTCCTTATCTTTTTTACCAAAGAAATTTCCTAATATTATTTTTAATATCATTTCATTTATAAACAAAATAAAATGTCTAACAAGAGAGTAGTACATAGATAATCTTTTGTCACACTTTGATTCTACCTACTAGAGAAATGTACTTCTTATTCCATTCACTACTTGATTATTCTCTTTTTTCCCTTTGATCCAAGCCCACATATTTGTCAAAAATAAATCAAGAGAAAAAGGAATGTCAAGATACCTTTATTGTTTGGAGATTTCACCCCATTTAAAGTTATATTCACATATATGGGGAGGAGACTTATCATTCTATCTTAGCATTGATTGATTTAGAGTTAGAAAATTTAGAACTAGAATCCAAAAAATGTGTTAATATTTCTCATTAAAGAATCCATTTTATTCTCCTTCATTTCCATAAAGATTATAATGTCATTTATAAACTAGATGTTCATTATATTCTCCTTATTTTTCAGGCTAATAAATTTAACATAAAGGGCGAGAGACAAATCTCTTAGGAGGTAACGAAGGGAATTGGAAGAAATGATAAAAAGAGTTGGGGTTGGATGGAACTCTTATCTTATTTATCTTTCAAATTTGAATTTTTTTGATTTGCAACCATTTACAACAACTATGGATTCAACATCTTTTGAATCAACATTTAGACCCAATGACTAGCTTTGGGGAAAACAAAAAGCATGTAGTGTCACAATAATGAAGGATCATTCTATCGTATCATAAGCCTTTTCAAAATCAAGGAGAAACATACTAGATTTTTGTCCATCTTCTTTGGACCAAAGCATTACTTTCCAATATTTTAGTAGGTTCTAAAAGATATATCTTCCTTTTATGAATCTCATTTGTGTGTTGTTGATAAACCTTAGAATTGTTTCAACCGACCTTAGGACCAACACTTTGGCAAGGATTTTGCATGAAATGTTCAAGAGGGCAATGGGTTTTCATTTTTTCAATAGAGGTTTGTCCCCATCCTTGGGGAGCATCTTTATAATTTTCCAATTGGTGTTTCCTCTTAAGGAACATTTTTCTTCTAGATTCTTTATATATCTAAAGTAAATCTCTACTCACCTAATCAATTATTTCTTTCTATAACTCCACTAGTATCCCATCAATATTGAGAGTCTTGCCATTATTAAGAACTTGAATGGATTTCTTGATTTCTTCTAGAGAGAAATTATTTTATTTTATTGTCGTATCTACCTTTGTTATTTTCTTTGGAATTAAAGCACTATAAAGTCTCTTGTTTCTTTATGTTGAGGGTCCTTATCTTTAGATGTGAATATATTTTTATAGATTTCTAAGAAGATTCAATTTATCTATTTTTTATTTTGCGCCACTCTTTTATCCTCATTGATTTTATCAATATTTCTCTAACTTACTTTTGTTTAGAAGATTGAAGAGAAATTTAGTCCCTTTGTCACCATTTTTAATGTAGTTAAGATTGGTTTTGACTCTTAAAATTTTTATTTTCTATTTTTTAAATCTTCTGAAGGCATTTGTTTCTTGATTAGATAATCATTGATACATAAATTAGTAGATTCCTCTTACATTATTTTTTAAATTTCAAGGAATTCATCATTTAGGTCATATTATTTCTTTCTAATATCTAAGGAATACTTCTTACAAACTATTAGAAATGTGATCTTCTATTCGAGGCATCCCACAATATTGGGTAACACTTTTTTTAGCATCCTAGTTTTTGTTGAAATCACACAATTTAGAGAAAATATAATGATTTGAGCCTTGAGAGGTCTCATTGTAAGGAATTAATTAAAAAGTTTTTAGATCAAAGACTCTTAGACCAACCTCTCTTTGATAGGGCCTCTTTACTCTTAAATCATACTTGCAATGGGGTCTCCTTCGTAGCTATAAAAATGCTAACAAAAAACCACTTTTATATTAGCTTTTGGAAAATCAAATGAATTCATTTAGAAGTTATATTCCGTAAGTATTATGTCCTTGTTTTTAACCTTCCAAAAAGTATAATTTTAAATATATGTATAATATTGCTAATATATTTAATTTTATTTCTTTTGACTATAGGAATTGCTTTATTGAACATTAAGGTATTTATTTCACGCATGTTGAAAATTTGGAAAATAAAGTACTTTAATTTTTATAAAAAATATATTTTCTCTAGGTATCCATATCCTCATTTCAGAACACAAATAACAAGTTGATTCAAATGCATAAAAAAGGCTATGCATTATAGAATATGTCTCTGTAAAAATTAAATTTACACTAAATTCAAAATTTACCTTTAAAAAATATATGCAATAAGAAATTATGAAAAAACATTCATACACTAGATATTGGTCCTATAAATCTATATTTTAAAATTAGAATTTAATTATTCCTATACAAAAATTACATAGTAAATGCCAATTCTAAAAAATATTTATTATTGTAAGAATTAAGTTATTAAAAGTTACAATAAAATTTGCACAATTTATTTTTCATTGTTTAAAACAAAATATGTTTAAAATTCACAGAAAAAAACTCACAAAATGAGTAGTTTACTTCATCTTAAATTTCTAAATGGTTTAGCTATTATAATTGTTAGAGACTAAAGACTTGGTGTGAAATTTTGTTTCTTTCAAAAACTTGCATCTACCTTTAAAACTCCATTGACATAATGAATTATAGGCATCTATGTAAATCTCAGGATTTTTTCTTTTTGAAGCTTTAGTTCTCCTGTTAAAGAAAATTTCTCTTTTCATTTCGAGCTCCAAAGTTCATGGTGGTTGTTTATTTTATCCATAATAAAAATACAATTAATATGCACTCCATAATATCATTTGTAAATTTGTAGATGTGCAAATATACCACAACCTGATTACAATTACAACAAACTTTAATAGAATAGTTTAATAAAGCACACACACCTTCTAGGTATGTGCAGGATCATGGTATGTCAAAAAGTGGCGATGTGAAAAAGATGTCTTGATTGATAGACTCTTTGAAAAACAACTATAACTTTCAAATAGTATAATATTTTTAAAATCTGAAATATACATCACATTCTATGCTTCACCTAATACAATAATAATAAACAATTCTTTCAATTTGATGAATTTTAGACTAAGTTAAGGTGGTCAGATACAAGAGTTTTTATATTCAATAAAATTTGTAGCATAAAAATCATAATTAATTATTTACTTAGGAAAAAAATATTAAAAAATATACATCACATCCAGACATGAGTCTACTATTTTTATCTAGAATCTGATAAAAAAATATTATAATTTGATTTTGTTTAATGTGGTCAGACATACACCTACGTGCTATCTTTCTAGTCCTGATTGATAGACTTATTGAAAAATAGCTATAACTTTCAAACTGTATAATATTTTTTAGATCCAAAATATGTGTCACATTCTATGATTTTCCTACTACAAGAAAAATTAAAAAAAGTTCTCAATTTGATAAAGTTTAGACTAAATTAACGTGGTCATGCACAAGAGTTGTTGTATTCTAGAAAAGTTGTAGAAGAAAAATCATAATTAATTATTTACTTGGAAAAAAATTACAAATAAATATGTATCACATCCAAACATGAGTCTACTACTTATATATAGAATCTTGTAAAAAAAATGTATCATTTGATTGTGTTTAAGGTGGTTAGACATACACCTACTTCTTATTTTATTCTTGAAATTTTCATACTACTACATTGAAATTTGAAATTTTCAACATATAGAATAATTATTTTTCAAAAAAGGCCTAGTGTCTTAGAAACTAAATTCAATGTTCTATAGATTCTCTTCTTACATATTTTTTATATAATATTTTTAAATTGTTCAAATTTTTATGTCAACTTCCTTAAACCTGATTTTCTGAATTTTCATTGTCACTTAAGGGCCTAGTTTGGCATACCATGATCCTACACATCCCATTCTATTTGTTTAAGGAATTTTTAGTGAACTTATGGATAACTTAATAGTACATCTCAAAGCCCATACAAATTTTACATGAAAATTAAGATTGTGGAATATGATTTTTTCTGGAGTAAAAAAACAAAATATTTCTTTAAAAAATGCAAACATTTAGATCAAATTTGTAATAGTATATGCAATTCTCATTAATTTATTACCCCTAAACTAATGAAATACCAATCAAACCCATTGTCATATAAAACTGCTTGCCTTGAATTATTCTCAGCATAGAATTACACATGAACTGTTTTACAAAATGTCTCAAAGAAATGTGGTAGAAAATGTGTGATTGGATGATATGCATGAAATATTTTTGTTAAAAAGGATTTAGGAACTTCTAAGAAAATATAATTGGTAGAAGTGAATCTAAATTTTGCAACTTCAGCAAGAATCTCTTTGCACCAAGATCCAACAATATATGGATATCCACGAAAGATAGAGGAATCTTATTCAGGACACATGCAAAGTATTTAAGCATAGATGTGGAACATAGATGATTCATCCCATTTTCAAAAACATATATTGATATTAATATACAATAATTACAATAAAAAATACTATTTCATATCTTTTTCTATAGGACAGAACACGTATTCTAGAATAAATATGTGATATTTACAGCTAACAATATGACTCCTAAAGACTTCCACCTCACAAAATTTAAAGATCAATTAACTGAGATTATAAATTACCATGAAATAGTTGCAGGATTCCTTGCAGATGTAATTTGATAGAAACAATTTGAGGAAAGGGAGAAATGATCTAGAGAAATTCAGTCTCTTCTATGTTATAAATTTATCTTTTACTCCGCCGATTTCATTTCCGTATGGTTGTGAAGAAGGTTCAGATCTAGACTAAGACTGTGTTTATACACTACTTTATACAAGACAAAATTATACTAAGCTTTCCCCCAAAAAATGAACTTTGTAACTTATTCAAGTTTTATAACTACTGCAATACTCATGAAATGGATTTGGTTTAGTAATCTTAAAATTAGAAATATAACTTGAACCATAAAAGATTAAACCTAACATTTGCACCTACATATAAATTGGAAGATAATATTTAGGTAGACTAACCCACCAACAAAGCACCTTTCATCAACTCTAGCTTCGGTATTAGCTCCTTGATAATTTTATGGCTTAGCATTTACAATTAGGGTTTAGTATTTAAGATTGTGGTTTAGGTAAGGATTCAATATTTAGGGTTGTGCATTTAGGATTAGGGTTTAGCATTTAGAAATAGGGTTTAGCATAGAGGAATCAAGGTTATAGTTAGAATTAGGAGTTATCTTTTAAGATTAGGGTTTACCATTTAGGATTAGGGTTTAACATTTGGGATTATGGTTTAGGTTAAGATTTAGGATTTAGGGATGATCATTTAATATCAAAGTTTAGCACTTAGGATTAGTTTTTAACAATTATGATTAGGATTAGGGTTTAGTATTTAGGAATATGGGTTAGCATTAAGGATTAAGATTTAGGATTTAGTATTTAGGGTTATGGTTAGGACTAGGGTTCAAGTATTAGACTTAGGATATAGAGTAATATTTAGGATTAGGGTTTAACATTTAGGATTAAATATAATCATAATTATAACCCTAACCCTAAATCTAATTGTAACCATTATGTAAAGCCTACCCATTACTAAAATATTACCCATAATCCTAAACCCTAGCCCTAATAATAATCCTAACTCTAATTCTAAACATTAATTGTAACAATATCCTAATCATAACCCTAACCATAATCCAAACTCTAACCCTAATCCTAAGTCTATCAATAATTATAACCCTAATGCTAATTGTACTTCAAACCTCATAATGATAATTCTAAGACTTGCCCTAACCATACCATAAATCCTAACCCTAACCATGGCATATACCTATTAACCCTAATCGTAATCCTAAATGTAATGCTATACCCTATTTCTAAGCATAACCTAAACACTCAATTTATCCCTAACCATGATGTTTACCGTGATTATATTATTTGTTATTCAATAAAAATGTGTTATACAATTATATATTAATTTATTCAATGTCTTACGTTCGTCGCGACTGCTACTAGCAAATATATACTCTATATATAATACACCGAGATGTATCGAGGCATTTAATTTTTTCATCATTCACCCTTAATGAAAATCAAAGTATACTATATATATAATATGCTGATATGTATCGAGGTGTTTAATTTTTTCATCATTCACCTTTAATGAAAATTAAAGTTGAAAAAATTCAACGCTTGATACATCTCGGCGTATTATATATAGAGTATATATTTGCTAGTTTAGAATTTTTTTAAAATAGAATATATGATTTTTAGAAACTTGCTTAATTTATTTGTAATTTTTGCATATATTATTAATTTATAATCTTACTATACAATATATATTTTTATATCATTTATTACATATTTATATTTATTTAAAATATTTTTAAAATAAACATATAAAATTAGAAACTTAATTTTTTTCATATATATTACTAATTTATAATTATTTTTAATTTAATATTTTTTTTATCAGTAAATATGATTTGTTATATACTATTATTAATTATTATATGAATTTTGCATCTCTCTCCAATTCTTCCTTGATTTGTTTGCGAGAGCAAGCTGGAAGAAAGCCTCGCGAGGGAGTGTAGAGATAGTGAGAATGTGGGCGACGGCGAGATGTACCTTTCCTGGTGTTGTGGATGCTCTCAATAATCATGTTCCCTATCGCATACAACCTTCTTTCACTTTCTGATGCCCATTTTCGTAGTTTATGATGGCTCTATCGACGTCTCCATTTTTTATGACCAGTTTAGTGAATGGTTAACCAAGACAGCAAGAGGTGAACCATGTTTTTAAAAAATATTTAAATAATTATTAAGAAGAAAATTATGGAACTTATAAATTACTAAATATTTTTTATTTCTTTTGAATTGCATGTATGCAGTTTCTTTTATCTATATATAGATAACGGAAGTCTAGAGATGTCGAGGATTAATTTTTTAATTTAAACTAGTATAACTCATTGATATTTAGAGCATATGTATAAATACTTATAATACAAGTATTATCTAAATTTTAGTTTAGTTTAATCAAAATTATAATTGGTGATTAAAATTTAGGTGTAAATATGTTGTACATTTAAAATATTGATTTAAGAAAATGTCAATGTAATATGGTACTTTTAAATGATGGCGGAAAATTTATTACGTTAGAAATTTGTAGTTAAATATTATCTAATATGTTAGAAATTCATAGTAATGTTAGAATATGTTAGAAAGTCGTAGTAGTTTGTTAGCAACTATTAGAAAATATTTACAAAACATTAGAAACCATAGTAGAAATGTTAGAAAATGTTAGAAAACATTAAGATTAAAGTTAGAAAATGTTAAATTTTAAGTTTAAAGTTAGAAATGTTTGAAAATGTTAAATTTTAAGTTTAAAGTTAGAAATGTTAGAAAATGTTAAATTTTAAGTTTAAAGTTGTAAATATTAGGAATCTCTCTCTCTCTCACACATGTACACACATTTTTAGTAAATATTAAAGTTACTTATTTGTTTTAAATAATTTTTAGTTTGTAAAAATCTTAGAAAATTATACTTAAATTTTTGAAAATGATCTAGTAGTATGTTAGAAAACATTAAAAAATTGTAGTACAGTAAGTTTCTAGGACCCTTATTCCTCTCTTACGACATATTAAGACACTTAGGATCCCTTAGGAATCTCAAGATCTTATAATACATATTAGGATGTCCTATGACCCATCAATGTACATGTTAGGTTCCATTAATACATACAAGGACTCATTGTTTCCCTCAAGGCTCCTTAAGACATTCTAATATGAATTAATGTAACCTATGATCTCTTAGGACCTATTATGAGGCCTACAACCCCTTAAAACATTCTAGGACCATTGTGTATCACTTATGACATCTTACTTGACACATAGGACCCCTTAGGACCCATACAACCCATTATTATATCTTAAAATGTCCAAGGACACATTCATCTATCTTAGCTTCTATTAATACATATGTGAACCCATCATTGCCCGCAAGAACCCTTAAGACATACTAGTATCAATTAATGTAACCTAAGATCCCTTAGACCATTTATCACATCTATGACCCATTAACATTATTGGACCATTATACATCCCTTATGACATTTTAATACATATGACCCATTCAGATCATCAAGACCCATTAACATATCTTAGGTTGTCTTAGGACACATTTATGTGTCTTAGATTCAATTAATATCATACAGGGACCCACTAATGAAACGTAGGACCCCTTAGGACCTCTTATGTTACCCCCGACCCCTTAAGACACTCTACCTGACCCTTATCCATCCCTTACATTATCTTAAGACACATCTAGGACTCATTGTTACCCACAACCCCTTAAGACAGTCTAGGACCACTTATATTGCACCTACTTGTTGGATACAATTGTCTGAGGGAGATTATTGGATACAATTGTCTAATTGTGTGTTGTCTTTGATGTCACACAAATGTCATATCAATAAGCAGTTCTGTGTGTCTACTAAGCTCAGTCGGTCAGCAAGGCATTTTTTGGTGTTTACCAAGATCTCTCGGGTGTCAAAGGAAAGTATGGCAGAAAATAGTGTTAACCAAGCTTCCATGGTTATCAAAGGAAGGTTAGTGTTTACTGAGTTCACTCGGTCACCAAAGGAAATCTTTTCAGGATTAGTGTTTACCGAGCAAGGTTAGCCCAATAAAGGATTTTGTTAATTTGAGAAATAAAGTTTGTTTATTCCAGCCAACTATTGTAATGAGTGTTAATGTTTGTAATGATTATTAGTGCCGACTTGACAATCTGAATGGTATATATAGAAGGTCAAGTGGTGAATTCAAAGTGTGAAGAATAATGTGCAAGTGTGGAAGTTTGTGAGGGAACATGCAAATCATTTTGAAGGAAGGTGTGTGCGAATTTTGAAGGATGGTTAGATATCCTTGAGGAGCAGTGAAGATTTATTTGATCAGGAAGGATCTAGTGAAGAGGAACAGAGATCTGTAATCAGAAATTCAGTTGCATCATTATTCAGGTCATTTCATTGTTACTTTCTTACCATTGTAGCAGTGATTTCAAAATCTCTTAACTGATTTGGTTTAACAGCAATTTTGTAAATCCTCTAACAAGGTGATAGTTCTATTGAATTGTTTCAAGACCTCTTACAAGGCCACTCCTAATAGGGTGATTAAATCCTCTAACAAGGTCACACCTAATAGTGTGTTTTGTAACCTTTTATCGGGTTGGCTCCTAACAGGGCATCACTTCAAAAGAGTGAAAAATAGTAACTAGTTACATTGGTGGTTTTTCTCATATTGGGTTTCCACGTTAAATCTAGTGTCTCTTGTGTTCATGTTATTTTCTTTATGCATGCATGTTAATCACTGATGAATGCTTAAGAACAGTTATAATTAATACTCACTGTAATAACTGAGTTTCAGCATTTCTCTATATGTTTACTGAGTGACAGCAGTAAATGAATTAATAAGACATCTAAGGGATTTGTGGTAATATTTTTGTGGTTAACTAATTCACCCCCCTCTTAGTTACTCCATCTATATTTTCAACACTACTACCCATTAACATTCTAGGATTCTTATCTAGATCCCTTAAGACCTCTTATGTTACATACAACCCCTTAAGACACTCTAGGACCCTTATCTATACCTTAGGACCTCTTATGTTACCCACGACCCCTTAAGACACTCTAGGACCACTTATTGCACCTACGGCTCATTAACATTCTAGGACTCTTATCTAGATCCCTTATGAAATATTAAAACAAATATGAAACCTTAGGACCCCCAAGACCCATTAAAGAATCTTTGGATGTCCTAGGACCACTTAGACCACTTATCACATCTACGACCCATTAATATTATTGGACCATTATACATCCCTTACGATATTTTAAGACATATATGACCTATTCGGATCCTGAAGACCCATTAACATATCTTAGGTTGTCCTATGGCACATTTATGTATCTTAGATTCAATTAATACATATGAGGATCCACTAATGTAACCTAGGACCCCTTAGGACCATTTATGTTACCCACGACCCCTTAAGACACTCCATGACTCTTATCTATACCTTAGGACCTCTTATGTTACCCACGACCCCTTAAGACACTCTATGACCCTTATCTATAGCTTATGACATCTTATTTGGATCCCTTATGAAATCTTAAAACAAATATGAAACCTTAGGACCCCCATGACCTATTAAAGAATCTTAGGATGTCCTAGGATCACTTAGACCACTTATCACATCTACCACTTATGTTACCCATGACCCCTTAAGACACTCTAGGACCTTTATCTATAGCTTATGACATCTTATGTTACCCACACCTCCTTAGGACACTCTAGGACCACTTATGTTACCCACGACCCCTTAAGACCTAATAAGACCTCTTATGTTATCTACGACCCCTTAAGACCTAATTAGTACATCTTAGGACCCTTAAGACCTAATAAGACCACTTAAGTTACCCATGACCCCTTAAGACACTCTAGGACCACTTATGCCACCCATGACCCCTTAAGACCTAATAAGACCTCTTATGTTATCTATGACCCCTTAAGACCTAATTAGTACATCTTAGGACCCTTAAAACCTAATAAGACCACTTATGTTAGCCACGACTCCTTAAGACACTCTAGGACCACTTATGTTACCCATGACCCCTTAAGACACTCTAGGACCTTTATCTATAGCTTATGACATCTTATGTTACCCATGACTCCTTAAGACACTCTAGGACCACTTATGTTACCCACAACCCCTTATGTACACGCATTTTTAGTAAATATTAAAGTTAGTCCTATGACCCATTGATGTACATGTTAGTTTTCATTAATACATACTAGGATGTCCTATGACCCATTAATGTCTTATCTATACCTTAGGACCACTTATGTTATCTACAACCCCTTAAGACACTCTAGGACCACTTATGTTACCCACGACCCCTTAAGACAGTCTAGGACCACTTATATTACCCACGACCCCTTAAGACACTCTATGACTCTTATCTATACATTAGGACCTAATTAGACTCAATTAGAACCAATTATGACCTAATGAGAACCACTTAAGACACTCTAGGACCACTTATGTTACCCACGACCCCTTAAGACACTCTAGGACCTTTATCTATAGCTTATGACATCTTATGTTACCCATGACTCCTTAAGACATTCTAGGACCACTTATGTTACCCACAACCCCTTAAGACCTAATTAGTACATCTTAGGACCCTTAAGACCTGATAAGACCTCTTATGTTACCCACGACCCCTTAAGACACTCTATGACCTTTATCTATAGCTTATGACATCTTATGTTACCCATGACTTTTTAACGCACTCTAGGACCACTTATGTGACCTAATAAGACCTATAATTTTATATATTTAGATATTTGTTTCAATTTTACATGTAGTTATAACATGTAATCAAGTACTTAATTATTAACACTTAGCTTTCACATGTTATGTATTTAGATGGCTGCTTAGGATGCACCTCAGACTCTTGATATGCATACTACTTTTCATATGGTTGATACGGAGATAGCTCGACTTAGAGAGTCTATTTGTAGGTCTGCAGGGGATGGTATATATAGAGATACATGTGCTAATATATTGAGTAGTTTAGAGACTATGAGTGGTAGATTGAGGTCTCATTCCTCCTTCACGCCTCAGGTAGTTGAGGCTATTTTTCAAGAGTTGAGGGAGGAGGTCTCAGGCGATGTTTCCTTGGCGATAGTTCAGAGCCACATTCCCAAGGAGACCATCAAATGAGAGGTTTTCCCACATTATGAGGGGAAGAAATTGGTGAGGGCATATCAGGTCACATGATGTTTGATGCCTCAGATTGCATGTATGATTTACCCTTGACATCTTGCAGCACATGGTCATTATCCAAATAATGACCAGACTCCACTATATTTTTCACAACAGTTGTACGCTGAGTTCCGTTTGGGACTCAGGGTCAACTATTTAGATATCCCATCATATTATGGTTAGGGATGAGGTAGGGTTGTAGACCATGATTAGTATCATAGGGCTGATCGAGTTGTGAAAACTCATAGACAACTAGTTGGGGAGAGGACTTCGGCAGTGGCACCGGTGATGGATTCTACTATAGATAGAGTCATCATTTCTTCTCAGAGGGGAGTTGTGGATAGTATAGGACAAATTGCTTTTGCAGCCACATCCATCACTTCAAATTCAGTGGGCAGATACATTGTGACTAGACCGAGTAGAGCTAGATCATCTTCTGAGGCTTTGTCTAGTACTACTGCAAGTGTGAGTGAGGAGACATATAGAGCTACAGGTCTTTCTGTACCTAGAGAGATACGAGCACTGGCGGGTCATCAGAGTACTTTAGATATCACCCTTTACTTTTTGGAGGATCTCTTGCAGGCATATTCTCATATTACCGACACGCACATGATCCCCATAGATTCAGTCAAGGATTTCATTGCACTTACACAGGGTCATGTAGTTCCACTGACATAGGATGCACCATCTACTAGTCATGCATAGCATAGTGTAGAGTGTCGTGCACCCATAGATCACTCTATAGCTGCAAAGCCAGGTATAAAGATTGGAGATGTATGCATCACCACTGAGGGCCTAGATGCTTTTGATGAGCAGTTGTGTGGGTTGGGTCAAGTGGACGTTGGCACTGATGGCAGGTCATTTATGGATATGTTATTGCATCCAAATGGTTCAAGTTCTACATCACTCCGCTCCCAGCTAGTGTCACCCCTACACTCCTCATTACTATAGAGGTTCGGGACCTTCGGTGGTGTGGGTGATGTAGTATCAATTGATGATACAATGGTGTAGCGTGCTGATGATCCTCCTGCTCCTAGACTCAATTACATATAAAATTTTATTTTCTTTTTTATTAGGAGTTTTAGTGAACAATTAATTGTAGGTCACATGTGTATTGATGTTTGTTCAATGTATAATATTTTGTAGCCACAGTTAGCAGAGCATGTTACCTCTAGTGTGGGCTCAGAGCATCTTCCACATGATGTGACACCTACTAGTGGTCAGGTAAGTTTTAGATATATGTATGTTTAAGCATGCATATGTACACATGTATTTATATATTTCAAGTACTTTACATAATATATCTACTATGCACATGTATATAACCAACTGTTGTACACTAAATTTACAGGGGTCAATTGTTTCTTTATAGCCAGATGATGCTTTTCATAGGAGTGATTCAGTAGATGTGACACCTAGTAGTGGTCAGGTAAGTTTTAAAAATATGTAAGTTTAAACATGCATTTATAATATTTTAATTATTTTAGATTATTATCATATATACATGCATTTATATTCATAGGGATCAGTTGTTGTCTCACAGCCAGATGATGCTCATGGCAGTCGCTCAGAGGGTCACTCTATTTGCATGTGCCTAGATGACTCCCTAATTTAGGACATGTTGAACATATATTTTATTTGAGACTCAATTTATTATTTGAGACATATATTTGATTAGAAACCTATATATTTGATTAGATGTAATTATATCTAATTCGAGACATATATTTGATTAGAGACATATTATTCGAGACATATATTTGATTAGAGACACATGTATTTGATTAGAGATGTATATTTGATTAGATGATATGATTAGATAATATGATTTTATTTTATTTGATTTGATGATTTTATGTAATGATATATGATTTGATTACATTTGATTTGATTAGATGATTTGATTAGATGGTTTTATTTTATTAGATGATATGATTTGATTAGATTGTTTATTCGATTAGATGATATGATTTTATTTTATTTGAATAGATGATTTTATTTGATGATATATAATTTGAATAGATGATTTTATTTGATGATATATAATTTGATTAGATGGTTTTATTTGATTAGATGATATGATTAGATGATATGATTTGTTTAGATATGATAAGTAACACATGTCATAAGTAATATAACTAATTTCATCATTTTTTAGTGTCTTAAGGGGAGGTCTTAAGGGGATCTAGAATTAATATCATAAAAGAAAACTAGTTAATACATGTAACTAGTGAATAATAACTATTCTAACTAATTCTAGAACTAACACATGTCATAAGTAATATAACTAATTTCATCATTTTTTAGTGTCTTAAGGGGAGGTCTTAAGGGGATCTAGAATTAATATCATAAAAGAAAACTAGTTAATACATGTAACTAGTGAATAATAACTATTCTAACTAATTCTAGAACTAACACATGTCATAAGTAATATAACTAATTTCATCATTTTTTAGTGTCTTAAGGGGAGGTCTAAAGGGGATCTAGAATTAATATCACAAAAGAAAACTAGTTAATAAATGTAACTAGTGAAGAATAACTATTCTAACTAATTCTAGAACTAACGCATGTCATAAGTAATATAACTAATTTCATCATTTTTTAGTGTCTTAAGGGGAGGTCTTAAGGGGGTCTAGAATTAATATCATAAAAGATAACTAGTTAATACATGTAACTAATCGATAATAACTATTCTAACTAATTCTAGAACTAACACATGTCATAATTAATATAACTAATTTCATCAAAGCATACATAAAATCTTTAACTAATATGAAATCTATTAAAATCATTGAATAATAAAAGTATACATATAAAATTCTATATATTAAAACCATTGAACCATCAAATATGTTCATCATATATCAACAAATTATAGTCCATCATATGTTTAAAGATATAAACAAAGTATAATGAAATTTAATCCAGAGATATCAAGTAGGTCCTAACACAAGAAATAAGTATACATATTATACTTTTTAGACCAACTCAAGTGGTTCAGACCTTTCATGGAGAACATGTAATATTCTCTCATGATCCTCACTATCTAGTCTCCACTTACGACGTCCACATTGAGATTTAACTATATGAAGACAAATGGATGTGGCAACTACTAGGTGACTATATTGAAAAACTTTATTGTCTGGTTCATAATCAAAAAAGTGAATACCATGTTGAATTACTTTGATTTTCTTGAAATATGTTCCCTCTAAAACAACTGAACCTGGAGGTCACAAATTTTAACAATATATAAATTTAAACAAACTCAATTTGAAATTTGTTAAAAGGTTGAAATTTAAAATTTACAAATTGAGTTCAATATATTGATGTAAACCATATACAAACCTATGGGGAACAACATTTCATCACTTTCTTCAGGTTCAAGTAACTTCATCCTCTCTGCAGTACAATGCAATAAATAATAACCAACTCCTACATTTCCACGCTCAACAATCACTACAAAGACATTTCTTGCACAGTAAATTTATATATACGTGTGTGAGATCTTAAAATAAATACTTAGTTCAATCTATAGATCTATCTATATCTATCTATACATGCAACTCAATGTACCATATAATGTGAAATGTATATACTTACCAATTTTGACCAATCCTGAGATATGATCGTAATCAATAGAAATCAAAGGAACATCATTGAAGTTTTCATCTTCATCTCTATCAAATGTATCAGTAACAACTAGTGGTACTAAATTCCGTGCGCCTACATATCCATGATCTTGATTGATACATTCCTCATAATTGTCAGCAATGCAATGACAAAAAAAGCATGAGTAGTCCCTAGTGTTCAACATCCAATTGTGACAATTTGTACTCATAACTGAATGCAAAGATCATGTCTTCCTCTTAGCCTCCTCCCTCGTCTTCCCCACCTCTTCCTTCATCTACTACCCTATAGGATCCCAACACATCCTCTATTTCTTGGATGAAAGACTCGGATACTATCTCTGATACTCTTGACCATCTCAAAGGCCATTTTAAAAACCAACACCCTCGCCCTTCTCAACCTGCTTTTACCCCCAAAGAGTTGCAGGAGATTTCCAACCCCTTTGGTCTTGATTTTGGCTTAGAGCCCAACCCTGCTCCTTCCAGGCCAAGGCATAGAACACAAAATCCTCAACAGATTGCTTTAGAAAGGATTCATCTGATAGCATCTAAACTGCAAAATACCCCTAGACCTAGGTGGAAAGTATGTTCTATCCTCCCTCAAGTTCATGACTCTACTATAGAATTACCCGCCACCCTTGATGTGTCAGTAGACAAGGTGGGAAGCCCAGCGGACTTCTCACTACCCTTTGAATCTCCCACAGAAGTAGAACCTATTGATCGAACTGGTATCAATGAACAAGTTGAGAATAACTCTCATCTATCCTTGGTAGATAAACTCAATGAATTCTCTATCGTGGTAATCCCGACACCTCCCCCCTTCCCACCCCCACTGAATAGATGGAATTATGAGGCTAAGAGGATGGAGGTAGCTGAGATGCCCACCTTGTCATGTGAACCTAAAGGGCTTTAGGTGGATCAGTAGCAGGGTATTGACCTTGAGGAAGGTGAGATTAGCAAAGATCACATGTTCATCTTCTCCTTAGGTGTTGAGAAGAAAGGTAACAGGAACTGTAAGACTGATGCTAAAATCCCTATGGATACCTCAAAGGGGAATAGTGGAAAGAAGAAAAGAGGAAGACCCCCCTTGCTGAGTGGAAATCCTAAACCTTCTAAAAACCTAAGAAGTGATATCCCCAAGTGTTTTTAGGGATTTCAAGAACCCATGGATTCTGAGCCATAGTGAGATTAATGATGATCAACTATGCATCATGGAATGTTAGAGGATTGGAATCCTCTGACAGGAAGTATGTAGTTAAAAGGTTTCTTCATATGTTCAGAGAGATTGACATTCTTTTTCTACAAGAAGTCAAGGCGATTGGTTTTACCCTAGATGTTTCCCTTAGATGTATCTAGAAGGATGTCTCTTCCTTCTCAACCATACACCAAAGAGGTAGAGGAGGGACATCCATTCTTGTAGGCCCGAGATGCAGGGGCTCTATCCATGAATGGGGTTATTCTCCCTACAACAGAGCAGTCTGGATCACCTTTAAGATGAATGATGATATCTTTGGGGTGTTCTCGATATATGCTCTCAATGATCACCACTCTAGGATTGAGTTGTGGAAGTAGATCTTCGAATTAGACAGCATTCCCTGGATTCTAGCCAGAGACTTTAACATGGTTGAGAGACCCCAAGATAAAGAGGGAGGCCTGAGATTTGACTGGAAAGGTAATGAGCTGATCTTTTGGAACAAGATGATTTCCAAGCTTAACCTCTTTGACCCCCTAGCTAGGAGAAGGAAAGATTCTAAGGGAGTTTGGTTTACATGGTCCAATTTCCAAAGAGGTGAGAGAAGGATTTACTCTAGCCTGGACATAATATATATGAACAACCAGTTATTTAGTTGCCCTCTCCCCTGGAGATAACAGTGTCAGAATTACCCCTTTTACCCTCTCTGATCACCACCCCATTTTATCCTCCATCCAAATGGTTTTAGACCAAGATACCCCTAAATGTAAGAAGACTAGCTTCGCTCTCAACTCTTCTCTTCTCCAAGACAAAGATGTGCAAGCAGTCATTAAGATCATTGCTTGGTACACTAAGGAGATAGCCCAACACAATTCTGAAGTGGATAGATGGAACCAAATATCTGACTCTTAGCAGAGCATGCTAAAGTGTTTTGGGGGGAAGAAGGCCAAAGATGCTAGAGGGGAGGAATTGAAATTAGTGGAGGAGCTTCAGAGTGCAGAAGTACAGATTTAGAATAACCTTTCATCCCCAACTTTGTTAGACAAGGTTATCCAACGCAGAGACTCTCTTAGAAACCTTCAACTCATTAAGACTAGAGGTGCTAAGGTTAGGGCCAGAATTAACTGGCTCAACCTAGGTGAAAAAGGATCCAAATTTTTCTTCCAAACCTTGAAGAAGAGAGAAGGAAGGAATAAGATCACCTACATAAGGGAACAAGAACCTCTTCACCTCTGAAGATGATGAGGCCAGGGTCTTAGCCAGATCAAAGATTATCAATATCATCCCTAAGAGAGTCTCAAAGGTAGATGTAGTTGTACTAGAGAGGGAAATATCTAAGGATGAGATCAGAGAGTCCATTCTAAGCATGGCCAATGATAAGGCCCCTAGTCTAGATGGGCTCATAGTCGAATTCTACAAAAAAAATATTTACTAGATTTTCTCCATTCTTCATAAGGTGTACATAGAAGCCATATCTATTGGCACCCTTGGTCCTACCTTTAATCCTAGCCTCATTAAATTGATAAAAAAAGAAGGGGACATACTATTGTTAAAGAACTAGAGACCCATTACCCTGCTCAATGTGGGGTACAAGATTTTGGCTAAAGTTGTTTCCCTAAGGATTACCAAGGTCCTCCCTACTGTCATTAACCATACCCAAAAAGGTTTTGTCAAGGATAGATACATTCTATAGAATCTAGTAACCTGCTAGGAGGCTATGGATTGGGCTAAACAATCGGGGCAGTAGAGTGCCATGCTACTCATTGACTATGAGAAAGAATATGACCACATAGAATGGAGTTTCATATTGGCTATGATTGCCAGAATTGGATTCCCCCCCTACTTCTGTAAGCTGGTATCCAACCTTTTGTATGGAGTTAGGGTGGTAGTGGAAGTGAATGGAGTAAGATTAGACTTCTTTGAGCTCTCTAGGTCCATAAGGCAAGGGTGTCCTCTAGCCCCTTCCCTCTTTGTGCTAGCTACAAATTCCCTTCATTACATGCTAAGAGATGATACTTTGTCACCTAGGTTGAAAGGGATACAACTCCCTAATGGGTATGAAGTCTCTAACATTCAATTTGCTGATGACATAGCCATCCTCATGATTTTGGAGGAGGATAATATGATAGTTCTCATGGCTAAACTGGACCTCTTCTGTCTAGCTTCTGGCAGTAAGATTTCTATGGCCAAATCTATTATGTTAGGATGGTCTCAGACCCCCCCTGTTGGTGGAGAAAATTTGGGATAGAATGGCGAGGACCTAACCATGTGGTTAGATACTTGGGCACTCCTTTTTCTATTGATTCTAACCTCAATGATATGTGGTGTTGGGTTAAGGATTAAATTCTCATGAAATTGAATAAATGGGATACCAACCTTCTCTAATTCCTGGGGAGGGTTTAATTTTTCTAAAAGATTCTCTCCTCCTTCCCTATCTACTATTCTTCAGCATGGCTATTTAAGCTGAACCAGTTTAGTAGCATTCAAAAGATTGTCAGGAATTTCCTCTAGACGGATGGAAGAGGTAACAAGAAATATCATGCAGTTTCCTGGGAGTGGTGCACCAGAGAGAGATCCTGGGGTAGACTTGGATTGAAGGACCTCAGAACCCAAGGTTTTGTACTATCATCAAAATGGATTGCCAAGGCCTCCACAGGGGATGAACCTTGGAAAATCCTGATCAGGAACAACCTGGCTAGAGGCAGATTGAGTAAGTTTAAGGCCTGGACTAATCTAGAATTCTCTGACCTGTTGGCACTAGATTGTAATATTCAAGTCCAAGGGTCGAATGTGTTCAAAGCTATCTGGAAATGTTGGAAGTATGTGAGGGGCTTCCTAAGTAATATTGAACCATATGAAGGATAGGGGATAGTATGCAGTCATAAGTCTCTGTGGTGGAATCTAAGGCATAAAGACAAGCCTCTAGCATTACTCCAAGGATGCTCTGGTAGGAAATGGGAAGAGAAAGGCATTATGAGCTTCCAAGATGTGTTGAAGGAGTGAAGATTGATCCCTTGGGAAGAACTTGTTTCAGCATTTGGCATCCTAAACTCTCAGAGAAGAACATATGGCATCCTTTCTTTAGCTCTCAGCACCTTGGGACTAGTGAACATGTGTTGTAATCCTGATAGTTGTTCATTTCAGTTGAGGTGGCTAGAAAACTCCTTGTTGCATCATATCAAATCTAGATACATCTACTACCTCCTCACCCACTCCACGAACAGTGCCTCCCATGCTAACCATAAATGGCACCTTGAATCTCCCATCTTAGACTGGAATAAACATTTCACCTCACTATGGACCAGACCCATTGAACCCAAGATTGCATGTTTCCTGTGGAGACTCCTCCTGCATAAAATTCCTTTTAGGAAACTAGGCGGGATCAGAATCTTTGTAGTGTGTGTAAGCTTCCTGAATCTGTGTTTCATGTCTTCTTTGAGTGTCTCTTTCCTATTGAAGTCTAGAAATTGTTTGGTCTTTCATATAACAATCATTTTAGCAAATGGAATATTATCTCTAGAAGCATCAACAACAGAAAATCTTGCAATATTTTTTTTTCTATCCTTTCTTCAATTATTCTGTGGACTATCTGGAAGGCTCACAATAATGATGTTTTGGCTGGAAAAAATAGGAATCTTACTGAGTCTCTAAGGAGACTCATATATCATGATGTTTCACTATAGGTCACAGTTGTAATTAAGATGGAGAGAAAATTCTTGTAGATCCTGAGAGAAGGGAAAGCTACTATAGACAAGAGAGAGATTGTTCATGGTTACACATCCATGAAACCTGGGGCTATATTTGATGAGAAACTCGTTGAGCTTATTGAACAAGTTAAGAAGGCTAATCAAGAAATCCCTATAGAAGGAAGAGCGGATGTTCCAGAAGTTCCTCCTCCTCTTAGAGCCTATGAGATCATAGGTTACAACTCGGTGTTCCCAGACTCCAATGAGTCTGATCCAGAGCATGATGAACCTTCAGTTTGATCTATTAGTTGCTGTTGTTTTTTGGTATTGATGTATTAGAATAGGGGTTCTCATTTTGATTATAACTCTCATTTAATAGTTATGGGCTGGCCTTAATGGTTTTACTAGTAGAATCTCTCGATACGATGATGTATCTTATTTTTTGATCCTATGATATGCAATAGAAAAAAAAATCTTTCTTAGAAGAGAGACTTGCTTTTCTCTAAATTTCATTAAAATAATAAAATGATGTAGCTACTAACAACTCAAAATGGGTTTGGTGAGGCCAAAGCTTAATCTATTCCAAGAGACATAAAATTGTGTAAAATGAGTTTTCTTATATCCCTTCATAATACAATTTACTTTTTACATATTTTGAGACACACTAGACTCTAGCTTATCTATTCTTAAACATTAATTAATTAAATTAATTTTAAAATCATTAGAATAAAATTTAAAATTTTAATAACACATTTCTAATGATCTTCCTATTATTTTATTCACACAACAATGATAACTATTCAAGGAAAAAATTATTTCATCATTAAATTATTGATCTAAAAATGATAACTATACTTGAGCATCCCAATAGATTATACAGTATCAACATTTAATCTACAAATTAAACTTTATTGAATCTTCAATATTACAAAGATAAATGACATCTAAAAAGTTAGCAATAATATATTTTAGTTAATAAGATGATTTTTTTAAAATATTTTTTTATCTCATTGAATAATGTCCTTTTTCGAGTTACGATTAAAAATTAAATGATACTCTTTTAGTGAGCTAATCTAAAATATTATAGTTGAATATTAATTATATTTTTTAAAATAAATTTATTAAGTGATATTTACTTAAGTAATATAAATGAATATTAAATCTATTGAATCAAATTATTTATATTATTTGAATAGTTATTTTTAATAAGATATAAAAAAATTTAAATATTTAAAAATTGAGACTAAAATATGTATCTTTAAAAATATATAAAATAAATAAATAAATAATAAAAAATAATGTAGTTGAAATATTATGAATTTTGATAATGAATGAATGAATGCATAAGTCTTCAATCACAAAAATCTAAAAGAGGTTTTGAATCTTGGTGGGCACAACAACACAACTACCACTTAAAACTAATACACCAAGAAGTGAACTATTTTTTTTTGTATTAATAATCAAGAGAGCAACATACAAGAGTTTATAAAAAATATAAGGGGAGGCTAGGCCTCAACCCACAAGTATCAAAGTCAATTAGTAAACCAGTGAGTATAGTCTAAACAATATTCCATCTACCAAAAAAGGGAAGAGTATAAAGCAGCCACCCAACTATACACAACATGAAGAAGAGCAAGTAACAGTCCACAATTAACAGAACACAGACTATATATCATCATACTAGGGCCTGCAGATGCTAATGAAGCACATCATCATGGTTCTCTAGCCAAGTGGTCCAACCCCAAGGACCTTCCATCCAAGCCGCCTTCTTCTAGTCCAGGATCTGAGTGAACAACATGTCGAAATAGGGTCCTCTATTTTCCTTGATTTCCTTGATCAGCTTACTAAGAGCCTCATCGAAAGCACTTTGATTCTCAGCAATCTTAGCCCATTCATAACCATCCTTCATCTCATAGATGAACATAGTGGCACACCCATCTCTGAGGAACCACAATAGCTTCTTTCTTTCTACATTCATCAAAAAACAAACATGCACAACAATTTTATGTCCAGTGAGTTTCTTGAAAAACTTAGCAAGAGCCCTATCATTACCTTGGAATTTCTCCTCATTACGAATTTTCCATATAAACCAAAGAATGAAAGATGAATGAATATGCCAAAATAAATTAGCATCTTTCTTAATCCCACGTATGAAACTAGTAATAATATCAAAAGTGCAAACATGTTCAGTAAGAGAAATTCCAAACATCAACCAGATTTCTCTGGCCACCATAATTTATTCAAAGAAGATATGTCTCATAGTATCCGACTTCTTTCATATAGAGCACAGATCATACCCCGTTGAGTTATTGCTAATTTTCAACCTATCAAGCATAAGTTGCAATTTGAAGCATTTGATCTTGGGGGGATGGGAGATTTCCAAAGCTTATCAAAGGTTTTATGCCAATTAGAGGTATTTAAATCAACATACCACAGAGAGTTGATGTGCTTAACCACTGAGGTGTCATAATTGAGAAAAGGGTAAATAGATTTAGCTCTAACTTTAGAGAGGAGGGAGCCATCTCTCCACTGGAAATCCAGATATCTGAGAGAATCAACATCAGTGTCTCTAGAGAGGTAAGGTGAGCACATCCATTTTTAATCATGTTATAGGTTGTTTTATGGGAGGTAGGAAGGTCATACTTAGCACTAAGTTCTTCCCAACTGATAAGGTCAACATGCTCCAAAATGTTCATAAGGCACTTGATTCCTTTATAATCCTAACACCTAGCAGAACATTCCTGAGTTAAAGCAAGGAGTTGAGAGTTATGATGGAGATTCCACCAGATAGATCTCTCCCCACGGAGAGAGTTGTTAGAATCAACGCTAGAATTGTCAATAATTTTGCACACATGCTCCCAAGCTTTCCAAATGGACTTGAAGACCCAAGTGCCTTGGACTGAAATAGAGAAACCGCCAGCAACCAGATCACAAATCAGGAGGCCTTTCCAAGATTTGACAAGTTTAGGGACACCATTTTCAATGTTGTTTCTGACAAGAATTTTCCAAGGTTCTTGTCCTTCCAAAGTATGGAAGATCCATTTGGTAGCAAGGGAGATATCTTGCAATCTCAGATCCTTAAGAACCAGCCCTCCAAGTTTCTTGTCAATATGGCACCAGATCCATTTGACTGCATGGGCCTTTCTTTTACCCTTTCCATCAGACCAAAGAAAGTGTCTGATGGACTTTTGAATCTCTAAAACTTGATAGTTGTTAAACATCCAGGTAGAGGCATAATAGATACTATAAGAAGAAAGGATCTTCTGACAAACTTGAATCCTACTAGCTAGGGAAAAAACCATGTTATTCCACTTGTTAAGCTTTTTGTCAATATTTTATTTGACCCAAAGCCACATATCCTTAAGAGAGGGAGAAATAGAGAAAGGAATGCCTAAATATCTAAAAATCCTATTGGGACCTCCCCAAGAGTAACCAAATTATTGTAACCAGTCTGAGGGCTCTTCCTTCCATCCAAGCAGGATAAATTTTGAGTTGGAGATACGGGCACCAGATGCCACACCAAAGGTAGAAATTTTTTGATTAAGGAAATCAATATTATGAATGGAAAGTTTAAGGAAAAGTGAGGTGTCATCAACAAATTAGTTTTTGAGTAGTTTAGACTCATTAGGAAGAGTAATACCATGAACTCTAGGAGAAAGGGTGTCATCTCTAAGGAGATAAAAAAAGGGCATCTGAAGCAATGACAAATAGAGCAGGGGCAAGGGGGCATCCCTATCTAATGGATCTAGAAAGAGGAATAGGATCTGAAAGGGAACCATTGACCTCTATCAGGGCAGAAGCATCCTTAAGAAGGATATGAATATAGACACAAAATTCTCTAGGAAAACCAAATGCTTCCAACATCATGAGGATGAAGTCCCATTCCACCCTGTCATAAGCTTTTTCAAAATCCACAAGAAACATAGCAGAGTCCTGGCCAAAGTTTTTGGCCCAGTCCATGGCCTCCCAACTGGTCACAAGATTCTCCAAGATATACCTTCCCTTAATGAACCTGGTTTGGGTGGAGCAGATAAACTTGGGGAGAATTTTTTCAAGGTGAGAGGCTAAAGCTTTGGCTAAAATCTTATAAGAAACATTAAGGAGGTTAATCGGCCTCCAATTTTTAATGAGGGATTTATCTCCATCTTTAGGGATAAGTTTAACAATGTCCCTATTAATATCCTCCCCATGGGTACCAGTATCAAGAGCCCCTGAGTGTATGTCATAAAGATCTTTAGTGATCCACTCAATGTTAGCCTTGTAGAACTCAACAGGAAGACCATCAGGGCCTTGGGCTTTGTCATCTTTAAGAGCATTAATGGCAACAGAAATTTCTTGCATGGTGATCTTGGATTTGAGGAGGAGGGAATCATTCTCAGAAATCTTATTAGGAATAATGTTTTTACACTTATCCCTAACCTCCTTGGATGAATCATTATCTTATGAGGTGAAAAGAGTCTTATGAAATAGTTCAAAGGCATTCTTGATATCTTTGATGTCCAAGATTTCCTTGTCATCCACAATGATTCTATCAATTCTTTCCCTAATCTGCTTATGCTTGAGGAGATTAAAAAACATTTTGGAGCCTTTGTCTCCAAATTGGAGCCAATGATTACGGGCTCTAATGAAGGCACCCCTAATTTTAACCTATTGATGTTTCCTGAGGATGTCTCTAGCTTGAGAAACCTTCACTACCAAAGTACGATAGGAGGGCTTCTGTTGAATTTCAAGCTCTAATGAATGGAATTGATTAGTTAGAGTGTTTTCCATTAATTTGTAATCCTTGGCCTTCTTTTGACCAAGAGTTTGAAAGATTTTTTGCCAAGAAGAGACATTCTTATTCCATCTAGTCATGTGAGAGAGGAGCTGCAGATTCTAAATGTTAAAAAGGCTAGCCATTTTAATGGAAATAAGAACATCTTGGTCTTTTAAAAGAGAAGTGTTAAGAATAAACTTTCTGTTACAGGGGTCATTGTTAGTGAAAGTATTCCTAGTATTAATAATAGCAATAATAGGATAGTGGTCAGATAAGGTCATAGGTAAGGTAGCAACTGAGTTCCCCAAGTGGTTAGGGGAAAAGGAGAAGTAATTTTTATTAACATAAAATCTATCAAGCCTAGAGTATACTCTATTAGAGCCTTGTTGAAAATTACACCAGGCGAACCAAAAGGAAGAATTCTCAGATTTGTTTCCTTCAAGGGGGTCAAATAATTGTTTTTGTTGTTTAAACTTGTCCCATTGGAGTTTTTCAAGACTTTTCCAATCAAATGGAATACCCCAGCCTTATCTTCTTGGTTTTGAACTATTTTTTAAAACTTATTTAAATAATTATTAATAAGAAAATTATTAGACTTATAAATTAGTAAATAAATTTTTAAAAATAATTACTAAATTATTAGACTTTTAAATAATTACTAGCTTATATATATTAAAGAATATATCTAAAGGATGTCAAGAGATATCCAGCCTTAAATAAAAAAATTGAAGCCTTCATATATCTTAGCTTCTTTTATAAATATTATTTAATATATATAACCTAGTTTAACTAATTGATATTGAGAGCATATGTATAAAATAATGTCTTACTTAGATTTAGGATAAAAAATTAAATGATACTCTTTTATGAAGCTAATCTAAAACATTATTTCAAACTACCTAATATGATTAAAATTTAACATATACCATTTTTTTAAAAAAAATTGTCTAATGCCACATTGCCCATTACCAAATTGAATAAAAATAGTAATGAAATAAAATTGAAACTTCTTTCTAAATGCTCTTTAAAATTCTTGTGCAAAACTACCAATCAACAACAAATTTAATTAATAGCTTCTTTGAAGAGACTAATTCCCCAAAAGGCTCCGCTATCTGGAATGGTCTCCTTAGTGCCAAGGATTTGGCTAAGTCCAGAGCCAAATGGAAGATCGGGAATGGCCAATTTGTCAATTTCTGGAACAACAATTGGCTCTAGATGGGTTGTTTGAGAGATTTTGATATATTTTATGCATAGAGACACGTCTGCACCCAACTCTATGGGACTCAAGTTATCAACTATAGAAGGGATGGTAAATGGGTGGATCTCTCCCAGATCTCTTAGGAACTGAAACCTCTGATGAAAGCCCTCAATGCAGTCACTCTCTCCCAAGATCAAGATGAGATTATCTGGGAAGACTCCCCTGATGGTACCTTCACTGTTGTCTCTGCCTACTCCTTGCAAACACCTCATATTCAGGATGTCAACCTATTGTGGGCTAAAGCTTGGATTCCAGGTCTCACGCCCAAAATAAATGTTTTTTTTTTATCCTGCTCCAGAACCGAATCCTTACTATTGACAATCTCACCAAGCGTGGTTTCCAAATTCCCAGCAAATGCGTTCTCTGTAAATGCCAGGAAGAATCGGTGGACCACTTATTTATTCACTTCTCTTTTGTTAGCAACATTTGGAAATGTCTTTTCTCAGCTCTGAATTTAACTTGGTGCTTCCCCCTGTCTTTCGAAGACCTCTTCTCTCAATGGACTTTCAATATGTTTAACCTGGACTTTCGAACCTATTGGATCTAGATCCTTCCTCACCTCTGCTGGGGAGTCTGGAAAGAGTGCAACAACCACATATTCTGAGACTGCTCTTCTTCCCCCAAAATCATCTTTGATAAAATCCAACATGCAATGAAAGAAAAAAATTTCTATTGTGGGAGAACTAACCATTTTGTAGGTAGGACTCAAGCCACGACCAAGGAGAAAAGAATGAATTGTATTTGGAGTTGTCCCCCGAAGAGTTGGGAGAAAGCCAACTTCGATGAAGTTGCCAAAGGGAATCCTGGCCTTGCTGGTAGTGGAGGTATCATCAGAAATAGTTTCAGTTCTAGCCTGGCAGCTATCATATTACCTCTAGGCTCTCAATCTAACCATTATGCTGAAGCTTGTGCAGCTCTCCAAGTCACCATTCTTGCCAAGGAAATTGGGGTCAAGAAGCTCTGGCTTGAAGGTGACTCGATGAACATCATCAACTACTTAAACTGCACTCACTCGCCCCACCTGGTCTATATCCAACATCATTGTTGAAACTCGTGTTATCATCAATTCTTTTGAGAAGGTGTATATCTCTCATGTTTACAGAGAAGGCAACAATGCCACTGATTGGTTTGCTAATCTTGCTGTCACGAAGGATGTTAAGATTACATGGAAACAAGGTGAAGAAATCCCTAGTACTGAAGCGAAGAATATCCTTGATAAGGAAAGACTCCAAAGTACCGAGGGAGTCATATAAATATGACCAGCTCTGTTTTGTTGTGGCTTCTCTGCCCTAGGCTGGCTTGTGGCCTACTTCTAGGTTGTTTTGTTTAGTTTTGTTCTCTCTTTGTTGTTTGTATCTCTTTTTCATCTGTGGGTTTCAGGCACCTGTAAAACCTATTTTACTTAATCAAAACCAAAAAATTTTAATTAATAAGCCCCACATAAAACTAAATCTAGAAAATAATAGAACATTAATAATTTAAAATAATTGGTTTTTTCTGTTTAATACTTTTGCAAGGTTAAAACTAGCATATATATATATATATATATATATATATATATATATATATATATATATATATATATATATATATATATATATATATATATATATATATATATATATATATATATATATATATATATTTGTCAAATAGAATATTTTATTTATTATTGTAATTTAAAAGAAACATGTCAATAAAACAACCAAATTATACGGGCAAAAATAGACAACAAAAAAGGGAAAAAAGAGCTCTAAAAACAATTGAAACTTTATCACAAGCCTCGAATTTGAAAAATATAACTGTAATTTTAAAAAATTTACTCAAAATAAAACATATAATAATCTAATTTAGAAAAAAAAATTATTTTATTTTATTCATTTGAAATTGGATACAAAACATAAAACAATAAAAATAAATAATATTAAAGATTTTATGTTTCATATATTAAAAATATATATGTAATTGAATAATATTTATAAATTAGTAATATAAAAAAAAAAATATCAAATTAACTAGTTTATATATTTATTATAAAAAATTAAAGTAATATAAATATAAGCAAGTTTCTAAAATCATATAAATTTTTTAAATTCATATATTTTTATCTTTTAAAAATTTTAAATTAATATTAATATAAAAAAATTTTAAAAATATAATATTCTTAAAAAGAATATAAATTAATATTAATATATAACAATAAAATAGAAACATATGTATTATAAAATATCTTATATTTATCATACATAAAAAATTATATTATATTATATTTTGATGAGTTATTAATAAATTTAAGTGATTCAATAAAGAAACTATAAAGTGCATAACACAAAAATTCTGAAATAAACTTAAAAAAAGACAACAAACTGAGTTGTCAAAATTGACCTGAACTGACCTGTTTTCACTCTTAAGAGAAAATCTTTTCGCAGCCACATATCAATAAATATTATCAGAAGCATGAAATGAAAATTAAGTAGAAATTTTCTGCACGTTATTGATTAATTTTAAAAAGGTTGTAAAATAAGAACAGTTTATTTTCTATGCACACCGGCCATGCTGTGGTAGCTGTAAGACCCTTCTCAGAAAATTATTGATTAATTTTAAAAAAGGTTGTAAAATAACAATACTATTATTTTTAATTTTAAATTAATTAAATATTTTATTTAATAGTACATTTTGATTACTTCAGAGTTATTTTACCAGTAAATTATAAGAACAACACAGAAAAAGCGTGTTGATCATGTTGCACGATTTTTAACCCTCGATTTTCTCGACAGGATTTTTTGAATACCGAGAAAAGTTTAAAAAACTGGACGGAACGAGCAAATTCAGTCCTCGTTACCGCTAAGAACGGATAAAATAGAAATTTTAAATTTGGAAAGCGAATATAATATGCAAGTTACATATAGTATGAAAAAGGACCAAAAAATTGTATTAAAATTGTAAAAAAGAAACTCCATCCTGGGAATAAGGTCTCTAAGGTCTCTATGCAGCTGTTTAGTTTATTTTGGCTAATAGTATTTTCTGTTTAAATTTAAGAAATAATTTGTAGAAAGTAATTGACCTCATAAATATTTCTGCTTAGTTTTTATACAGAAACACTCCAACTGCTTAACTTTAAGAAAAAAAAATGCTCTTCAAAAACTACATAAAAGACGGGTTATTCTGCAGTGATACTAGGGAAATATTGGACTGTTTTGAAACAAATTTGACTTGAAATGTTGGCTTTTATCTAGCCAGAAAAACAACGAAAATTGTTCACATAGCTAAAGCAACCAACAAAATATTTAAGCATTATTTGTGGTGGATTCAATGCAACGAAGTTATTAAAATCATTAGAGCTTGAAACCGGGCAACAGAGAAATTGGGCATCAGAACTGGAAAGTAGTGGGTATGCGATAGGGAACATTGGCGTCGAGCGCCTCCACAACCCCGGGAAAGGTAGACAACCTGAATCCACGGTAGATCTCCCTCTCCCATGCCCTCGCCGCCAGTTTCTCCGCCTCCCTAATCGCCGCCTCCAAGGTCGCTGCGTGGTCCTCGAAAACCCCGTCTACAATCCCTCTGTCAAACAGCATCTGTGCGTTCAGCTTGTTCGCGCCGAGCACCACATCGCGCAGGGTTGTGGGGTTGAGCTTGCTGCGAATCAGAGCCATCATACTGGTGGGGATTGGCAAGCCAAGATCGAGCTCGCACATGTACAGCTCGGATTTGCCCTTCGTCATGAAGCGGTAGTCGTGGGCGAGAGCGAGCATGTAAGCGCCCGACACCGCGCCGCCGCAGATGGCTGCGACGGTGGGGACGGTGAGCCTCATGAAGGCTGCGAGCATCTTCTCCAGTCCCTCCAATACTATGTCAATGCGCTCGCGGGGGCTCTCGCCGATCCATTTCATGTCGATGCCGCAGGAGAAGTGTTTGCCCGCGTTGGTGGTGACGAGGGCTGCTGCGTCAGTGGATTGTTCGACCTGATTGAGGGCGTCGGCGATGGCATCGAAGGATGTGGGATTAAGCCTGTGCTCGTCCTCGTACTCACCCACGAACGTTAAGATGTATACATTCCCCCGCTTCTCAAGGCTGCACATCCTTGCTAACTCCTTCCTACACAATGCACTGCCTCGCTAGGCTGGAGATGATTTCTTCGTTGCTCTCGCAAAGAGATTGCAGGATGTATGGAGGAAGATGCCGATGGAGCATTTAAATAGGAGAGCTCCTGTCTAGTTGGTGAGTCTCGCCGCCCACGTGGCTTCCGCCGAGAGCACGCGATCTTGTCTTAGTTCACAGTACCATTCTTGCACGCGTTTTTCTTACCTACCATACCCCGACAATTTTTCTGAACACTTACCAAAGCTCCAAACTTTGCAGTCAACATCAGTCCACGTAATTGCTAAGAAAAGGATGAATAGAAGTTTTTATATTTGGAACGAGACTAGTCAAAAGAAATTAATTTTGTCAAAGCAAGTATGACTAGCTTATATATTGTATAATATATAAGCTAGTTGCAGAACGTTAACCGGAATCTAAAAATTATTTAAAAGAATTTGCAAGTTAAATTATTTATGTCTTAAATTAATATGAAAATTAATTTTAAAAAATTTTCAGCACATAGTGTGTTGGTAAAGTGGTGGTGGTTGTATTGCTCGGTCCACTAAGGTTCAAATCCTAGTTAGGTCATTGTTATCATGGAGAAGTGCATTGGCTTTAGTTAAAAATATTTCATAAGAAATTTTAACTTCTAAATCAAAATATTTTTATATCATCTTAATTATTTCATTTATTTATATTTGAAAATAATTGAAAATGCTTATTCACAATATTATTCAAAATAGTATAACAAATTTATTTATTTTTAAATTGCATTTTTTATATTACTTTATGAAATATAATTTTAAACATTTTAATTTAATAAATATATTTAACAATTCAACTAAAAAATATAATATTACAAATACAAATTTTCAAATTTAGACACTAATTTGTTTTCTTATGTTGATTGGGTTTAAGTCTAGTATTTAATTTGGTTCAGTGTTGTCGTTTAATTTAATTTCATGTTTGGGTTCAATTTCGTTTAATATTATTGTTAGAAATCAATTTTGTTTAACGTATGGATTCAATTTTCTATAGGATGGGGGTTGTACTTGGTATCTGGTGTTTCATTCTATTTAGGATTGGGGTTCTATACGGTTTACTGTTCAATTAGTTTTAGGTTTGTGATTTATTTTAGTTTAGTGGTATGGTTAGGGTCGAAGTTTGTCTACGATGTGTGTTTGATTTAGTTTTCTTAAAGGGCTCATTTGGGTGAAATGTTTAATTTGGTTTAGGGTTTGGGTTGAATTCTAACAAGTGTTACAACTCAATTTGGTTTAATGCTCAATTAGGTTTAGGGTTATGGTTCAAGTCGGTTTGTTGTTCAATTAGTTTAGGATTATTGTTTGATTTTCTTCAGTGTTACAAGTGGGGTTCAAGTTGGTTTATGACTTGGGTTAAATTTAGTTGAGTTAAAGGGTTCAATTTCGGTTAATATTTAACTCTTTTATTTGAGGGTTGGAGCTCAATTTGGTTTCTCTTAGGATTAGGGTTCAATTCGGTGTAATGTTCAATTAGGTTTAGGGTTATAGTTCAATATGGTTTATTATTGAATTTATTTTATGGTTAGGGTTGAATTTTTTTCAAGTCTAGGGTTTAATTTGATTTAGTGTAAGTATTATTGTATAATTTGATTTAGGTTTAGATTTTGGTTAAATATTTAATTAAATTTAGGGTCTAGGGTTTAGGGCTATGGTTTGTTATGGTTTAATATTCAATTAGGTTTGATTTAGTGTTGGGATTCTTTTTTGTCCTTCATATATAATTTGTTATATGATTTAATAAAATGAACCCTAATTATATTTTGGTTAATTGAACACTAGCCTTATACCCTAGCCTTAATATTAAACGCTAATTCCAAGATTAGACATTTGGCATGTAGTATTTAATTTAGTTTAATGTTATGGTTAGGAATACATATATAGAATGAGAGTCATGGTCAAAATTAAAATTTGGTAAATGTTCAATTTGATAAATCATTAAGGTTTAATTTGGCTTTAGAATTAATTATTAAGGTCTACTATTAGGATTCAATTTGGTTTATTTGTAAGGTTAGAGTAGAATATAGTGTTCAATCATGTTTAACATTTAATTAAGTTTACAATCACAGTTTAATTTGGTTAGTATTAATGCTATGATTTAATGTGGTTTAGGAATATGATTCAATTTGATTTGATATTAGGGTTATAATTCAATTTGGTTTAGTGTTAGGTTTATGGTTGAATTTGGTTTAGTGCTAGGGTTTAATTTGGTTTACATTAAGAGTTTAATTTATTTTATTGTTCAATAAGTTTTAGGATTACTAGTCAACTTGGTTTAGAGTTACGTTTATATAGTTTTAACTTACTTTACAGTTCTGGTTCAATTTTGTTTATAATTAGGTTTAAGGTTTGATTAGGTTTAGGATAATTATGTTAATGTTTAGAGTTCAATTTTATTTATTCTTAGCATTAAGTTCAATTTGGTCTAGTGTTACAAGTTAATTTTGTTGAATTTTCAATTAGGTTTAGTGTTAGTTGGGTATGTGTAAGATCACGGTGTGCCAAAAAGAGGCAATGGGAAAAAATTGTGTTTTCTATCTTTCCAAACACGTCAAAATCTGCTTTAACATTTTACCTCTTAATATTAGATAGCCATTCAAAATTAGATACCTGTTAATATCATATACTCATTTGAAATCATATACCCATTCAAAATTAAATACCCATGTTCCAAATTACATAGCCACTTTGAAAAAATTAAAAAGTACATTTTAGTAAAATGGGCATAACTTTTGGGTTTCTTATGGAAATTTTGATTTTTCTTAGCCGTTGCAAAAGTGATTAGGAGACCTATAATATGGATAAGATAATTTTATTAGACTATAGACCAAAAATTAATTATAATTATTTGGAGTGAATCCTTAGTTTGAAACTTGTAATAATCACAACTTTTACATACAATATCATTCTTTTCTAGTTTAATTTTTCTCTCATAAGAATTGACATAGTTAAAATGTAGTAAATAATAAAAAACTTACATTTTATGTACTAATGAGATCAACTTTTTTCATAAGTCATCATATAAGGTTTGCTCTTTGTCTTTGATCCTTTGTATGCAATTGGCCAAGATGACCTAAGAGAAAATCTCTCTCTATACCTCTCTTCCCCTCTCTTGATTTACTTGATTCTCTCTCTCTCTCTTTCTCTCTCCAAAATATATATATGCATGTCTATATATTAGGGGAATGTGGGAGATATGAGGTAGAGAGAGTGAAGGGGTACAGGTTTTTAGATGAGATAGAGAGAGAAAGAGGATAGTTAGGGGAAATAGAAGAATGTGGAGAGAGAGAGAGAGAGAGGTGATGATATGAGAAGAGATGGGAGAGAGTGAGCTATATGGGGTAAATAAGGTGAGAGAGATGAGATGGAGATGGTCCTAGGATGTCCTAAGGGGTCCTTGGTTCCTTAAGTGGTCCTAAGGGGTCATCATATGTATTAATGGGTCATGGGATATACTAATGGGTCATCATATGTATCAATGGGTCATGGGATATATTAATGGGTCTTAGGATATATTATAGTGCAAATAAACTAACTAATTCAAGATGCAATTATGTATTCATAAGAAATGAAAACTCTTGGTAATATGGTTTTCTTATATAGATATAAATATTTTAATATTAGAAAATAAGTTTAAATTAGTAATATATACAATTTTATAGTTTCTAAATTTATATATTTTCTTTGGAAAATATTTTAAGTAAATAATAATATACAATAAATCATATAAAAACTTTCGGGTTAGTCTAGTTGATGGAATTAAATAATGTTGGAATTGTCAAATTCCTCGACAATGCTGGAAGTTTTAAATCTAGAAAATAGGTTTTGGAATGTGGTTGGAACCGATTGATTCAACTGGGATTCACCTAGAATTTATAATGAAAAGATGGAAAATGTTTTTGATTAAGTAAAATAGGTTTTATAGGGTGCCTGAAACCCACAAGTCTAGAGAAAAAGAAAGAAAACCAAACAGAACAAACAAGAGGTAGGCCACAAAAAGGGCCAGGGCTGGAAAACCACAGCAAAGCATGACAGGAAAGGCTAGAGATAGCTAGGGCACTGCCCAAAAATCAAACAGAAGGAAGGGCCGAACAAAGAGAGATGAAAGAGAAGCAGCTGCCCCCGACCACTAAGTGAGGGACTAAGGTTGTAAGATTGCTCCTTCAATACACTGGACTCTATCCTTATCCAAGATGCTCTTCACGTCTTTGGGAAAGTCATCTCCATTGTTCCATATCTTCTTAACATCCTTAGTGACTGCCAAGTTGGCAAACCAGTCAACGAACCATTGGCTTCCCTGTACGCGTGGGAAATGAACACCTTGTCAAAGCTGATGAGAATGGCTCAAGTTTCAGCTATAATGTTGGCTATGGACCAAGAGGGAGGGTGAGTGAGGTTGAGGCAATTGATGATGTTCATCGAATCACCTTCCAGCCAGAGTCACTTAACTCCTTGATCTTTTGCAAGTTTGGTGATTTGAAGGGCCACACTGGCTTCAGCATAGCGATTCATCTGGGCTCCCAAGGGGAAGCAAATAGCCATCGTACCAATACCAAAGTTGTTCCTGATAATTCCTCTGCTGCCAGCTTGACCAAGGTTCCCTTTCACTGCGCCATCAAAGTTGGCTTTGGTCTAGCCAGTCGGAGGACTAGTCCACACACAATTCCATCTCTTATCATGTGTAGCAGCTCAGGAAATTCCTACAAAGGGTTAGGTTTACCATAGTAGAAGAAGTTTTCCTTAACTACATGAGTTACTTTTTCAAAGACAATTTTAGAAGGAGTAGAACAGTCATGAAAGATGTGGTTGTTGCGCTCCTTCCAGATCCCCCAACAAAAATGAGGGAGAATCCATGAACAGAGTGACCTGAACTCTTGATCAAACCTTTTGAAATCCCATTGGGAGAAGAGATCACTGAAAGACAGAAGAAAGCACCATGAGAGACTCAAGATCATAAAGAGGAGATGTCAGATATGACTAGCATAGGAGCAATGGATGAACAGGTGATCCACAATTTTCTCTTGACATTTACAAAGAGCACATCTATTGGTGAGTTGAAATCCGTGGTTGATGAAATTGTCCACAGTAAGGATACGGTTATGTAGTAGAAGCCAAAAGAAGACATTGATTTTGGGCACAAGACCGAGGATCCAAGCTTTGGCCCACAACAGATTTAAGTCATTGATTTGGGAAGTCGGTGAGGAATAGGCTGAAGCCACTATGTAATTCCCATCTGAAGAGGCCTCCCAGATGATCTTGTCCTTCTTGGGAGATAGGTTAACCGCATTGAGAGCAGTCGTCAAAGAAGCCAGGTCCTGAGAGATCTGAGTAAGATCCACCCATTTATCGTCCCTTCTCTAATTACTGAACTGAGTTTCGAAGGTTTGAGAGCAGGCATGTCTCCAAGTGTTAAAAATATCAATATTTCTCAAGCTACCCATCTGAAGCCAGTCATCGTTCTAGAAATTGATTGAATGGCCATTTCCAATTTTCTACTTGGCTCTAGATTTAGCCAACTCCTTGGTGTCGAGGAGACCATTCCAAATAACCGAACCTTTAGGGGACTCTATCTCTTCAAAAAATATGTGGATAGAGTTGTGCAAAAAAGATGGAAAATGTTGTTTGCATATGGATTTCAAAATATTATAAATTTTGCTTTACCCCCAATTCCCATTTAAGTGGAATTGGAATTAATTTTCCAATTCCACCTATTTAGATGTAAGATTCAAATGTTGGTTTTGGGGGTAAATGGGAATTAACAAATCTTTATTTTAGTTTCATGTTTTGAACATTGACATAATATAAATATAAAATATGCTTTATAAAATAACATATATTTATAGTATTAAAAAGAAATTTATTGAGTATAAATATTTTTGATGGTTTATTAATAAATTGAAGTGTCATATTGATAGATTTATAAAAATTTAGCCTATCAAAACTGGAAAATAACCAATAAGCCATCAAATTCCAATCCTGCCAATGAAAATAACTTTGAGCTCTCCATAGCTACTCGTTGAGTTCCTCCTACCCTACTGACTACGAATGGTGAGTGCAAAAAATTAGTCTATTCTAGTTTACCAATTTCCAAAATATGGGCTTATCCCATGTCCCTGTGTCGCTACTTAAATGTCATTTCTATAATCTTTCCCTATTTTAGTGGAGTGACTATAATTTAAGAATTGAAAGTAATCGTTTTAGAATGCATAAGTAATGGTATGAATATCGAGGTGAATTTTTTGTAAACCGTTAAGGGAAGGTCCCCATGCAGTTGCTTATTTTATTTTTAATTACATTTTTAATAAAATTAGTAACAATATTTTTTTGACAAAAAAGTCACACTAAAAAGAAGACAATAAAAAGGAGGGAAACAAATTCATGAATTTGGAAAATCCAATTCCATTTTTGTTTTTCAAAAACAAACCGTGAATTTGGGAGTTATTTACATTTACTAATTCCATCTCAATTCCAGCAACCAAATGGGCCATAAATATTATAATATAAGAATTAGTTTTGGAAGATATAAAAGTGATTAAGAAGGATTTTAAGGATCATGTGGTCAAAGTCTGCTTAATATGATTTCTATTAAATAAAAAAATTGATAAAATTATTTGAGATTATATTTATATTAATCAAGTATTTTTAACACATTTAAAAAGTTGATGATTCTTATACAAGTACAAATTATAAATTTAGTCTTTATTTTTTGAAAAGAATAAATAAGAGGAATTTTTCATTTGTAGTTTTTATCATTTGTTATATATGAAATATACAAGTTTAAAACAAGTAGTGTATGTTCAAACGAAATGGAAAATTACATGAATTTTCCATAATATGAACAATCTATAATATGAATTTTCCATAATATGAATTTTCCATAATATGAATTTTCCATAAATGGAAAAATAAATGTTGTATAAATTATTCTTTACAACAAACACTATAAACAAAATTTGAACATATTAAGATAATAGAATCAAAGTCATACTATTTTTGAAATTTAACAAATTGAAGTATGCATAAAAATAGCATTAACACCATTAAAAATCTCATATATAATCTAATATAATACAAACATATATTAATTTACCAAATTGCAGTATATCAATGCATAAAAGATTTATTATAAAACTTGTATTTTAAGAGAATATCAATGTGCAATAGTGTCTCCTTTTAAACCACCAAAATAAAATACTCTTTTATACATTTTTTTTCAAAAGTTCATTCTTAGAAGATTTCATTAAAATAATAAAATGGTGTAGCTACTAACAGCTCGAAATGGGTTTGGTGAGGTGAATGTTTAATCTATTCTATGAGACATAAACATCATGCAAAATGAATATTCAATAATTTAAATTAAAACTTATTTATATTGAATTTTTAATTCATTTAAAAGATATTGAATTGTCAAGGATGAATTATAAGTGGTGGTGTTTTTTTTTTAATTTATAAATAGTAATTCTCAATAAATCATTTTTATTGCATAGAAAGCTTTTATAGATTTGTTCTATACTTAAACATTAAATAAATAAATAAATAAGTTAATTTTAGAACTATTAGAATTAAATATAACAAGGCTCGGCGAAGTTCCTCTAAAATATTTTTCTACATTGCTTGTTTATGAAAAATGGTAAGTTCTTCATTGATAAGTTAGATGGAAGTTTTTCATGATCTCCATATAAGACACTCACATTCGTAAAATGGTTTTCCTAGGATCCAAAAAACCAAAACAATATTAAAATTTTGCTCCAAAATTTAGTAGTGAAACTGTACAAAACACATTCTAAATAGTATCCATTGAGTCATAACTTATGTGACATTTTGTAGACACTTCATGTGTCCTAAATGTATTTCCACATATTACAAACATTCATACACCTAAGGCTATCCAACCAACCAAGTGTCCTCTTCCTAAGCTATGCTTTCTAGTTTGATGTTTAAACATTTCTTGTGCATACATGCTTCTTTAGGAGACTGTATACAATTCCAAACTGCTATATTGATTGACGTAGATCTCACGAGGACAATAAAGAGAGAGCTCTAGAGAATTTTTTCTCCTTGTCAATGCTAGAATTTTTGCCTTTGCTAAAATGTAGGGACTACAAGGAATTCAACAGATTTCTAAACATTGTAAAATAAAATGTAATGCCATACATATATGACTAAAGATAAGCTACAAAACAACTCTACACTAGCACTATGAACTTACATACCTTTCTCTTCCCTAAACCTTAAAGTGAAAGCCACTCCTCATAAAAATTTTGTGATATGGGATGAACACGTTAAAGAACAAAAGAAGGAATGAATGTTGCCTAAACAAATGCTAATTTCATTTTTGTAAATGATAAATACTATCCTATCACTAAAAAACATGACTCCTATACACGTCTCTTCTTTCTTCTTCCTTTCTTAAAAAGAAAGATCCAAAATTAATTCTCCAATTTCCTCACTCTCATTCTTTGTTAAGCTTCACATTTCATTCTCTCATTTGCTAGCATTTTGATGAAATTTGTCAAGGTGGTTACCTCAACAATATCTATTTGTGTGAAATTTAATTTAATTTGATCAAATCTCATCAATGGGTTCAAATTATCATAATCATGTTTATGAATTAGTCCTTTCTCCTTGAATTTAGGTAAGTGCTGGTAATTGTTGATGTAATAACTACCGATGTGGAGCGATAAGAATGACTTTTCTTGCACAAAATACTTCTACATAGAAATCGGCCCCTACAAATCTTTCCTTTATACATATTCCCTTCTCTTAATTAAAATCTTGTTTTTCAAATAAAATTTGTAAAATAAGTTTTATAATTAGTTTCTAAAATATATTTTATTATATATTTATCTTATTATATTAAAAAAAATTTAATAAATAAATAAAATAAATTAAAATAATTTATTTGGAAAAATATAACATTGTACAATTAATTACCTCTTTTAAATTGTTTGAAATAAAATGCACATCATAAAATTTAATATAAAATATTTACTAATTTTATCTATATATAATTTTATATTTAAAAAACTATTATATATTTTTATAATAATTAATTTAGTGCTATATTAAGAAATTATAGAGAAAACAAAATATTTTTCTTTAACTGTTTAAATCTAAACGTTGTGGGTATATTTTTTACCAAAATATCTTTTCTAATAAATTAGTAAAATTTTCAAATAATTTCTAAAACATTGTCAAACAAATATTATTTAAAACATTTCATTGTAGCTTTAAAAAAATAGCATAAATTTGTAAAGTTTTCCACCTTATTTAAAAAAATATTTTGTCTTCAAATTTCTCTATGCATTGTCTTCCGCAAAAAGGGCTCAAAAGTTTTTAGCCAATTAGATTTTAGAAAATTAATTATCAAATATGGAAATATGATATTACTAAAAAAATTTAATAAAATTTGATTGGATGAAATTGCATACTTTAATCACCTTAAAATCTGCTCCTTGCCTATATAGTTCTAAAAATCTACAACACAAACTAAAAATGGAATTTAACTCAAAGGCAAGTACTACTAGCACTTGCACTGGAAGAAGGTGCAAGGGGTATGTCGATAGGTCGTAGAGCTGAAAGCACCATTCCAAAAACTATGTAATTGTAGAAGGAAGACTAGTACTTAGCAACATCCACTATGGATGATTTGAAGTTGAAGTTTAGGAAAGCTATACATTTTGAAGGTATTTCCACCAAAATAATGTAGCATTTAAATAAATTTGAACACATTAGAAAATGTTCTTTTGTTAAAAGAAGCACAAGAAAATCAAAATGCAGTAAAGATAAGGACAAAATAAAATATTCCTTACATAGCATAGACAGAAATTATAGAATAATAAAACTACATTAAGATACTTTAGTCTATAAATCCAAGAAGCTGACAAACCTTAATATTTAGTTCAATCTACAACTACATCAGCGACAAATTCCCTAGATGAAACTTGATACCTGAAGGAGAGGATATATAGTCACAAAAAAAGCATGTGCTTTGACATTTGAAGTCTGATGTGCCTCCCATAGACTTAATAAACTATACAATCTTAAACACTACACTTATTTATCTACAAGTTGATGTAAAAGAGTATTCAATTGTTTTGCATAATAGGAGGAAGTGTATTCAAGTTCCATTGTAGGAAGATGTATTGTACGTAGAAACATCTACTTATGATGAATTAAAGTTACAATATTGAAGGACTATATATGTATGTTGGATTTCGCAATAGAATGTAGCATTGAAATAATTGGAACACAAAACTGAATATTTTTGCCTTTTTTTGTTCATGTTTCTTCACCAGGCGGAGGTACATGTAGATGAGGGAAAATTATGAATGGTAAGCACTGGAAATTTGGTTGAAGCAAAAGAAGGCAAAAACATGAACCATGGAACACAAGAAGAGGGTGTGCAAGTAAAATCACATACCTGGGCATCATGTGAGAGCAAGTGTAGGTGAGCCTCTTCTTTCTTTCTAATAATGTTGTATGGATTCCTTTTCATTTTGCAGTAGCAATCAAAAGAGAAGGTAGGTTCAATACGAAGGCATTATAGGTATTTGACTCTGGAGACAGCTGTAAAGGTGAGGCCTTATCTTTCAGTTTTACCTATATCAATTGTGACCCTATCTAGGGTAAGCCCTTTTGATTTGTGTATAGTGATATTCGAGGCGGTAGTAAGTGGTAGTTGTGTGCCCTTGCCTCAGGTTTTCAGTTGTATTGGGACAAGGTTTGGATGGTGTTCATCCCATGGTGGACCATGGTAGTTATCAAATTCAACTGTAACATATGTTGGTAACTGTGGGGGCTTAGAGACAAAGGAACATACAATATCTTTGACTTGTCCAAGAGATCCATTGAAAAGGCCAACTTCTATCCATAGATTTGTGGTAAGCATTACATGTTGAGATCTACATAATAAGACTTCTTATGAGAGTTGGTCATCATTTTCAAGTTCATTAGGTTGGCATTGTGCATTGAGTGCAGCACAGAGTGCAATAGGTACATGTAGTTGTTGTAGCCTTTTCCTATTGTGGAGTTTTACCAATTCATTTGTAGCAAACAAATGTATTGTTTGGTCAAACTCTTTTTGTTCAATTAAATTCAAATGCTTTTTAGTGCGCATCATTAACAAATGCCAATCATGTTCGGTTGGTTCTACATTACACATTTTTTAATGCTTAACAAACTTTAATCTGAATTGGATCATCACCCTCCTATCTAAAAATCGTATGCAATGTTACAATAGTACTAAATTTGTGCCATAGATTTCTTGCAAGTGTGTGTGATGCATAGATAGGTTTATCCATAACATGTGGGAGTTGGGCAAGGTCTCCTATTAGAATTATAGAAATGTCACCAAAGGGGAGGTGTTGTTGTCATGGTATTGCTTCACGTAACCGTTTGTCAATTTTCAATAATATTTTTGGGCCTATGAAGCTCATCTCATTGATGAGGATGTATTGTATATTTTTCATGTCTTCTTAAAAAGTTGTCAATATTTGTCCCTGTAGTGGTTTCATTTCTCTAATTGGAATCTTGAGGGTTGCATGCATGGTTGATGCTTGTATATTAAATGATGTGATTCATGTTGGAGTGATAACAAGGAGTCATTGTACTCTTTCCAGTCTATAGTTCTGAAATGATTTTCTTATGCAATTAATTAGATATGATTTTACAGTTCCTATCGTTCCTTGCATGACCATGTACGTCAAAGGTTTTGTTGCACAATTAGCCATGGAGTGGTCCATAATGAGAGAAAGGGCTATCTGTTGTTGAGGTGATAGACTATAGTTTTGGTTGTAAAGATTAGTGTTGCGATGAATATGTTGTTGAGACAACCTGTTCTGACATACAAATTGAATTGTAGTTTCACGAAAGTGTGAAGGAACATTATTTTCTTCCCATCTATTAGTGTTGTCAAAATCACGCTTGCCTAAAAGTTCAAGTTCATTTAGGTTGACACTATTAGCAATACCCATTTGGGACAATAATTCTTAGTTATTCATTGGTACAATGTCAGGTCTTTCCACCTCACCATCAAAACCATTTTCATCTTCAAAGATGGCTTCAATTTGTTATGTATGATCAACATGCCACACATTATAGTTTTGTATATTCAAGTTCCTCCAGTTACTAATGATTTTTTCTTTGGTAAGGCCAATATCACGGTTGATTGATCTAAAATGTTTATACAGAAGTAGCTTTCTCTAGCAAAACATCTCATATTGTTCAGAGTCTTCTTCTGGAATTGAAAAAAACTTGGGAAACACTTGGACTATTACTTTGTCTTTTCTAGAATGCTATTTGCATCCTTTGTGAGTGGCAGCATATGTGTAAGATTTTTTTGATTCAATTAGCGTAACCTCTTCTAAGTGAGGTGGAGGTTGCAAGTAGACTTGTATGTATCTAGATTGTATCTCATTACCATTTCTTGTGTGCTTTAGGTGGTGCAAAATATTTTTACCAACATTCAATGATATAAATTGTTGGTTGCAAATAACGATAGGCAATTTTTGTAGCAAATGGAAAGTTTCTTGTGCACTAATGTCTCTCTCAGCGACAAGCTGAGCCATGAACTTTTGGTATTCTTTTATGGCATGATCTTGTAGGCTTGTATCAGAATAGATTCTTTCCAACATATCAACGCAACTTTCAGATTTTTTTTCAGCTTTAGATGCATACTTGGCAATTTATTTGAGAACAAGTTATCATGAGGTGAAAGGTTGTAAGTCTATATTTGCTCTCCATATGGAGAGCATATGTGGGTTATGGATGTTTAACCTATCATCATTTCTAAAGGGTTCAAAGGATTTGTGTCCTAAGTCATCACAAACTAATTTTGACTCTTCGCATGTTTTCCAAGGAGCTTTATATCTACATTCCATATTCGTACATTTTTTACATAGGCAAATTCTCTAAGTACACTTTGTGTGTCTTTGTACATGATTAACAAGCTCTTCATAATCAGCATAAGGATTTGTAGAAAATATTTTAGATGTGTTTAGTAGGCATGTCCATCATCTGTTGGCATTACGTGTATCATGTTTCCTATTTCGGAGCTGGGGTGAGGGTTCCAATTAGTAGCGACAAATTTGTCAAAGAATGTTGTTGATCTTTTTACGTCAACAGGATTTTCCCAATTCAATGTATCCATGTTGGGTGCATTTTTTAGCCAAATAAATCCATGGATAGGTGTCAAACCTTGACTCTTCCATTCATATCGGTACTAGTAGTTAATTTCCCCCAAGAGTTTCTCAATTACTTCTTCACAAAAAATTGTGAATCGTTGATGTAGATATAGTGGTGTTATGTGTGGGTTTCTAATAATATTATCTATGTGTTATTTTTTGGAAATCAATGAAGGTATATCACTTGGTGAAAGAACACAATGTAGATCAGGCCACTTTGTGTTAGTTGCACTTAATGTAAAGAATAATGTTGGAGAACCTATTTGGGTTATCATATTTGTCAATTCAGTGCATCGCTTGTTCCAATACGACTGTGTCCCCATTAAGGTCAAGCCAAAATGCATCAATTCTTCTACCAATTTATTATCAGGTAGGGTGGTTAAGTGGCTATGAAGGTCTTCAATACTAGTTGGTACATGATCATCTACATTTTTCTTAATGAATACCATAGAAAGAGATTGGCTGTCATGCCACATCATAAGGTTTAGAAGGAAGTATCTAAAGCGTAGGTGTTGGCCAAATCTATTATCATGATATTGCATTAGATGTAAAGAATATTCATGGAGTTGCACAGTCCTAGCCCAAGGATGCATGGGTAGTGCATTTCCATTGGAGAAAAGAGTAGGAAATACCATGTCAAATAAACCCTCAGTAGTGTACTCATTAATGGGGGTTGAACCAATGTGTGGCCAGTGAAAAATGGTGTCAGGGTTATTTGGGAGGTACAAAGATTCTTTAATAATTTCTAGCTCCAGTTTTTTGGAAATCTTGCAATAAATGAGGTTGAATATTCTATTTCACTTTCTACTTCACTTTCTATGGTTTCAAGTTCAACTTCCCCTAATTCTGGAATTTCGCATTCTCTTTGAATTGTACTAAGCATTCAATAGTGGTAGCAGGGAGAAATGATAATGTAGAGTCATTGATTTCAACCTCGTTGTAGTATGGGTTATATTTTATCTTGTACACTAGTGCATTATGAACATGAATTCTACTAACATAGCAATCATAATCCTTCCCATGTGTATTAAGTCTCTGGATTATTAATACATCCAACTCTTGGATTGTATGTGGCAATGAATTTACAATTGTTTGTATATCTTGGGGGAAGTTGATTGTGTGACCACTATATTTTTATTGTCCACCATGAGCATGAGTAACTTGCAAAATTGGATTAACACATGTGCAATTAGCATCTCTTCTACTTATGTGAGAACCCTCAAAATATTTGGTTTCTCAAGCGGGTACATATTGTTGGTTGCACTAAAGCGATGTATTATTTTCTTAGCAACACATCTCCTACAATTGAGGCCACTAGGTAATGAATAGACATGCATATTGGGGTAGAGTTCCTTACATGTATAACACATGTGTGCAAGTGTGAAAGTGCATCTAGTCTAGTTCTAATTTTTTTAGCTATCTGTAAAAAATTAGAGGACATGTTAATTTCCAGGTTGGTAAGGGAAAGTGGACTATGAGGCTCATGTGTTGGTAGAGGTATTGCAGTGGGAGTAGAAGGGTGTGAAATTTGAGAACTTGTAGAATCTTGCAAATGGGGGGAGACTAGGGCATGTACTAGTTGGACCAAGTTGTGAGCACACCTGATGGTGTGACGCGCACTAATTTCTTCTCTATGACAAGCATAGTAAAGGTGACTTCTCTTGCGAGATTGTAGATCAACGGGCTTACTGTGAAGCAACTATCTTTTGGAAACTTGACCATTTGAATCCATCATCTGGAATACAAAAAAGGGAAAAAATGTATTGTTGGTATCTTCCAAAATTGAAACTTTTTACAAGCCTCATACTAAAATGCTAGAAGAAAAATAAGTTGTACTTTTATTAGCATTTCTTAAAGAGTAATAGAAAATAGATGTCTACAAACTATTTCCAAGTAGAGGTTATTTGAATTTGAAAGCTCCTAGTCTAATGTAGAGATAGCAATTGTGGGTAACGGATAGAATTGTGAATGATGACATAAAATCCAAAGAAATAGATAACAAAAACAAGGTAAAATAATTCCAGGTAGAACATAAGGTAGACCATGGTCATTGCACATAGTAGATGCCATAGCATAACTATAAATACAAGCATAATATATAGTCAATGAAAGGAACAAGTTTTGAAGGGGTCTTGGAACCCTACACAAAAGAAGTTTCTACACCAGTAGTAGTCAATACAAAGTAGAGAAATATGAATAGCTACAACCAATTCTCCAAAATAGTTTTTTTTCATGCACTAATGGAACATGACATAGGAATTTCTTGTAACAAAAAGTTGAAATTTCATCTGTGAAATCAATCCTATCAACTTCAAAAATGGTTGTTTTCATCTGTGCTTCATTTTTATATGTTTCCATATTGTTAGACAAGGTGAAGAGAAATCAATTGTATTGTAGATTTCTAATAACATTCTCAAAATTTGCATGTTCTTCTTGATTGGATTGTAGCATATGAAGGTCTTTTGAAGGCATGCCAATGAGTCTAGTTGCATCTTCGTCAAAAGTAGTCGCCCATATAGCTCCTGTGGGGTCTTCAAGCTTGGCTTGAAGAACATATCTATAATCATAATCTGGAAAAGTAGCTACACACTTTGAACAAAACCATTTTCCTTCATTATTTTGTTCGACTATTTTTTTATCTTTTTTCCCTCAACCTCCATCGGACAAGCTAGATTAAAAAAAATTATCTCGACAAAAACCAAGGTTTCTCTAACAATGCATTGTAGGGGCTTTATCAAAGTTGAAGGGTCTTGTTCAATATCGGAGATTATCTTTCATGCTAAAAGTGTAGGTGCATCTAGAAGGTTTGTGGCTAGTGTGAGAAGATCAACTCCATGTTGTGCAAACTAAGTTTGTAGTTGTTTAGTTTCTTCAATGGAAGGGTTGATAAATAACTAGGAAGTGCCTAGTGTACTCACAACCTTACCATTATATTCTGCAACCCGTCCATTTTTTATTACAAGAACAATAACCTTTTGTAGATGGTACATCTCCTACAGTTGTGTGCCTTCCTTTTGAGCCAATTTTCCCCACAAAGTAACATTTATAGTGGAGGTAGACATATCTATCAGTTTTAGACTCCTCCCAAGGACCTCAATTGCATCACTTTTTATTTTTATTGTAGAGGAAGGATCCACACATATGACAATTCCAACAAGATCTACATAAGCATTAGCAGGCTAACTGTGGATATATGTGATCGGTGTGAATGAGAATTAAAGTGTTGGAATTAAGAGGTCATGATCACAAATTTTGAGCCTTGAATCATCTGTTAAACTTATTTCTATATCACTATTAAGCTTATTGTAAAACTTGTTTTCTATTTTGACCGTACCATGAGTTAATGTATATACACTCCCAAATTGAACTTGTTGAAATTAGAGGTCTGCAATTGCATTGAAATAGGTGACAAAAAATTCACTCCGCTCACATTCAATCAAATCAAAACTAAACATGTGGCCATCACCATTTTTGTTGTTGAAGTGGTGGATTTCCTTCTTCAAAGTCACACGACCTTTTATCATCCATTGTGTTTGAAATGGATTCAAGCTTCATACAGGAGTAATAGTAGTAGGTGGAGGTTTCTTTCATAGAGATGCATGCAAGCCAAATATCAATTTTGTAGGTTTGGGATGTTCAGTTTCAATGATATCTACCACATTTTTGCATGTATCCGATGAAGTTCCTACATGTTATTTTGTAGGTTTTTTTGGTTCTTTGAAGAAGAAGGTGGGGTCACCTATGATATCATGATTTGTGCAAGAGACCTCTAATTTGGAGACAACAATCCACCTACGAATTCATAAGATATATACAATTAGTAATGTGTTATGATTGCATAAGTGAAAATGGTTTATTGCAATAAAGACCTAGTAGCTATTGCCTCACTTGGAGTTACAAATAGTAGGGACAGGGAATCCTTTGAGTTGTATAATAGAACCTTTTTGGATTTTCCCTTTTATTATGAGATCATTAAACTTACTTGGCAAGGTTTCCTTTAGCAACTGTAGACCATCTAAGAGTTCTAACTTGGATCTATTTGTCGACCTGGCTTGTTGACCAAACGTTCCAATGGAAAAAACTTGAAGAAGGTGATGTACAACTAAGTTTCCATCATTGATAAGCTTTATTGCATTCTTCATTTAAGCATGAGACATGGCTTAAAGGAGAGGCAGTTGACCTATAAATTTGAATAGGTGGTCAACATTATTTGTGGAACAGAAGTATAAGGAATCTTTTAAGAGTATAAAGGACAATGCAAATTAAGATCATAAACAAATGACAAGCAATTCTAAATCAAGATAGAAGTGGATTAAGTACCACAGATAATGTCAATGCATGTATAACAAGAGTTTGAAAGGGTATTCACAGTACATGATTTTTTTACATACATGATGTATCAAATATGTAAGTGATAAAATAAATATTGTAGGCACTTTTAATTAAAAATCGTAATGGATGAAGGCAATTTACATCACTAAAATGGAAAGATAAGAAGATGTACCTCTACCCAACAAATAGAGAGAATTTCTTCATACAACTTATTAAGTTGAGACAGGTGTGTTCCTACAAAAGGGGGGAAAACATAATACATAGTGAGAGAACACAATTTAATATGTAATTTGATTAAAGCTAGTTATGATGTTATAGCAGGCGTTATTGTTATACACTAAGTTTGTGCCTTTGTCTCAAGCTCTCGTAGTCTTGATAACCTAGTATAACATGGGAATCATCTCCAGGTGTGGGACCTATGCTAACTAAGATGAGACCTCCACATTCTACGTTGGTTCCTCTTGGATAATCACCTTAATTTGCTTCTAGACATAAAAAGTAAAACTTTGGAGGGAAAGGGATAGAAGGAGTGCTTGAAAGGGAAATGACTTAAAGCAAACTACCTAATAGGTGATACATGGAAATTAGGGTTTGGATCTCAGTATAGATGAATGAATTCAATGAAAGGCTTAGGTCTAGTAGGTCACAACTTACTGAATAGGCTTGCATAAGTGTTTCATAGAAGGGTCTGAACATAAGACACAATTTATGACTTGCAAGCAGACATTCACTTCTGCAACTCGGTGTAGAAATGAGACAAGACTATTAGGGGGCTGAAGTATACCCACAAAAGCATCTAAATTGGATCAAACACAATAACACACATAGTTACAGAAAGTAAGAGGGATCAGGAACCCTAAGATACCACTAAAAACATCATATACTTCAATTTAATAAGAGATAAACTCAGACAAGGAAGCATAGGGACAAGAAGAATTATCACAAAATACCTCTGCAATGTTTGAATTCATTAATGTGATAAATACAACTATGTAAGCCAGAGGGTAGAGATGATACCATAGATGACCCTTAAGAAAAATGAAATTCTCTTACAATTGTCCAACTCTGAGCTTCTAAAAGCTCCAAAAACAATATATACATCTCCTCTTTTTGCACGTAGGCAGGAGTTAAAACCTAACTAGGGTTACAAAATTTTTTACAAGAACAAAACCAACCCTAACTCTATCAACTCTTATCATAAATGTAACTCTACAAATATCTCAACCGATCAGATATTTTGTGCACCCATCCCTGTACTATATTGCCTACAAAAAAGCAACCTGGATCCATCAACCTTCCTGCACAAAAGTCTCACCATGAATGCAAAAAATGGTACTTCTCAGGGATAGGACTCAACCCATGGTGGCTGGCCAAGCTTCTCATCATCTTTCCCAACTGCAAACGTCTTGCAACATCATAAATTTTCTGAGCTACCTCACCGCTCATGACTTGCAAATCAAATACTGGAAAAAACCTTCTTAGACACATTTGAATTTAAATAGCAACGGCTATCTAGTCATTTAAAGCATGTCCGTCGATATCCTTTTCTTCCCGACAAATGGATGGCTTAGATCGGCTTTACAATAGTCATAAACCTTCTTGAAAAGTCAGAGTCCATATCAGCATATCGTGACCAATGAGAACTAAGCATGTTAGCATATCTGTTATTTTGGACCCACCTTGAACTTTTCCTCCTCTAAGTCATTCACCGACTACGTTACTAAAAACCTCTTCTCCTATTCATGAAATCCTTCTCTTAACCTCAGTCTGGTCAAGCGATTCAGCGAACAAGGAATTCGCTAAATAGCTTAGTCTTTTTACTAACCCTGGTTTCATTAAGTGAACAAGACAAAAGCCTTATTTGCCAAGTCATGAAACATTTGGAGCATCACTAATTTATTTTGTGAATGAGCGACCAAAGGGATTCTGTCGAAACTACCAAACACTTGTTAAACTTGGGCCTAGACCTACCACATGTCATCCTTCCATTTGCTCCAGCCACCCTGTCAGCAGACACCTCGACACCTCTCTGACATGGACCCACTGAAGACAAGATTCTAATCCAATGGTGGGTACATGATCTGATAGCTTCCGAATATTCCTTTCGATCATGTGCCAGCCGTTGATTTCTTCTTAAGCCAAGACCCTCTGACAAATGGACCCACCTGGAAATCTTCATCAACACTTGGCAACCAATCATATTCGAGCACATCAACACACCGAGGACCCACCTGATAGAGCCTAAAGATAAAGCAAGATCAATGGTCATCACATGATCGCATGCTCTGACACATAGCCTTGCGAACATACGACAGTCGTCGATCCTCTATAGACGTCAAAGCCTCTGACCGCTGAAAGAACTTGGTCCCACTGATGAATAAGCTGACTCAACACATGTGGACCAATCAAAAACCACCATTTGTATACACGTAGCAGTGGACCCACTTGAATGAAGAGTTACATCACTAGGAGAAATCAACGGCCATCTTAAGTTAGCAAACTTCTGAAACTTTTCATGAGAAAACACGCTAGCCGTTAGATCAAAAGAGGACTGACAACCAGGCTCGCTAACAAATTACAATTTATCTCCTTCCGACCAATGAAATACCTCCACATAGGACACCATGGCAATGGACCCACAAAGGCATGAAGCACTGAGAAAAAGGGAAGATCGATGGTTGTCGTAAGATTGCAAGCCTCTGACACATGGTATGAGATCTTACAACAATCGTTGATCTCATCAACTGGGACCCCACTGATCACTTAACCAAGAAGGTTTTAGCAAATGCACAGCCAAAGGAAAATTGCTCGGTCACTGAATAGAAATCTTAACCCTAGTTAAGTCTGCAGAATATGCGAACAAGGCATTCATAGAATCGCTGAGCCAACTTGGGGTTTCAGTTAGCGAATGCCCAACTGAAAGGCAATCCGTGGGGTCACTGAATACTTAGAAGCACCACCATTTTATCTTGTGACTAAGAGAAACATTGCAGTCACTAGTTCACCAAATGGAAAAGGTAACCACCAAAAAACTTAGAGAACTAGCGACCGAAGGGAAATTAAAAGAACATGGATATTGGGACTTTTAAGTTGTCAAAAAAGTAACAGCCAAATAGAATGAAGGCTAGGGTTTACAGGGTTAATTTAGCACCAACGGCTACTTTTTCAAATATTTAAACTGCAGACCAAGGAATTAAAAAGATTGCAGAGGCCAAGAAACAAGAGATAAATCCATGAAAATTTTAGGGATGCCTGGCAGGATTAAAATAGGGACTCCAGAGTAGATTTTGGCCAAATTTGCATGGATATGAAAATTAGGGTAACATTTTGGTAATTTTTGTTGGATGTCAGCCTGCTAGACATTGATCAGTGGCCTTGACATATCCATTGGGCATGGGGTCAATTCAGGAAAACAAAACTTTGACAGAGGGACAAAACTGAAACCAGAAAATAAACTTGTGCACAGGCACTTCTTGAAAAGTAGGAAACTAACTTAGAAAATAGGGATAGAAAAAAAGGAAGAACTAACCTAACCTAAAATAACCAGTGCAGAAAATTGGTTAAACAAAACCATTCACTGGTATGCTAAAATAACTACCCTTCCTCAGTAAGACATTTTGCATTGAGTGCACCAGGATAGTTGTCGGGATATGAGGCACATAAAAATCTATCAAATGATGATGAACTGCCTCTACAAAAATAAGATCAAGTTTACCCACCTCAAATTGATGACATGGAGATGTCTCAGTAAACTCCTTCTGGGCCAAGTATTTGATGGGGCAGCCTCTTGAAGGTCTGAAGGCAGAACCTTCCTTGATGGCTTCTTCTTTATCTTCGTGGCTTCCCTCCATCATGGATCACCATGTCAGCTCATCTTCTGTAGTCAAGGAACTATCACCCTCCTCTTTTAAATAGTCCAAGAGCTCATCAAAGTTGTCAATATCCTGAAGATTGAGAACTAGCTCCAACTCTTGCTCATGCGGCACCTTCTAAGAAAGAGAGCAATCCAAAACTAGGCCTCCTTCTATTGGCACATAACTTTGAACCTCCACTCCAAGGAATAGGGATTTGTCATTCAATTTGTTACAAAAGACCTCTATGATATTGGAAAAATCATACTCTTCAGGGCTTTTGTCTATGTTCTTTTCTTGGAAAAGCTCCTCCATAACTTTATCATCCTGCTCAACAAAACCAGGCAGCTTATCAAATAAAAGCATAGCATCCCCCTCTGAATCAACCTTCTGTTGATGGTGAACCTTTTGTTCTGATTCATCTTCAACCATAGGTAATGGCATGGTCTCCTTTTCATCATCCAAAAAGAGGGGTAGCTCATTCAACAAATCAACCAAGAGTTCAGGCTGGGCATCAAACTCCACCTCCTCCCCTTGCTGAGTCACCTTATCACAGTCATCACTCTACACTGATATCTTATATTTTCTCTCCTCCACTTCACATGAAAGCTCATTTGCCACAAGTCCTTGCTCAGGTACTAGACTAGTATCTTTGAAAAGACTTTGCATCTGATAGCCAGGAGGTAGAGTCCATTGGGGAATCCACAATACTTCATCATCTTGAGATACCAGAGGATCCTCTTGAGATAAACAATTCTCTTGAGAAGGCTATTTTTGTAGAGTGGTAGACTGCATCTCAAGTAAAGGCTCTTGGAAGGAATCTTTTGCCTCAAAACTTGGGATATGAAATTGAGGGGGCTCAGAGGGAGACAGAGAAGGCATACCCATCCTAAATCTTGGAAAACTGAAGGCCCTATCATCTTGGTGTTGGTCCCTTGCAGATGGCTCTATCCCAACATAGTCTTTAGGTTGTTGCAAACCATGATAAGGTTGCAACTGCTCCAAAATAGGTTCAGATTCTTGAAGGGTACTCCTAAAGCTTGGAAATGAATGCTTTGTAGGCTCTTCATGTGTAAGCTCCTGAGACAAGTGGGCCCTCCAACTTGGAATCTTAGGCCTAGGAGCCTCTTGTTGAGAAAATTGTGATCTCAACCTTGTTGTCTCAATGTTAATTAACTCAGTGTCTAATCTCTTCTTGAAATTGTCTCACTTGTTTCTCATCAACAAGAACCTCTACCACTTGGTGGGGAACTATCTCTTGCTCATAGCCTTGAGCCTCTATCTCCTGTCACTCCTTGATCTCGAACACTTGCTTAATTAAATCAAGCAATAGGTTCTTTGTCTTGTCTTGCTCTTTCATTGAGTCTAGGCTTTGAATCTTCTGCCAATTAGGATGAGAAGGGGTGGGTGGGTGGTAAGCATGATAGGAGAGTTGGCTTTGCATTTTTTGTTGTGCCACTTGTGCCCATGATCCATCTTGACGGAGGGCTCTTTCATAATCTTGCACAAGGGCAAAATCATTGGGAGCATACTGGATATAATGACGGCCTTTTATTTTATGGAAGCTTGGGATAAAAGGAGGCCTTAGGTGGCTTTGGTAAGGTTGATAACTAGTCCATTAAGCATTATTCTCATAATAAGATGGTGAGTAACCTGACTATCCATAATAGCTTGACATGTCTACTCGCGCAGTTAGCTGGAATTTGAATATGAAATAGAAGGGTATGACCTGCATAAGTGTTTCATAGAAGGGTATGAACATAAGACACAATTTATGACCTGCAAGCAGACATTCACTTCTGCAACTCAGTGTAGGAATGAGACAAGACTATTAGGGGGCTGAAGTATACCCACAAAAGCATCTAAATAGGATCAAACACAATAACACACACAGTTACAGAAAGTAAGAGGGATCAGGAACCCTAAGATACCACTGAAAACATCATATACTTCAATTCAATAAGAGATAAACTCAAACAAGGAAGCATAGGGACATGAAGAATTATCACAAAATACCTCTACAATGTTTGAATTCATCAATGGGAGAAATACAACTATGTAAGCCAAAGGGTAGAGATGATACCACAGATGACCCTTAAGAAAAATGAAATTCTCTTACAATTGTCCAACTCTCAGCTTCTAAAAGCTCCAAAAACAATATATACATCTCCTCTTTTTGCACGTAGGTAGGAGTTAAAACCTAACTAGGGTTACAAAGATTTTTACAAGAATAAAACCAACCCTAACTTTGTCAACTCTTATCATAAATGTAACTCTACAAATATCTCAACCGATCAGATATTTTGTGCACCCATCCCTGTACTATATTGTCTACAAACAAGCAACCTGGATCCATCAACCTTCCTACACAAAAGTCTCACCATGAATGCGAAAAATGGTACTTCTCAGGGATAGGACTTGACCCATGGTGGCCGGCCAAGATTCTCATCATCTTTCCCAACTGCAAACGTCCTACAACATCATAAATTTTTTGAGCTACCTCACCGCTCGCGGCCTGCAAATCAAATACTGGCAAAAACCTTCTTAGACACATTTGAATTTAAATAGCAATGGCTAGCTGGTCATTTAAAGCGTGTCCATTGATATCCTTTTCTTCTCAGAAAATGGATGGCTCAGATCAGCTTTACAATAGTCATAAACCTTCCTAAAAAGTCAAAGTCCATATCAGCATATCATGACCAATGAGAACCGAGCACGTCAGCATATCTGTTATTTTGGACCCACCTTGAACTTTTCCTCCTCTATGTCATTCACTGGCTACATGACTGAAAACCTCTTCTCCTATTCGCAAAATCCTTCTCTTAACCTCAGTCTGGTCAAGCAATTCAGCGAACAAGGAATTCACTAAATAGCTGAGTCTTTTTACTAACCCTGGTTTCATTAAGCAAACAAGACAAAAGCCTTATTCTCCAAGTCGTGAAACATTTGGAGCATCACTAATTCATTCCACAAATGAGAAACCAAAGGGATTCTGTCAGAACTACCAAACACTTGTTAAACCTAGGCCCAAACCTACCACATGTCATCCTTCCATTCGCTCCAGCTGCCCTGTCAGTAGACACCATGAAACCTCTCTGACACGAACCCACTAAAGACAAGATTCCAATCCAACAATGGGCACATGATCTCATAGCCTCTGAATATTCCTTTCGATCATGCGCCAACCATTGATTTCTTCTTAAGCTAGGACCCTCTGACAAATGGACCCACTTGAAAATCTTCATCAACACTTGGCAATCAATCATATTCAAGCACATTAGCACACCGAGGACCCACCTGACAAAGCCTGAAGATAAAGCAAGATCAATGGCCATTGCATGATCGCATGCTCTGACACATAGCCTCGTGAACATACGACAACCATCGATCCTCTGCAGATGTCAGAGCCTCTGACCACTAAAAGAAATTGGTCCCACTAACGAATAAGCTGACTCAGCACATGTGGACCAATCAAAAACCACCATTTTTATACACGTAGCAGTGGACCCACTTGAATGAAGAGTTATGTCACCAGGAGAAATCAACGGTTGTCTTAAGTTTGCAAACTTCTGACACTTTTCATGAGAAAACATGCCAGCCATTAGATCAAAAGAGGACTGGCAACCGGGCCCACTGAAAAATTACAAGTCATCTCCTTCCAACCAATGAAATACCTCCACATAGGACACCATGGAAATGGACCCACAAAGGCATGAAGCGCTGAGAAAAAGGGAAGATCGACGGTTGTCGTAAGATCGCAAGCCTCAGACATATACTATGAGATCTTACAAAAACTTTTGATCTCATCAACTGGGACCCCACTGATTCTTAACCCTAGAGGTTTTAGCAAATGCGCGGCCAAAGGAAAATCGCTTGGTCGCTGAATAGAAATATTAACCCTGGTTAAGTCTACAGAATATGCAAACAAGGTATTCACAGAATCATTGAGTGTTTAGTCCAACCTGGGGTTTCAATTAGTGAATGCCCGACTGAAAGGAAATCCACGGAGTTGTTGAATTCTTAGAAGCACTGCCATTTTATCTTGTAACTAAGAGAAACACTGCAGTTGCTAGTTCGCCAAATGGAAAAGGTAACCACCGAAAAAATTAGAGAACTAGCAACCGAAGGGAAATTGAAAGCACATGGATATTGGGACTTTTAAGTTGCTGAAAAAGTAACAGCCAAATAGAATGAAGGCTAGGGTTTGCAGGGTTAATTTAGCACCAAGCTACTTTTTCAAATATTTAAACTGCAAACCAGGGAATTAAAAAAGATTGCAGAGGCCAGGAAACAAAAGATAAATCCATGAAAATTTTAGGGATGCCTGGTAGGATTAAAATAGGGACTCCAGAGTAGATTTTGGCCAAATTTGCATGGATATGAAAATTAGGGTAACAGTTATCACTATGTGTTAGTAAAACAAAACATTTTCTAACAAATATACATTCTATTATGAATGGGTAATAGCTCAGACAAACAAGTACATATAATTTTATTAATCCACATTGTGCAGATATTTAAATAATCTTAGAATGAACATAAGATAGATTATACAGGAGCACAGTAACATATAACTACTACAAGCATAGATTGTGAAACCTAATGCAAGGTTGTACATTTTTTGGGAAATGAAAAGTTGTAGTGAGGTGGAATAAATAGTGCACCTCTAATTTAAGCCATCTAATAATGAATAATAACTTATGTGTACATTTATAGTGAACAAAAGAAAGGGGTAAAGCAAGAACTTAAATGTGAAGGTGTGAAGAAGATACAACTTAAATTTTCTCAAATGAAAACAAAGTGTTATAGAAACTTGATTTTGAAATCAAATGAAATAAATCTTGGGTGTGAAATGTAAACAATCCAGAGTGATAAAATAGATAATTTGTCTAATTTCAATACACACAACATAAAAGGTTGAATTGAGCATATAAATGAAGAAGTGTTGGAAACATAAAATGTACTTTTATATTGCTAGTGGAATCAAATTTGTACAAGCTTCATTTATAGTAAGAGTTATTGGATCTAAGAGGGAGTGGAATATTCTACTAATTACAAGAGGCCAAAAACTTCAACTTCTCCCTTTTTGTAATAGGGGCAATGCAAGTCTAAATAAAGGCAAACCACAAAGGGAAACTTCAATATACAATGTATTATGGGAGATTTAGGTAGGCTTGAAATGCATGGCAAATATTAGGAGCATTGCCTTTTTCGTAATATTCATCATAATACATCTCTCGGAGGAAGGTACAAAAGCTAGAATATTTCATGTAGTATGTATGAAACTCATGTAATATTTCTTTCACAACAAGGATCTCAAAATATTTGACAACATTAGTACAAAGAGTTGTAACTTTTAGTTGCTCAACATTCTGCTGGCAACAAAGGGAAAAAGTACTTGCAACATTTTTTAGTTTTGTTTCATGAAACCCATTCCAATTGATAGATGTATTTGAGCTAGTGGATGGTTATGGAACACTAATTTCTAAGGAACTACTTGACATCTCAATAATCTAAATTGGATGTTGAGGATTTTCCATGACCTAAAAAAGAGATGAAAATATTAAAGCTATGAAAGAAACTTGCAAATAGTAGTTACATTTTTTTTTGTTGGGAAGACGACATTCATTTTAACAAAAAGTAGTGATGAATATATAATATACCTAACACCGAGAAGATAGGTCTAACAATATAGTTATATTAGGTGTTCTAATAATTTTGATTATAGATATAGTTTTATAATATGAACTAATAAGCCAACCTAACAACATTCAATTTTCACACCCTCTTGTACAACTTGTCTCATTTAATTGGAGAGAAGAGATACTCCCATGTCTCTATAAGAAACAACTGATCAAATTTAAATAAATGGAAAAAAAAATAGATTTTCACAAATCTTCACCATCTGTTATTCACGATCTGCATATTTTATGGTCCAAATCCACACAAAAATTGCAAAAAAAACACTGTGTTTTCACAAATCTGCTACTAATAAAGAAAGTTAATCAAAACTAAAGAATCTCTGCATTAATAAAGTTAAAATATGTTGCTCCATTTTAAAAAAAATATTGTGTTTTTATAAAGTTTTCTTTTTAATATTTTTTCAACAGTTATAATACCTCTTACGATATTATAAAAACTTTGAACTATCCAATCAAAATGTTTTATTTTAATTGTAGTAAAAAGGTAAAATTTACAAAAACAAATCGTTGTGTTTTAATATGCTACTTATAAAAAAAGTTAATTAAAACTAAAGAATCTCTACATTAATTTAGTTAAAATATGTTTCTCCATTTTAAAATAAATATTATGTTTTTGTAAGGTTTTTTTTAATGTTTTTTCAATAGTTTTCATTTTTTCAATTTTTTTTTTGAATTTTTGGATATTTTTTTATTTTTTTGTGAATCATCAAGGTGCCTATTGCTAGGTTTTTCACCAAGATGTTCATTTTTTTAGGACTTTTTCTGATTTTTAAGATTTTTTCAGGACATTTACCAAGCACTGAATGCCTGAGGTGTAGAATTTCTTCAGATGGAGAACGTTGATTGGTTCTCAGAGCTGTTCTCCTTCAGTCATTGAGAGTTGATAGGCACCAAAGCCAAAATTAGTAGTGATTACAAAGGGACCCAGCCAGTTGGGTTCAAACTTCCCCTTGCATTCTCGATGTGATTGATTTTTAGGATTTTCTCTCAACACTAGATCACCAACCTGAAATTCTCTGTGTCTGACTTTCTTGTTGTAGCCTCTAGACATTCTTTTCTGATATACTCTGAGATGATCATACACTGCTTGTCTGCGCTCATCTAGTAGTTCAAGTTCTTGCAACCTAGACACTGTAGTCATCATCAGTTACTAGACTATGCATTCTGATTCTGAGTGATGGGATTTCAACCTCAATAGGTAGTACCACTTTAGACCCATAAACTAAAGTAAAAGGTGTAGCCCTAGTAGGTGTTCTGATACTTGATCTGATACTTGTTTTGATACTGATTCTGCTACTAGTTCTGACATTGGTTCTAATACTGGTTCTGATACTGATTCTGATACTAATTCTGATAATTGTTCTGATACTAGTTCTGATACTGATTCTGATACTGATTCTGATAATTGTTCTGATACTGGTTCTAATATTGATTCTGATACTGATTCTGATAATTGTTCTGATACTTATTTTGATACTGATTCTAATACTAATTCTAATAATTGTTCTGATATTGGTTCTGATACTGATTTTGATACTGATTCTGATACTGATTTTGATAATTGTTTTGATACTGGTTCTGATACTGGGTATACTTGATAGCATATTTTTCTATTGCAAACTCCCAAGCAAGATCATATCGTGCAGTCCCAATGTCTAGCAAGGTGGAGAACAAGAGGGATTGGCAAGCTAGTGGAAGAGATGGAAGACAAGAGAATAAAGGATAATGAAGGGAAGAAATCCTCAAGGGCAAACTCCTCAAGAATACCCAAGCTAGGGAAAAATTGTCATGTAAAGCGCATTTAGACAAGTAATGAAAGGCTAGCATAGGATAAGTCACAAAAGTGTGATGCAAGAGCAGGAAAGGATGCAGTCCAAAAGAGTAGACATGTCAAGAGGCTTCATAGCACTGTGTTTTACTCTTTCTTTCTTTTTTTATTAGATCAAGACCAAAGGGGAAAAGGATAGCAATAGGCAAAAATGAATGGAGGAAGATGGATATGAAGGCTAAACATGGAAGGAATGAAAGCAAGATCATCGTAAGATAGCTCACAAAATAGTCAAATGTTCGTGTATAGATCAACATTGTCAAGATCAAAGAGAGAAGACGGAATGGATGAAATATGTAGAAGAACTACGCATAATGCCTGATTGCCAGGTTTTCATCATGGTACTTATCCAAGGTGCCACAAGGGAGTGGTTTTCACCATAGGATGAATTTATTTCTCTTTACTTTTGCTACCAAGGCGCCTGTTTCCAGGTTTTCACCAGGGCACATTTTCAATTTTTATTTTTTTTTAAATTTTATTTCCTTTTTTTTTTAGAAGAAGGCAAGCTTGCTAGATAATGCTCCTTGAAAGGATAAACCATGATATTCTAAGGATTCAAAATGACACGCTCAAAGATGTTGATAGGGAAAGGGAGATGAAAGAGAAAAATGGAGGATAAGGTTTTATGTAAAGCGAGTGAGGTTGGAAGATAGGAGGAATAGGCAAGTGAGGAAAAAGAATAGGAGGTAGAAGGATAATGCATGGAAGGATTGTGAAAGGGTAGATGGAAAGGAAGGCAAGTTCAACATCAACACATACCTTGAAGGGTGGTGAGAGAATGGAGGAATTGTGAATGAAGGAATACGTGAAGGAATATGGCGAATGGATAGCAGAGGTTGTGGTTTAGGCACATGAAATGGAAGAATATTTTTGGAAAGAGATGAAGTGGAAGCCTTTGGAAGCTTGAATGTCAATTTCACTTTTTTCTCAACACTAGACTCTTTCAAGAGAGACTTTGGAATCCATATAGCCGTAGGCTTTTTATTTCCTTTTGATGATCTAGAGAGAATATCTTCAATGATGGATTTTGGAACCCATACTTGTCTTGTAGTTTTTTTCTTAGATATCTCTTTTGACTTTATGTTTCTATGTCTATTAGAGGAGACATGGTGATCTTCTTTTTTTGATGGATTCTTGTATTGCTTCTTTTTCTTGTATTGAACATTCAAGTTACTTCCAAAAGACTTGCGACTTGTGGAAGAAGGAGGATATGACTGGTTTGGATGGGTGGGTGGATGAAAAGGATTCAAGGGTATGCATCTATGTTGATCTTGAGGAAAGATAGGAGATGGAGTTATGTAAGGACCTAAGATGGATGGAAAATTAGGAGAGTTAGGAGGGGAAAGTGAAGGGACATAAGGATCCAAGATGGAAGGAAGGCATGAAGCCCTTAGTAGTGGTGGAAGAGGTCCAAGGATGGAAGTGGAAGATGCAAAAGGATAATCAATAAGTTCATCAGCATCTATATGACAACCAAGGATATCAACATCTTTAGAGTAAGCATTAGAATTTTTAATAGAATCAAGTACATCTTGAATAGGAGCACCTTCTTTGATAGGATTGTTCAAAGCTTGCAAAGACTCAGGAAGAGTAGAAAGTGGAAATGAACGTGGAGTGGTAGAACAAGAAGATGGAAGACTTTGATCTTGACAAGGATCTTTGGAAAGCATTTAAGCGTATAATTTTTCTCTTGATTTTCAATAGGCTCAACATTGGAAGTAACAACACAATTTTTAACAACCTTAATGGAAGTATCATCTTTGGAAAGCACAAGTGTAGTAAGGTTATTTTGATTGTCAATAAGCTCAACAGTGTAAGTAGTAGCTTGATCTTGCTTAGGAGAAGACTTAAGACATGGTGGAATGCATGAAAAAGGGGGTATAGGATCAAAAGAACCATGAAGCGGATAAGAGACATCGTGAAAAGGAGTGGATGACATGGAGGGTTCTTGATCTTGATCTTTTTTTATGTTCTTTTCTTCATCAGTTTTAGAGTCCTCTTGACATGGAGCCACTTCTAAGGACAACGAAGCATGTTGGGATTGTATGGAAGACTTTGGGAGAGATGGTGGAGGACTAGCTGAAGTAGGGATTATAGCATATGAAGGCTTAGGCTCTTTAGGTTTATCATCATTGAAAGTATTTGCAGCCAAGTGAAGGATAGCTTGAGTTTCTTTAAGAGGTAGCCCTGGAGGATAACTATAGGGAACGACATGAAAAGTATCAGGGCTTGTGTCGAATGAAGGTTCTGTGAAAGATTTGAAAGACTCAGAAGCTTTAGGAAATGTACGAGTATTGGAGGAAGTAGGGGATGGAAGGGAACCATCACAAGACAAAGGTCCAACATTAACATGATCTTGCTTGAGAGTGTAATCTTTATTTTTAGCCTGAGAGTTCTTAGAGGAGAGATCTTTATAGTATTGACGTTTCAAGCTAGCACGATGTATTTTATAGTCCTCAGCAGTAGTAGATGGATCATCATCAAGGTATTGTCCACAAAAGCCATCAAAGTCTCTTTCAAAATTAGAATCATATGGATCACCATCACGATCTATCCAATGTGACGGCCCATTTGTAGTAAGCAGGAATGAACGATGAGGAGGACTCTTAGGAACAGAGGTGTCATAGGTATCATTACATTGTCTGTCATCATAGTCATCATAGTCTCCAAAGCTAGATGTGTCACTCTCCATTGAAGAGGTATCATATTGCTCAAATTTTGTTTGGGGGCATGGTGACATGTACAAGTCTTTATCAAATGGAAAAGGGCGAAGGGCCTCCATGGAGAACTTTTTAGATTCCTTCTCTTTCTTAAGATTGTTAAGTTCAACTTGCATAGCATGCAGTTGTTTCCTCATAGCGGTGATCAAAATTTCTTCCTCATGTGTACTGATTCTTTGAGACATGTGTACTGATTCTCAATAACTACTGCTCTATTCCTGACACAATGTTATTTTTGACAAATTCTGGAACTAGGCTGGAAACATTGGATATCTTGCAATTTGACAATTTCTGACAACTCTCTCAAATTTTTTCAAACGACACTCTACAGACTCATACGACACTGGGTAGTCTATGAAACGACAGTTGCTAAACTCGTACGACAGTTGGGTAGCAATGAAACAATAGTTGACAAAACTCGTATGACAGTTGCTAATAGGGTTTTGACTTTCTTGAATTTACTGGTTTGAAAACTTGTACCACACTGGGTTCTCAATCGTATGATAGATGGGTAATACTGAAACGACACTTGACAAAACTCGTATGACTTTTAACTTCTTGAAATGACTTTTGACTCCAGAAAGATTTTACGTCAATTTTTGCAAAATTTAAGGTCTTCAGTTTTGGATTGTTTGCAAATTGTACTATCCAAATTTTGAAGGTTATACCAGATTTGATCATTTTTAATAGCCAAGTAGATAAACAAGTACACAGAATAGCAAGCAAGTGATTCCAAGCACGTCTGAAAACAATGAACAAGGGAAAAAGCAACCTTGCGCATGAACAATCAAGTGACCAAATTGTGCTAATCCCAGAGAGTACTAATTGTGTATGTTCTGAAAAGTTTTGCAATAACACACATATACCTGAAAGTGAAAAATTGGCCTCTCTAGGGTTTTTAGTAATGGTTTGACTCTGAAACTTTTATGATTCAAAGGGGTGAACTCCAATCCTGACATACCAGGGTTTTGACACAGTCTGAGAACTTAATCTTCAAGAGCTGCTAGGGAGATCTGACAACCCAACAATGAACCATACCCGTGGAGATTTCTTCCACAAGGAAATTTATATAGCAGCTATCACTACCATGGTGAAAATGGCTATTACCACTTGAGGTTCCGTCAACACATTTTTCCCTGTGAAGGGATTGTCCGCTACGGTTAACCCTCTCTAAAGGTGACTCATAGATTTATACCACAAGGGGACTTGGCTCCAGATCCAAAGTTTTTGACACCTTTTCACTTTTAACCCAAACAAAGCAAGCAGATTAATCTGACACACTAAGACAAAGTTTTGTTCCACCAAGGTCTATGATATCAACTCCACGTGATCTATCAACCTCTCCGGGGAGAGAATGTATCAATCAATAAGAGAAGACACACTAACCAATTTTGATTCACCAAAGCTTGTGATATCAACCCCACGTGATCTATCAACCTCTCCAAAGAGAGAATGTGTCGATCAATAAGAGAAGACGCACTAACCAAGTTGAATGTGAAACACACTAAGTATCCTCCCTACTTACAAGGATTCTGTCATCAAGAAAGATTTATCTAGGAATCCAATCTCTCAAGAATTATGAATAGTGTTCATAGGGCCTAATTACTATGTGAGCACAGATATATTCCCGAAAGCAAATCTACCAAAAGTACTCAAAAAGCAGAAAGAGGAACACTTAATGCTTAAAGAAAATATGAGATAAGTCCACAAGGTGGAACACTTAACACCTCACACAAGTTGAAAATGAGTCCACAACTTAGAAAACAAGTGAGTTCCTAAAAGCACAAAAGGGTTTCCAAGTGGAACACTTAACGCTTCTGTCCTGTTGACCCCTCCCCTTTATGGCGCTGAGATTGCAACCACAGGGTGGAAATGAAGGGCCGGTGGATTAGTGAGTCCAATAACCCAAGATAGCAATCAAGATCAATCACAAGTATTCTAAGACTACTTAATGAATCCTTAAGGGATCACAACCTAGTATCAAATTATGCAAGTGTGTAGAAATAGATCAAAAGCATGAAAAGATGCACACAAGCTTGACACATAAGAGATTTATTTTAAGTCCAAATCAAAATATTTTCAGAACAAGGAGAATACCTCATGATCCTCACAATGTTCTTAGTAGATTCTACCTGATTTTTAGCAATTTTTGTTGAGCTTTTCCATGCAAGCAAGTGACGAACTCTCCAACAAGCAAACAAGCAAACAAGATATGCAAAATATATTCAACTTATGAAAATCATAGGGTTAACTCTAAAAATCAATTGTTAGGAGAAATAATAACCATAAATTAATCCAAATGACAACTCATATCATGCATTGAATTATATGAAAAATAAGTGCATACCCATCATAAAATTTTAATTTTTTTGCACTACATTTGACCTAGTCAACAAGATCTGATTTTTTTGATATGATTTTCGCCACAAAAATAGAAATTAAAAATAGAGACCCCCACTAAAAAATAGAGAGATTTCTAAAAATGCAAAAATTTTAGAAAAATCTCTTCATTTGTGCCCTAGAGACCTATTTTATCAAAACAGACTAGTTTTTGTAAATTGACTATTTGAGCTACTAAATTGCATCCAAATTTAAAATAAAAAGAATAGAACCCTTATATAATTTGAAGAGATTTCTGAAAATATAAAAATTTCAGAAAAATATGCTGATTTATGTCAGATATTAATTTTTTATGAAAAATTGAAAAAAAATTATTAAAAATTCAAAATAATTCAAAAAATTCTGAATTTTTTTTCAAAGCTTCCCTGATATGTCTCCAACTTGAAAAAACAATTTTAGACCAAAAATCTAAGCTGTTTGGGAGATAAAATTAAATCTTTGAAACTTTAGGGTTTTAGCTCCAAGAATCAAAATCAACATGCAAAGGTGGGTTGCCCCATGGTGGGTGCCAGAAATGTGTGTGTGAAAATTGTACCTGATCTGTAGACACAATACTCAGTAAAACATTAGAGGTTAGGGATAATCAAAATCGTGCAAAATTGAAAACTATCTAACCAAGAGATTTACTATCTTCTAATAGGTGCGAGATTAATGTTATCAGATTATAATCGAGATCAGTGACCTAGATGACACCTAAATGAAGGATTTGAATGCAAAAAATGGATATGAAATTGAATGCAACTAAGCTATTTTTTTAGTATTTTCTATGCAATAAGAATGATAAACTAATATGAAACTAATCTATATGAAAAAAACTTGATATGAAACTATGCTAGATGAAATTGATATGCTATGAATGCTATTGAAAATTGATATGCGATGCTAATCTAACAATGATATGCAAAGCTATAAAATTCTATGCTATGATATGAAAAATATGCAATTGAAATTGATCTCACAAAGCTTTGAATTCGCAAGTTGATTCTTTCAAGCTCCAATTGTGCAAATTCTCCAAATCTGATATGCTATGATTCCTGTAGAGTAAGTCTGCAATTTGCGAGATGATTGAGAGATGAATTATGAAGAGTTGAGCCTTGTTTTTATAGAAATCCAGGGCTTTGGAGGTGCATGAAAAAAAGCCATAAATCACTCAAATAACTCAGGTTGATTTTTGAGTTATTTTTAAATAAAGGATAATTAACTCACAAAAACATGCAAAAGCTAAGCTTTAACTCAAAATAGAGTTTAGCTTTAATTGATAATTGATAGTTGTCTGCTTTTATGATGGTGCATGTTTTATTTATGAATTAATTTAATAATAAAGTGATTTATTTCCAACTTAACTGCTTTTAAAAATAAAACAATTGATTTATGGGTTAATCAATTATTTAATCAAACTTTTATTAAAAACTATATTATTAAATAATGACAACTTGCTTTAATTAATTAAATAAGAATTTAATCAATTATTCATATGATATTCATATGATATTACACAATTAAGTGGCAAGATATTAAATCTAATTAATTAAATATGAAAATATTTAATTAATCAAACTTTAGGATAAATGTGATTTATTGCCAAATAATTATAAAATTAAAGATAATTATGATGATTAGGAATATTGCTAAGAATATTCCCCGATGCAGAATTTAAGATAATCAATTATGATTTGATGATGTTTAGATGTGCCTTAGATTAGGACTTTGATGTCGATTTCATTCGAATTGAAGATGTAGGAGATTAATGAACTTATAGCCCATTTTTGGGGTATTACAATAATACCTCATAAGATATTATAAAAACTCTAAACTATCCAATCACAATGTATTATTTTAAATTTAAAAAAAATATAAATAAACTGAATTTAATTTACTACATATTTAAATAGTCAAAAGCTAATTATATTCTATAATGTAGTGTAGATCTCTATGGAAGAGAGAGCCACAACAGAGCAAATAATAGTTTTCATAAATATTGTAAACTCGTGTCAAAAGAAATTTAAATTTACATAGTTTTCATAAATATTGTAAACTCGTGTCAAAAGAATTGTATTTTACAAACAAGATGATCTTTTCAAATTCAAAACAATTTTCAAAGCACATACAGAGACATTAAGGAAAAAGGAAAAAGGAAAAAGGAAAATGCATAACTCAAGATTGCATACCATTCACCTACTCAATGAAAAAAGAATTATTTGTTCCACATATCTATATTTTAAACAACTCATGCACATCCCAATAGATGCAAGTTAAAAATAAGGAGAATTCTACCAAAGCACAAAAAATAGTTAATTTTATCTACAGATTCAGTTCCTTCATCATATACCAAAGGGTGCTAATAGAACAATGAAAAAACAAGCTCTTCATTCCAAATGCCTAAATAAATATTAATAAACAGGCCCATAGTTGCACTCAGAGAACATGAAAAACAACTTGACAAATCTATCAAAGCAAATAAGCAGTCCATTTTATCTCCCAGAAAAAATTTCCATCCATCATATGCAAAATGGTACCAATAGATCAAATTAGTAACAATATGAATTTGCAGAGCGTAAATTAGAAATACCATTGCCTTGCACTACAATTAAACAACAATTTAGGATTCCATATTCCAGCAATGTGTTTGAAACTATATCTATGCCTTCGGTGATGAAAATAGATCAATCCCCCTCTCTAGTAGCTAAAACTACTACGAAGAATGCAGAACACATATAAATTCAAATGGATCGTCCTGATAATAGAAATAATGATTTGGTCGACCATGAAGTGATTTACCCAAATTTAATGCCTTAAAACAAGAACTTTCATGAAACACACACCAAAAATAAGAAAAAGAAACAGGGGAATAGGGACATTGACAAATCACAGGAAATTGCAGAAAACAAATAACAATTTGCAGAGAAGAGAAAAGAGAATACACATTAACCTGGAGAAGAAGCTCAGTGCCACAAAGCCTCAATTTTTGTACTTCCTATCTTCTCTTCTAGTTAACCGAAAGAGCCTATGGTTTTCTGGCATTTTATGGACATTTAGGTGAGCAATAAATTTGCAACGATGTGAAACATGGAACCATGATGAAAATACATACCAATGAATCAATCAAATTTATGCAAACTATTTGTAGAGATGCACGCAAATTAGGATAACGCAAGGCCCTTGTCTATGGATCGCAAAAAGAATAAATGTTGGATGCAAACCGTAGCCAAAGCCAACTACTTAGAAGTCCATTCTGGACGTCAAGATAAATGTTTCCCTACTTGAGTACTACAATTGTACACCCTCAGAAGATGTGTAGCACATAGTCAAGAAATCTAACATTTTTTGAAATCTTGGAAATGGTTTGCAAACGCCCACTAAACTGGGAAAATGGTGGTTTCAAACCGTGAGACAAGTATTGGTAGCGTACGCAAGAAACCTCACAGGTAAAGCCTATCGGCTAATTATATTAATGTGTACGAAAATCCTATCCAAAATAATGTCATAGGGAGAAGCCTCCTAAAAAAGACAAAATAATTCACTAAAAGTACGATAAAACATTTCTCAAAACCTTCCTATTACAATGATAAATAACTATTTTATTTTTTGAAGGATATTTCATCATTAAATTAAATTATTTGATACTTTAGCAACCAATAGATTATGGATTATCTAAAAATTAAACTTTGTTGAATCTTCAATAATACAAATATAAATGGCATTTTTGTTATCTCTATTTGAGCATTAAGGATTGTCATTAGTATCAAAGATAATTAGTCAGTTACCTATTCTATACATGCTAGTCGGTTAACTACATAAGCCTTCACACCAACTTATCTCAAGGTAGTACCGGGAACAGAAAGATAATAGTTCTAACCAAGCACCAGAGCAGTTTTACCAAGCATCAGTGTATACCAATACCGAGCGTTAGTAAACACCAAACAGACTAGATACTGAGAACCAATATAACTACTGAGTAGTATTTATAGTATTTACAGAGCAATCCAGAAAATGGCATAGTAATCAGTTTTGGCACATCTATCTATGCAGATGGTTACAACATAATCATAAAACATTTTACCAAGATCGAGGATCATTTATTATGGACGTAATCATTAATTGTGATGATGATCTCTATGTAATTTCTAGATCTAGGTTATTTTTGTACACTGTAGATCTTAGGGTTTTTCCTAAGTTATTGTAACCTAATTTTGTTAAGCAACAATAGCAGTATGCTATATATTTATAATTCATATCATTTTGACATATGCATGGGAAGGATGATATGTTTGGTATGAATAAGAAAATGAGATCTTGAAGCAAGAAGCCAACTTCAAGACATCAGTTATCAGACAGAGAAGTTTAGTATACAGAGACACTCAAATTAAGCAGAATCAGACAAGGCTACCAAGCAGTACAGAGATAAGATTTTCACATATCAAGGTGATATTTATTCAGTACTTAATAGATCTATTTCAGAAAAGGTTAAGTTTTCATTTGCAGATACATCCTGTTATTCTCTAATCATTGTAACAGAGTTAGCAAAAATCTCTTAACAGAGTAGACCTAATGGTCTTTATTTGAAATCTCTTAACTGAGTACACACTCAAGTAGTGTTTTTAAAATCCTATAATTAGGTAGATCTAGCTGATCTAATTGTTACTCCTAACAGGGTAAGATCACCATAAGTGATCACAACTTGTATCCCTAATAGGCAAATTTTATTGTCTGCAATAGTGAAGAATTTGTGGGTGTCATCCCCACCGTAGTTTTTACCTTCTAACAAGGGTTTCTACGTAACCAAAATACTTGTGTTATGTGACTGAATTGTTATTTTTTTTCATGCAATTTACCTTTACAAGTTAATTGAATGAATGATGCATGCAATGGATTCAGTTAAAGGATGATTTTACTACTGTTTGTTGATTGAGTTTTTGGAGTTAAAGTTTTTGTGGGCACTGATTCACCCTTCCCCTCTCAATACCATATCTGTCCATTCCAACAATTTTAAACCATTTTTAAACTCATTGATATTGAGAGCATATTGATGAATAATGTCCTCTTTCCATTTAGGTTTAAAAATTAAATGATATTCCTTTTACGGATCTAATCTAAAACATTATTCCAGCCTACGTATTTTTTATTTCTCCTAAAAAAATTAAAGCTTAACATATAGCGGTTTTTATAAAATTAAAATTGTCTACATTTTACATCTTCCCATTACAAAATTACAAAAAATGAAACTAAATTAGTGGTGAAATAAAATTGAAACTTCTTTCTAAATGCTATGTAAAATTCTTTGCGCAAAACTAGGTAGTCAACAATAAGTTTAGTTAACAAGCCGAACACCAAACTAAATCTGGAAAATAATACCTAATAGGCTAGTGATGCACGATGCATGATTTTTAACCCATGATTTTCTCAATTGAAGTTTTTGAATACTGAGAAAGTTTTCAAAAATTGCACCAGACACGCATCATTGAAAACTTTTATCAAAGGAATGTCGCTGAATGATTTTATCAAAGAATGTATTTGTTATAAAATCATGTAATAGGTTAATGGTGGGAAAGAGGAACATATTTAATAAAGATATTTTTAAACTAGCAATTGGGCCTGTGTAATGGGTATACTGAAGAGGCAATCAATTAGTTGTCATGATAATGTTTTTGGAAATAAAAAGTATCAATACAAAAGTGATAGCTTCAAATCAATAGTGATCTAAACATAATTGAAATAAAATCTTTCAGTTTTTCACAAACTTATATCATGTTTGTTATAGAGTGTGTGTATTTTATTTATAATATTTTTATTTGAAATACACTTTTAAATTATTTAACTATATTTTCATTTAATTTATATGAATTTTATTTATCTTTGAATTTATATTAATATTATTTGTAATATATAGCCATAAAGAGATAGAAATAGAGAAGAGAGAAGGGAGAGAGAAATAGAGATAATATATATAGAGGAAAATAGGAGAGAAAAGGGTAAGGAAAATGAAAAAAGAGAGGGGAAGTGAATGAGACAAAAGAGGAGAAAGAGAGGCAAACATATGTAGAGAGGAAGACTAAACCAAAGATTGGGTTGGAGAAAGAGAACTAGAGAGATAGAAAGGGAGATAGAGATGTATAAAGATAAAAAGGGAGATCTATTGAGCTAGAGAGAGAATGAGAGAAAGACAAAATAGATAAGTAGAGATAGAAAAATAGAGATGGAAAGAGGTAGAGAAATAGGGGAGATCAATAGAACTGGGATAGGAAGATGAGAGATAGAGATATATGAGAAGAAAAACATAGCTAAATAGAGAATTATGGTAAGAGAAAGGGAGAGTTAGGTAGGTAAAAAGAGAGAGATCATTATCTCTCTTTCTATATTTATATTTCTCTGTCTCCTTCCATATTTCTCTATCCTTATCTTTGTTCGTCTCCCTCTCTATATATTTCTATCTCTCTTTCTTCATTTTCCCTTCTCTCTTTTTCTCCCTCTTCTTTTCTCTTTCGTCTCTTTTTGGCCCCTCTCTCTCTAACATCAATAATAAAATGATACTAACATTAATTCAAATAAATTTTTGATATTAAAAAATATAAAATTATAAAATTAAAAGTAAATGTAATTAAATTATAAAAGAAATCTAAAGCGTTCTTCAAATAAAGTATTATAAATAAAAATAAACTATATTAAAATTGATGAACCTAAAATTTTAATTTCAAATTTAAAAATAATACGAAACCTCTTCAAAAGGTAATTTATTTTAATTATTTAATATTTTTATCATATCTTAATATCATAGATTCTAAGTTTCATGTGTGAAATGTAAAATATTATTAAAAAAATAAATAGTTTTTTCAACAAACAAATGCAAACAAAAATATTAGTAATAAGAAATTTAATTTAATCTCAATTATTAAATATAAAATTTGTGTTTAAATTTGATTTTAATGTATTATTATGTGTGAAATATTACTTTATAAAATAGAATATAAACTAAGAAATAGAATATAAAAGAAAATAAATGTATTTAATTATTTTTTAATAAAAATAAATAAAATTTCTTAATAGTTTTCTTACACCCATTTATAGTATTTTATTTAAATTAAAAATATATCTTGAGATTTAATTTTTTAATGTATTATTACATATAAAAAATATCATCATCTGAGGGGGCATCCTTGAAATCAGTTGAGAAGTCCTCATAATGAACATGGACATTCTTATGGTATTCAATGCCAATCTTGGGGATAGGCTTTCTCTAGACAAACAAAGACTTGACATCTTCTATAATAAGAAAAATAAGACCTTCATGAAGGACCGGGGAAGAGGGATTTTTTGCATGGGAATTTAAGCTATTACATAGAAAAGATAGAAAATAGAAAGGAATCAAAATGAACTTGTTTTCCATCTAGGGTTACATACTGCATGATGATTCTGACCACATCCACCCAAGGAGCTTTGATGGATGATCTCGTATAACCCATGTCTGTAGTTAGTTTGACCTCATTTATTTCCTTGAGTAGGAAGAAAATCCCCAAAGCCTCACTCACACATTTCCTGTCTCTATATAATTTTCTCCCCTCAATCAGAGTATTTGAAAATTTGGCAGTCAACTCCTAAGTGATTTCAAGCTTCATTCCAAGCACCTTCAAAACCTCGTCACTCCATCCTTCAACAAAAGCTTATGTGACTTTAGGGTTGGAACCATGCAATCTGTCCATATAACCATTAATACCACCTTTAGAGAGCTCACTCCAAATAATATAATTGTTTTTCCATTTGTGGTAAATAATAGGCTCAATTCTACTCACATCCCCACCCATTCTTCTAATGCTTCCTAGAAAAGCACAAACCAGTAGACCAAGGCAATAGATGCTAAAAAAATATGTTCAAACAAACAAGCTAATCTAGAAACTTTGTGATAAAATAAGGCCAATCAATAAGTTTGTTTGCACAATCAAGTTCATCATTTCCAAATATTCATTCAATTCAGTATTCCCCATAATTATTACAAACAAGAAATATGGTTTGTTTAGGGATCTTGACATTAAATTGCAAACTCATCATATGTTGATAATTTACCCCCATGTTAGCCAAGCTATCTGCTACATGATTACCCTCTCGATAAACATGTGTAACCATATGATCCTTTAGTGAATTTAGCCTTTGAACACAATACAAGATCAAATATCTAATTGTTGAGTTAAGGGGGCTTTATCATTAAGGCAATTCATAATTTTAAGAGAGTCACATTCTAACATTTGGTTTTGATGTGATCTTGGATGTAAAGGTTTCGAGTCCTTTAAAACCTACTTTTCTTTTAATCAAAACTATACCTTAGCATATCCTTTATGATGCAGAGCTATGCAGCCAACCACCAAAACAAAGGTCTTCAATACCCTAATCCACACAACAATGGATTCTAGGACCAATTTGAGATCCTTTACCCACACCCGGGTACACACTCCTGATGAGCCCTATAAGGCACTTACCCTTATGACTTCCAACTACCTTTAACAAAGAGTGGAGACTAATTTCTAAGATGCAACCAAGTTATGTTCCACACCCACAAGGAATCCTACTAACCCACAACTCTAACTTCTCACTTTAGGCCTACAATCCTTGTAGTCTTTCAAACCCTGATTTTGGCCTCTAGTTCCCAAGAATCCTCAGAAACTTGGGAAACTAAACATAGATCCAAACACCCTTTTGGATCCCTAAAGATTCCAAAAGCATTTTGGCTAATCCTGATCTAGCACCCCCAAACCCTCACTAAGTCCACAGGCCTAATTGATTAGGTTAGACTAGGGCCCCAATGAAGAATGGATAGAATAGGTTCTCAAGACCCCTAAACCTTATGGAAATCCTTATCACACCTTATTCAACCAAATTCAACAACTCATAGGGTTCTATGGGTCCCTTGCATTGACTGTCTCCACTTAGCCACTTCTTTCCTAGCCAAACACAGAGATGTTTGGCCTAGGGCTGGCTTGTAAAATTACCAAACCTTCTCTCCACACCTCTAGCCTTTGGATTCCTTGAGACCATGCTCCTAAATTTCATTCCCCATAGTTTCATGATGATCCACTGGTGGAATAGCAAGTTAGGGCTCCATTTCTCCAAGTCCCTAGAAATCAGGGTTATTCTAGATCACCCTAGCCAAATTGCACACAACTTTCAACTGGTGTATCCAAGTGAATTCAAACCAAAATAATTCAATCCTTAAAAAAATGCTATTATGTACACCCATAATGATTAAGCAATCATTATCAGATTGTACGAGGCCGTACAATTCACTGGTAACGCACAAATTTCCATAAATTCAAGAATTTATCATTCAAAACTTCAAGCCTTCAATTTCAATATGATCTAACCTCCTGGTAGATCATTCCAAATGGATTTTAAATCCATTCCAATGGTTACAACCACCTGATTAGGTGTTCTCAACTGAATTACAACTTTTGAGCAACTTTTCAAAAGTTGTCAAGCAACTTTTGAAAGTTGCATTGCAACTTTTGTAATTTTTGCTCCTAGACTCTAACTAGACCCTACCAAGGTCTAGATGGATCTAACCTATCCATTCAAAGCCTAAACTACCCAAATCTATCAAAAATCATTGAATCTAAACATTTTAGACCTTTGGTCCAATTGAGCAACTTGGCTTATAAGATCACCTAAGTGCCAATGGACCTCACACTTGGTCTTTTATTACATCCAAGGATGCCAAAAGGATCCTGACTCCTATCTACCCTTTCCTATCACCCATGCCTCATAGGAGTGTCTTGGTTCCCTACACCACTTTATCCACAACCATTTTTAAATCAATGTAGGCTTAATAAGCCTTAGTTTAATGATTTTCCTGAGTATCCAAAGAGAGCACTACTACTGAGACAAACCTACTATTATGATCACATGCCACTCCCTCACATATAGCAAGTCCAGAATTCCCCTATGCTTCCCCATTAGCATTTATTTTAATCCATCCCAAAGGAGGTTCTTTTAAAACCACACTGTAATGCCCCCTTTTTAGCATGACCATGATAGTGGATGGATTTAGCCTATTATTGGGTCCTTGTAGGCTAATGTCGGTGATTAGAGGACCTTGTTGAGGGTTATCGCTCCATTTGGTGGGACTTACTATTTATAGTAAGTCAATGGATGGTTACAATGAGCCCAAATGAGTTAGAGGATTTGAATGATGCTCTTAGTTTTAATTTTGGGCTCCAAGAATCTTGGAGCGAGCGTCTATTTTTAGTAAGTCACATTGTCAAGTTCATTCATCATCTTTCTTCATTAGGATCACTCATGTGTTGTCAGATTTCAATTCTAATGCTTCTTCAGTCATTTTCACAAGATGGGTGAGTTATGATTATTATTTAATTAAATACACTAAGGTTTCTATTTTTGCCAGTATTGTATATTCGTTACCTTAGTGTCATAACTCGTTGGAACCAGTTTGAAAAGTTGTAAATCTTGGCATAGGAAAAAATGAACATGTATGTTAGAATATCATGATATTGATGAAAAGGTCTATTTCGGAGCCAAGGGAGTTAATAAATTATATTATTTAAATATGTGCATTCAGTATAAAGCAAAGGGCATTTAAGTGAAAAGTGCCTTCATGAAGCTAACCATTGGAAAGATAAGGAATATTTGTTTTATTATTATAAAAGAAATGGCTTGTTGCAAATGAAATCATTCTTGGATATTGATATTTTCTTTTGTTGATGAAAAACTGTGAGGGTTTGAAATTCTCCATGTTGGGAGAGAATTATGTTTGTTTCTTGCACTTTGAGCCATTTTCTTTAATGGTGATTTATGTGTCTCTAATTCTGGACTAAGTACCAAAGATGGACATCATTGCTAGTGGGCAACATATTTCTTCCTGAAGGCTGCATTTTATTTTGAAGGGGCTGATATTTGACTCAAGTTGAAATAATATTCTAAGCTAGGATGACTTCTTATAGGCTTGTGGTTTACAGATATTGGAGTTACCTTGATGATATTGGATGTTGTGTTCATTCTTTAGGTAGTTGTATTTCTTGGTATAGGTTGTAAATTGTTCTAGAGAGGTAGCGACTTTACATTCCCAAGTTGCGATTCAAATTGGGATGTTGCGACTTATGCATCAGGTCTAAGATATCATTCATTAGTGTTGTGATTCCCTCCTTAGCAACAATTCATAATTATGTCAAGGTGTAGATTAGTTTAGTTTTCACTTGTTATTGTAATTGCAAATGCTCTTTCTAGCTTTGTATACATTTGTAAGAAATTAATTTTTTTGCAAATGTAGTTTTGCATTGGGGGTTTGAATTGAGATTATTATTGTAATTATTATTGTAAAGTAAATAAATTTTTAAAACCCAAATCAAAATAATTGGCAAGGTTGTTCAAAATTCTCAATGTGCGAAACCAAAACAATTGCAAATTTGTTAAAACTACATGTATCAGCCTAGTCAGAAGTTGGAGACAAGTTGGGTTTCTTACAATGGTGTCAAAGCTTGCATATTTAAAGTGTTTGAATAAATGTCAAATATTTAAAATTGACAACCAAAATCAGATTTGAGGCAATATCCTAGTTGGGGATATTACTATGGTATTAGAGCGGTTTCTTGTCATCTTGCAGGGTTGAAAATTTTGAGTTCCCACACTTGATTTGTGAGTGATCAACACTCTCATAGGTTATTTTAATCATGGAAAAATTTAGGAAACATGGTAAATATGGAAAGCAGATGAGAAGTGTTTCATGTTTCAAGAAACAAAAAGGTGCCCTAGTAAATGAAAAGGAGAAATTGAGGCAAACATAAGAAAGGCTAAATGCAAAACTTTCAGATCTAGCGACTGTTGACAAGACAACTAGGTTTATGGTTTCCTTCTTCAATAAGTCTTCCTCACAAAGAAAGAAGGAAGAGAAACAAGAGGTTTTCAAAAGTGAGACTTTCATAAATCTTCAGGATGAATTTTCAGTAGCCACTGATCATTATGGAGTTGATCTTGTGCTTTGTGGGGCAACCACTAGTCCACCATTCATATATGATGTTGGAGACTCTTCATAGGGACACATAGATATGATTGATTTTTTGCAGAAAAATAGCATTGAGTCCCAACATCTTGATGAGACCAAAGTTATTGAATAGGAAAATAATGATGACATGTTGACTACCCTTGATGGCAACCTCACACTAGTTAGTGGTACTATAAATGTCAATGACATAAGGTCTAGTTTTCAAGACAAAAGTCCATTATTTGATCATTTTGATGGTGTTGTTGATGCCTCTATGGGTTCTGACTCATTATATATGATGGGGTTGTATTTGAAGACTGCAAGGAGAATATGAGTTTAGATAGTTCTGATTTTTTTGACAGTAGTCATAATGATGAGTCAGTGTAGGAGACAACAATCTTCTTTTGTGTGGAGGATGAGAGCATGGAGCTACCTAGTGATGACACTCATGATTTGAGTGTTGGGGAGGATTTATAATATGTAGATTCATTCCATAGTGATTTTGATTCACATGACAACAATGAGTCATGTATGAAGTGATAGGAGATAGTAGAGGAGTCTCAATTAGATGATGTGGATACTAGTATTATGGGAACCTCTAATGATTTGTATGAGGTTGTTTCATGTTGCAGTAAGTCTGGTTTATCATTCCAGATGCTGAGTGATGATTTAGAGTTGTCATTAATTTAAGATAGGTCCCAGAACCATCATTTATAGTGATTTATAGTGGAGGGGGAAGCAGAGGCATGTGAGGAGTTTGATATAGTTGTGGCTTCCATTTCTTGAAATGCCATATTTGCAGAGGTACCGAGTAGTACCTCATTGATATACATGTGTGAGGTTATTAGTGCATATGACATTATAGATCATGTGGTGAGTAGTGAGGATACATTTTCCTATCATAGTGGATTTAGTGAGTTAGAGAGATTATGTAGGAGGCAAGCTACTCAGAGACATCATGTGACCAGATAGTTGAAGGTGAGTGATAACTTGATATTTCTTTAGCTCTTGAGAATTATGATGCTATCCAAAATATGTTAGCTACGTTCGGTTGGGGTACTCCTATGTTAGATGAGAATGGTGATAGTTTCCTTTCCCTAGAAAAGATTCATTCAATTCAAGAGGCTATCAAGATCTTGAAGCATAATTATTTACATTTGGTAGCTGAAAGGGATTACCCTCTTTAGTTGGGTAGAACTTGTTATGATGCATTGTTAGGGAAAGATGAGGAGGTTTTTAATCTAACCAATGATCTTAAGGTGACTTTTGAGGTATTGGAGAGCATCTAGTTGACTCTCTAGGAGTTGCAACTACAGTTGAGTGAGGTGACCATGGAGTTCGAGAGAGTACAGTCTATGATATTCATAGATCCAGTTCAACTACATATAGTGGTGGTTTGTGGTGAGTTGGTATCCATAGATTATGGTGATGGATTCATTGAGAACATAGTTACATCAAACCTTGATATGATTACAGTAGCTATAGAGGAGATGACTATATTAGTGGAGGATTGTAGAGAGCTTCTTTTGTACCAGGTTCCCCATTAGTTATCACACTAAAAAATGATATAGAATAGGCTATTGAGGGTCTTGATGTGACAGTAGTGGATGTTTTAGAAAATTGTGTGCTAGTTCTTGACACTACTCCCTCTTCTTCAGAGGACTTGGGAAGGGTATCATCTAAGTTGGAGATGATATTTCATGGGGATTTGTTTCCTTCTGGTAGAAGAAAATTTACTCCTTCATCTCATATAGCTGATAGCGATAGACAGTTGGTAGTGCACAATTTTAGAGAGATCAACTATGGGTTACAAGGGAGAAGGTTGACGCTTCTTCATATAATTTCTACTTCATAAATTTATTTATGGAGTATCTTCTTGAGAATTCATAATTGTAGGAGGGACCATTCAGAGCTTCTGAGGTTACTCTCATCTGGGGTTCTCATGGTATTTAGGTTTTGGTGGGAAAAATTATAGAGACTTTGACTACAATGCTTCCCCATAGGGATTTTCTAGTTGGGTTTTCTAAGAGGGTTACCCAAGATCCTTCCCAACTAGTTTTTTAGAGACAGAGATCAGAGCCATCTCCTGGTTCTCATTTTGATGATTAGAAACCTCTGATAGAGATCAGAGCATTTTATTGCAACTACACAGTAAATAGTGATCATCATTTCTCTTTTGACCCACAAGTAGAGGACTTTGTTTCATACAAGTGTGATTTGGCTCTAGGTTCACACCATCCTTTAAGGGATGGGCTTACACCCTCTTCAGTTGATAGGGTTAGTTGTTGCAAGTTAGCAGGAGGCTACTTGCAGAGTCATCATATCCATGATGGTTTTGTAGCAGATGGATATCTGAGTTATGGTATAGATGATTTTGGGTGTACTAGTTCTTGTTGCATAGATAGACTACATAATTGTCATGTCCCCTTTTCAAAATAATTAAAATTAATAATTTTTGCTAAGGCTGGCATGGTCAAAAAGTAAAGTTTCGAGAAAAGGGGCTAATCTTTGGAAACCAATGGATCAATAAATGTTATTTATTATTAAAATATGTCTTATTGACCCCTCTTGGTCTTGATTTAGGGTTATTCCCTCTTTTAAAGGGGTTTGGAGGCATTTCGGGGTCATTCTAGAACTTGATTTTTGCTCATTGCTTTGTTGTTCTTCAGAGGCTGCCAAACCTGTGGAGAAGGAGACCCAAAGATGGGAGTTTTCAAGTTTCCAAGAAGGCTAATGATGGGAGTTTAAGGCCATTACATGTGCAACCTCATGCAGAGTTTGCCCTTGTGCTGAACAGTGCAAATTTGTGAGTTTTTGGGTGTGTTTCTTGTAAGAGTTTGGTGTTTCTGGTTGAGTATTTCATACCAGTTTGGTATGCTTCTATAATATAGACATTTTGATGTTAAGATAGATTTAAATATATTTTTTGGGTCATGGTTATACTTCTGTGATATATTATTAGTGTTTTATGGTGTTTCTGGGCTATTTTGTGTTGTTTTTGGGAGCTTGATGAGCATTGTTTTTGTCCTCCATTTGGGAGCTGTTGTGTAAAATCTATACAGATATGGAAATATCATTTTTTAGGCCGTTATGCTGGAAAAATTTTTTTAAAAATGTCTACTTTCAGATTTATCAATAATATGTGAAGCTGTGAAGTTTTTGGCACTATTTCGGGCATACCCAATTTGGGTTTTATTGAGAAATTGCATAATCTTTCAAAGTGTTGATTGTTTGATTTAATAATCTGATTAGAGGATTTAAATATGATATAAAAATCAGAAAGGGGACATTTCAGTGGTATCAGAGCTATGATCTTGCCAGCTTGAGGGTTTTTAGAAGTTTGTATGCAACTAAGTGAAAGAGAAAAGAGATATTTGTAGCGAGAAAAGAGTAAAGAAATTCTGATCAAACCTCCAGTTGAAAATAAAAGTAAAAAATCTAAGGAATGGACAAGTATGGCTAACCCGGATGAGATGGAAAAAAAATTCTTCCAGGACATCCAGAACACTCAAAAGCAAACAGTGGATAGTTTGGCAGAAACTAGAGAGGCTCTGCGGTTATTGATAGAAAAACTCCAAGGAGTTGTATTTACTAATGAGAGAGGGAGCACTTCAGAGGAGCCAAGAAATCTAAAACCCACACCCTCTAAATCAACAAAAACTATTTTCTTGCCTACAGATGAGCCACCAGTACCAAATCCAACCCTTAGTCCTATGGAAGAGGTTATAGGTAACTTGATTGCATTAAGAGCTACTTACAATGGCTTAGATGATGACTTTTGCAGTTCGGTTCCTTTTAGAGAATATGTGGATATGATGAACACTTTGATGCCCAAGAAAGAGTACAGGAGGGAGCAGGACATAAGTGGAAGAGAGCTCAAAACTAAAATAAGCAAGTTTACAGCACCTACTTTTGATGGAACAAATAAAATTTCAGCTAGAGCATGGCTACAAAAATTATAGACCTTCTTCACACTTAATCCCATGAAGGAGAGTGATGTCATTCAATTTGCAAGTCTACATTTGGAAGATGTAGCCTATGATTGGTGGTATCATGGAATGACTACTCAAGATCATGATCAGGTAACTACATTTGATGGTTTTAGTCAAAGAGTGATAGATAGATTTGATCTCAAGAATGATGAAGAGTATTTTAAAGAATTGTCAAAATTGAGACAAACCAAATCATTTAATGAGTATGTAGAATAATTTCAAAAGGTGGTTGTTATGGTATTTGATATGAGTGAAAAGAGGATTATTTATCTTTTTCTTGATGGTTTGGAAGATTTTATTAAGGGTTTGGTTAAGGCTTTCTCACCCTCAACCTTACATGAAGTTATCAAAATAAGTTTACAGCTTGAAACTTATGTGCCTATGAAACCAGTCACCAATCAAAGACCCCCAAATCTTTGGAAACATAAGGGAAATTTTCAAAAAAATACTTTTCCAGCACCACCACCAAAGAATGTGACAAATGCAGCAAAAAAGAAGGTAGATGAAGAGACTAGGAGTGAACTACGAAGGAAAAAGATTTTTTTCACTTGTAGAGAGCCATGGGTTCCATGACATAGATGTTTGGAGAAAGGTCAATTACATTATATTGAGGTTGCATCAGAATCTAATTCAGATGAGCATGAGGAATTTCATGACACTAAGGAGGAGGAAGAAGAAGAGAAAGTAAAGGAAATCAGCAAGGATGGCGCTTTGGCAGCATTATCAGGAGTCCCAAGATACCATCCCTTTCAAATTCGATGGGTACTAGCAGAGAAAAGGTTGACAGTTCTTCTTGATAGTGGGGAAACTCACAATTTTATTGATGAGGGATTTTTCATGACAAGAGGGCTTAAAGAAGAATATTTTGAGGGATTCAATGTTACTGTAGCTAATGGATTTACAATGCATATGCCTTGCACACGAGTGGTGAAACAACTCAAGATGACCTTAGGAGAGTATGAGCTATGTGATGACTTCTATGTTGTTGGCATTGGGGAAACAGATCTTGTATTGGGTGTTCAATGGTTGCACTCTATTGGAGGCTATTACATGAACCATCAAACTATGGAGTTCAAATTTCATTCCAATGGGAAAGAAGTCTTATTGAGAGGCTTATCAAATGGAGCACCTAGGGTGGTCACTACAAAGAGGATGGAAAGGTCTTTTCGAAGAGGACAAGTAGCATGGGCAGCAGGAGCCATAATCCACCCAACAAGCTCTTCAAAGAATCAAGGTAATTTCCATTTTGAAATTCAAAATATTCTTGATAAGCATAGTATAGTTTTCAATGATTTGCCTCTGGGATTACCACCAGATAGAGGTTTTGAGCATGTTATAGAGTTAGAACAAGGTGCCAAACCAGTTATAACCACTCCATACCACCATCCAAGAGGTTACAAGGAATAAATAGAAAAAAACTATTAAGGAACTCCTGGACATGGGATTCATAAGGCCTAGCTCTAGTCCATTTGCATTATCTATGGTAATGAGTTTATTTGATAAGCTTAAGGAGGTAATGAGTTCATGCCCTATGCTTGCAATTCCAAATTTCTCTTTACCTTTTGTTGTTGAATGTGATGCTTCTAGAGAAGGTATAGGGGCTTTCCTAACTCAAAGGGGACATCCAATAGCATTTGAGAGCAGAAAATTAAATCAATAAGAGAAAATTTATTCCATATATGATAAGGAAATGTTGGCAATCATGCATGTACTTTATAAGTTTTGACAATATTTGGTATGTGGGGGATTCATTGTAAAGATAGACCATAATAGCCTCAAGTTCTTCTTGAACCAAAGGGATTTGAATGACTGTCAACAAAAATGGGTAAGCAAATTGCAATCTTATGATTTTGATATTGAATATGTGAAAGGAAAGAATAATGTGGTTGTTGATGCTCTCTCAAGGAAGCCCACCTTGTGTTCCTTAATATCTATCTCTGCTAATTGGGAAGTCTCCATAATTTCAGAATATGCTAAAGATTCCTTTGCCACAAATATCTTGAATAAGTTAGTGGATGATAACACGTATAAGGTTGTTGATGAGCTGATTTATTATAAGAACATGATGTTCTTAGTGCTAGGATCAAAGATTAAGGAAAGAATTTTGAGGGCCTTTCATGACACACCTTTGGCTGGTCATCAAGGATACTTCAAGAAATACAGACAACTTCGAGAGTGCTTTGCATGGAAGGGTATGAAAGAGGATGTCCTTAAACACATTAAGGAATGCATGGTATGCCAACAAAACAAGAGTGAACAAAATTTTCTTGCAGGGTTGTTGCAACCACTTCCTATTCTAAAACAAAAATGGGAAAGTATTTCCATGGATTTCATCATGGGGTTTCCCAAGGCTCAAGAATTGTTCTTCAAAGAAATTTTCAAGTTACATGGCTTTCCTAGAAACATTGTCAGTGATCGGGACAGTAGATTCCTTAGCTCTTTTTGGAAGGAGCTCTTTCATTTGGCAGGAACTGAACTCACTCCCAGTACTAGCTATCACCCTCAAACAGATGGACAAATAGAGATAGTTAATAAATGGATAGAGGGATATTTGAGGAACTATGTTTCAAATCAAAAACATGCTTGGGTGAAATGGTTGCACCTAGGGGAGTATTGTTACAATACATCTCATCACATGTCTATTGGTATGCCTCCTTTTCATGCTCTTTATGGTTATGATGCCCTTTCCTTTGTTGATATAGTACTTTCAAATAGCAGAGTACCTACAGCAAGTGATTTCATTAAGAAAATCCAAGACATAATAAGGTCCCTCAAGGATAATCTACAACATGTACAGAACCAATAGAAGTTGTACGCTGATAGGAAAAGGACTAAAAGATCTTTTGAGGTGGGAGATTTGGTATTTGTTAGGTTGTAGCCATATAAGCAAAGCACCTTGAAGAGGAGTGGGGCAGAGAAGCTCAAGCCAAGGTTCTATGGGCCTTATAAGATCATCAAGAAGGTAGGACAGGTAGCTTATGAATGGGAGCTCCCACCAAACAACAAAATACATAATGTTTTCCATGTCTCTTGCCTGAAGAAGATTCTAGGCCAGAAAACTATAGTATCTATAGAATTACCACCTCTTGATGATGAAGGGAAATTAGTCTTAATACCGAAAGAGATTTTGGATGCAAGAGAGAAAAGATTGAGAAATAGGAGCATCACGGAGCATCTGGTCAAATGGAAAGGATTACCATTGGAGAATTCAACTTGGGAAGGAACGCATATTCTTGAGCATGCCAACCTTCATTGCTTGAGGACAAGCAATATTTGGGAGGGAGGACTTGTCATGTCATCTTTTCAAAATAATTAAAATTAATTATTTTTGTTAAGGCTGGCGAGGTCAAAATGTAAAGTTTCAAGAAAAGGGGCTAATATTTGGAAACCAATGGATCAATAAATGTTATTTATTATTTAAATATGTCTTATTGACCCCTCTTGGTCATGAGTTAGGGTTATGCCCTCTTTTAAAGGGGTTTGGAGGCATTTCGGGGTCATTCTAGAACTTGATTTTTGTTCATTGCTTTGTTGTTCTTCAGAGGCTACCAAACCTGTGGAGAAGGAGACCCAAAGATGAGATTTTTCAGGTTTCTAAGAAGGCTAAGGATGGGATTTTGAGGCCATTCCATGTCCAAGCTCATGCAGAGTTTTCCCTTGTGTTGAACAATGCAAATTTGTGAGTTTTCGGGTGCGTTTCTTGTAAGAGTTTGGTGTTTCCAGTTGAGTATTTCATACCAATTTGGTATGCTATTGTATTACATACATTTTGATGTTAAAATATAGCTGAATATATTTCTTGGGTCATGGTTATACTTCTATGATAGATTATTAGTTTTTTATGGTGTTTCCGGGTTATTTTGTGTTATTTTCGGGAGCCGATGAGCATTGTTTTTGTCCTCCATTTGGGAGCTGTTGTGTAAAATCTATACAGATCTGGAAATGTCATTTTGTAGGCCGTTATGCTGGTGAAATTTTTGTAAAAATGTCTACTTTCAGATTTATCAATAATATGTGAAGCTGTGAATTTTTTGGCACTATTTTGGGCATACCCGATTTGATTTTTATTGAGAAATTGCATAATCTTTCAAAGTGTTGATTGTTTGATTTAATAATATAATTAGAGGATTTAAATATGATATAAAAATTAGAAAGGGGACATTTCAATAATCATGATAGATTGGTACGGTGTGCAGGGATTTTTTATCTAGCAGATGATATCAGATATACATTTTCCTTGTTATGGATGGATGTGATTTTCATCTCTACTAGGATCCATGTGGAGATAGAATTGGCACTATGGATTCAGTGAGTCACCATTGTTGGTATGGTGAAAACATGTTTAGGATAGCTTTGTGAATAGTGTTATCATCATAGAGTTTTGCAAGTGACGCCAGGGACATTATACATATTTATCCTTGGGATCTGGGTGGATCATTGTGTTTCTTTGATTCCTATGATTTCTTGAGGATAAGAAATCTTGGGGAGGGAGGACTATAATGTCCCCTTTTTAGCATGACCATTCTAGTGGATTGATTTACCCTATTACTGGGTCCTTGTAGGCTAATACTAGTGATTACAGGACCTTTTTGAGGTTTATGGCTCCATTTGGTGAGACTTACTATTCAATAGATAGTTTTGATGAGCTCAGGTGAGTTAGAGGAGTTGAATGATTCTCTCAGTTTTTATTTTTGGCTTCTAGTTTGGGCTCCAAGAATCTTGGAGGGAGTGATTATTTTTAGTAAGTCACCCCATCAGGTTCATTCATCATATTTCTTCATCAAGATCACTCATGTGCTATCAGATTTAGATTATGATGCTTCTTTAATCATTTTTTAAAGATGGGTGAATTATGATTATTATTTAATTAAATAAGCTAAGGTTACTATTTTTGTTGGTATTGTATATTGGTCATCCTATTGTCATAGCTTGTTGGAACTAGGTTGAAATTTTTTAAATCTTGGGCACTAGAAACAATGACCTTGTGTGTCAGAATATCATGATATTGATGAAAAAGTTATTTTTGGAGCCAAAGTGAGTTAATAAATTATATTATTCAAATATGTGCCTAAGTATAAAGAAAAGGGCATTTAAGTCAAAATTATCTTCATGAAGCTAACTGTTGGAGTGATAAGGAATATTTTATTATTATAAAAGCAATGACTTGTTCCAAAAGAAAACATTCTTGGATATTAATATTTTCTTTTGTTGATGAAAAATTGTGAAGGTTTGAAATTCTCCAAGCTGGGAGATAATTGTCTTTGTTTCTTTCACTTTGAGCCATTTTCTTTAATGGTGAATTATGTGTCTCTAATTCTGGACTAAGTACCAAAGTTGGATGCCATTGCTAGTGGGCAACGTATTTCTTCCTAAAGGTTGTGTTTTTTTTTTTAAGGGGCTAATATTTGACTCAAGTTGTGATAATATTCTAAGTTTGGATGGCTTCCTATAAGGTTTGTGATTTATAGATATTTGAGCCACGTTGATGATATTGGGTGTTGTGTTCATTCTTGAGGTAGCTATCTTTGTAATTATTATTATAAAGTCAATCAATTTTTCAAACCCAAATCAAAATAATAAGAAAGGTTGTTCAAAATTCTCAATGTGTGAAACCAAAACAATTGCAAATTTGTTAAAACTACATTTATCAACCTAGTCAGAAGTTGGAGCCAGGTCAAGTTTTTTAGAGTGGTATCAGAGCTTGCGTGTAAAGTGTTTGACTAAATGTCAAACATTCAAAATTGACAACTAAAATCAAATTTGAGGCAATATCCTAGTTGGGGATATTACACACAATGTCTCTAGGAAGATTTTGTTTGGCCAAGAGAACATGGATATATCCCATTGTAGCTTCCAATTATGAGCAATAACCAAGTCTTCCTAAGAAAGATGAAGGGGGGGGCCAACAACTTAACATTATTAAAAATAGATTAAAAAATTTCATGATAGCTAATTTTATTCTCATAACCACCATGGTAGTACAAGAAGGGTCCCTAAAAATATGATTATTCTTCTCATTTTGAATTCCCCAGGCTATATGAGGCATTATTAGCAGCCAAAGAAGGAAGAGTGAATGATTTAGAGATGAAGAAACTCATTATTTTCTCTAAGCACTCTAAAAACTAATTACGGAATATCCATAAAAGAGGCCAAATCTTAAATAAGCAGGACAACATTTCCCTAGAAAGAGAGCACTTAAAAATAATGTGGAAAGGATTCTTTGCATCTTCCAAATAGAGAAAACTCTTATTAGGAATAACTAATTCCCTTTTGCACAAATTATCAATAGTCAAAATTTTATTTTGTACTTGAAGTCAAAATAAGATGTTAACTTTAGGAATGACCACTAGGTTCTAGACTAGAGCCCAAAAAGGGTACTTTGACCTACAATTAAAAATCATGGGAAATAGAAAAGAAACAATCTAAGGTGGACTTCCAAACCAAATAATCTTTAGTCAAAACATGGGGGATATGCATCGAGGATAATAAAAACTAAAGTGGTTCTAGGATCGAATCCACATCAAAAAAGGTTAACCCAACTAGAGTGCTGAATTGAATCCACAACCCAATAGCCAAACCTCTAAATATAAATGTCCTTAAACTATGTAGCCCAAGAGAAAAAGGAATGGGAAAAATCTCCAATCTACAAATCATCCTAGAAGAGGATTTTCCTATCATTTCTCAAAAGCCATCTAATACCCTGAGAAACAAGTGATTTGGTGCTAGAGATAAAGCTACATAAGGCCTAACATGAAGCTATTAACCAAGAAGTCCCTTATGTATGTATAGTATGCCAAGTATTTACTGTGCACAACCTTATTTAATTCATTATCAAAATTAAAGCTTCTCCAAATCTATTTAGCCAATAAGGCCTTATTAAATTCTTTAATCTTACATATGGACAATCCTCCAAGGTTTCTCAGAAGATAGACTTGATCCCAAGAAATTAGATGCATCCTATTTTTAGTTTCTGAGTCGGTCCATAAAAAATTATGTTTAGGGATGTTGAAAGAACTCATTGCATACACTGTTATAGATTACCAGCCTGACTTAAGAAAATCCCTTTCCACCTAGCTAATTTAGATTGAAACCTATCAATGATCTTTGACTAGAAGGACTTTGAGACTTCATTAGCACACAAAGAAAGACCCAAATAGGTTGAAGGGAGCTCAAGAATCCTACAATCCAAAATCTCAACAATCCTCTATTGTCTTCCGACTGGGGTGTTGAGGAAGAACAATGAACTTTTAGGTAAGTTGATTCTTTGATCAGAGGCTGTAAGATAAATTTTTAATTAATTTCAATGGCCCACATGAAGAGGTACATGTGATAGGAAGTTACAGTTGTTTAAAAGGTATCTCATATATTTTGTATATTTTATTGATTAACTATAAGAGTAGCTTCCAAGACTCCTACTTCGATGGACAAGTGGAGTATAACTATTTTGGGAAAATCAGTCCTCTCTCCACCTATAAATGATCTTTCAGAATACCATCATATCAAGTCTAGACAAGGAAATTAAATTCCTGGAAATAGAAGGAACATAAAGAGTCTGAAATAGATCCAAATGATAACCAGAATTTAGAAATAAACGATAAGTCCCAATGGCTTCAACTGGAGCTTTAACTTGATTTCCCATGAACAGAAAATTTTCATTTGGATTTATGGTCTAGGTTGTAAGGAATCCTTGCATCATAGTTGAAACATGAGTAGTAGCCCCAGAGTCAATCCACCAAGTATTAGAAGGAACTTCAGTTAGGTTTGATTTGAAACAAATAGAAATTAAATTCATACCTTTCTTTTAGAACCATTCCTTGCATTTTTTACAGTCTTTATGATCGTGTCCTGACTTTTTACAGAAGTGACACTTATCACTATTCTTTTCCTTCTTATAAGCCTTAGAACCATGATTAGGCTCATACACCATAGATGGTACTTTCTTCATGCCCTTTTTGGGCTTTTTCCCCTTCCTTTCAGCTCCTTGAGTTGTGAGATGAACTGAATGTTGTCCATGTTGCTTAAGTCTTGCCTCTTCTTGACTGAGCATACTGGCCAACTCATTCACATTTCACTTATCCTTAATAGTGTTATAGTGAATCTAAAATGGCCCATACTAAGGAGGCAAGGAGTTCAAAATAAACTGCATGAGAAAGAACTCATCCACCTTCATCTCAAGATTCTTTAATTGAGTAGCCAAATTTGTCATTTCAAGGACATGCTCATGTATTCCACGCGTACCATCAAACTTCATGGTGGTAAGCATAGCCATCAGCGTTCCAGCAAGGGATTTTTCATCTATCCAGAAATGCTCTCCCACAGATTTCAGAAATTCTTTAGCATTGTCAGTTTCAGGAAGAGTTAACTTGATGTTGATGGTTACTCTTTTAAATTTGGGAATAAAAATTTCAGTTTGTTTAAGAGTACCTCTTTTTTTGGTTCGGGTATTCTTTGTGATGGTTTGTACAAATTAAAACTTGATAATCAATTTGCTAAAACTATTCTTATCCTGCATCATAATATTGCATCATAATATTGGTACTAAACATAGTCTCATGAATGAAAATTCCTCATACTTGTGGCATAAAAGGCTAGGACATATTTCTAGAGAACGGTTACTAAGATTAGTAAAAGATGGGATTCTCTTGAACGTAGATTTTTCTAATTTTGGGATATGTGTGGATTGTATTAAGGGAAAACAAACCAAACACACCAAGAAAGGTGCCACAAGAAGTACAAAGCTTCTTGAGATTATTCATACAGACATTTGTGGGCCTTTTGATAATCCATCTTTTGGTGGAGAAAAGTACTTTATCACCTTTATAGATGATTTCTCACATTATAGTTATGTCTATTTTCTGCATGAAAAATCTCAATCGGTGGATGCCCTTGAGGTGTACATTACTGGGGTTGAAAGGCAATTAGACAGAAAGTTGAAAATCATCTGATCTGATAGAGGTGGTGAATATTATGGAAAGTATGATGAAACAAGGCAGTGCCCTAGCCCATTTGCTAAACTCCTTGAAACACATGGCATATGTGCACAGTATACTATGCCTGGAATGCCACAACAGAATGGTGTAGCTAAAAGGCATAATCATAATTTAATGGATATCGTTAGGAGTATGTTAAGTAATACCAAATTACCCGTGTCATTGTGGATGCATGCTCTTAGGACCATTGTATACTTATTGAATTGAGTTCCTAGTAAGTCAGTTCCAAAGACCCCTTTCGAACTGTGGACATGAAGGAAACCAAGTTTAAGACACCTGCATGTTTGGGGTTGTCCAGAGGAGGTTAGAGTGTATAATTCGCATGAAAAGAAATTAGATTTTAGAACCGTTAGTGGTTACTTTATTGGTTATCCTGAAAAATCCAAAGGGTATAGGTTTTACTGTCCTAATCACAGTACGAGAATTATAGAAACCAGTAATGCCAGATTCATTAAAAATGGTGAAGTTAGTGGGAGTGATACATCATAAAGTGTGGTTATCCAAGAAGTTAGGGTACAAACCCTGGTACCTATGGCTTCAAAGGAAATTGTTGTTCCTGTCATTGTTGAACAACCTGACAACATTGAACAACAAATTAATGAACCACCACTCTATAATGAGACTGTCATCCACAAACCAATAGTAGAAGAACCACCAATGGTAGAAGAACCACCAGCAGTAGCATTAAGAAGATCTCAAAGGGAAAGGAGGTTCGCTATTTCTGATGATTATGTGATTTATCTACAAGAATCTGGGACATGTAAGGATTCGGTTTCATTTTCACAAGCCATAGAAAGTAGTGATTCTACTAAATGGATTGCTACCATGAATGATGAATTGAATTCAATGGACCAGAATGAAGTCTGGGATCTTGTTGAATTGCTTGAAGGATACAAGAAATTTGGTTGCAAATGGGTCTTTAAGGCCAATTGCGACTCTAAGGGCAATATTGAACGACATAAAGCCAGACTTGTGGCCAAAGGTTTCACTCAAAAAGGAGGCATAGATTATAAAGAGACTTTCTCTCCTATATCCAAGAAAGACTCACTTAGAATCATCATGCCATTGGTGGCTCATTATGATTTGGAGTTACACCAAATGGATGTGAAAACTACATTTTTGAATGGGATTTTAGAGGAAGAAGTCTATATGGATCAACCTGAAGGTTTCTCCATTAAAGGAAAAGAACACCTAGTTTGCAAACTTAAGAAATCGATATATGGACTTAAACAAGCTTCCCAAAAATGGTATCTTAAGTTCCATAATACTATTACTTCCTTTGGATTTAAGGAAAACACTGTTGATCGGTGTATATATCTGAAGGGTAGTGGGAGAAAGTTTATATTTCTGATTTTGTATGTTGATGATATATTGCTTGCCACAAGTGATTTTGGTTTATTGCACGAAACCAAGAAGTTTCTCTCTATGAATTTTGAAATGAAAGATATGGGTGAGGCGTCTTATGTGATAGGAATTGAAATATTCTAGGATTGATCATGTGGATTGTTAGGATTATCTTAGAAGGCCTATATCAAAAAAGTTCTAGAGAGATTCAGAATGGAAAAATGTTCAGCTAGTGTTGCTCCTATTCAGAAAGGGGATAAATTTAGCCTTATGCAATGTCCATAGAATGAATGGGAATGAAAAAAAATGGAAGGGATTCCTTATGCTTCTATCGTAGGAAGTCTAATGTACGCACACACTTGCACCAGGCCAGACATCAGTTTTGTAGTTGGTATGTTGGGAAGATATCAAATTAACCTAGGATTGGATCACAAGAAGGCTGCAAAGAAAGTGATGAGGTACTTGCAGGGAACAAAGGATTACATGCTCACATTTAGGAGAACTGATAATCTAGAGGTGATTGGCCACTCAGACTCAGATTTTGCTAGATGTGTTGATAGCAGAAAGTCCACTTTTGGTTATTTGTTCCTATTAGTTGGAGGAGCAATATCATGGAAAAGTGCAAAGCAAACTATCACTACTTCATCCACTATGGAAGCTAAATTTGTGACATGCTTTGAAGCCACAGTTCGTGGATTATGGTTGCGGAATTTTATCTAAGGACTTGGGGTTGTCGACTCTATTGCCAAGCCGCTGAGAATTTATTGTGATAACTCCACAACTGTATTTTTCTCTAAGAATGACAAGTATTCTAATGGTGAAAAACATATGGAATTGAAATACTTTGTTGTTAAGGATGAAGTTCAGAAACAACGAGTGTCAATTGAACATATAAGTAGACTGCTTATGGTTGCAGATCCATTGACAAAAGGATTACCACCAAAAAAATTTAAGGAACATGCTAATAGAATGGGTATTGAATGTAGCACATAATATCCATTACTCTTATGTAATAGATTTCATTATGTTATTGCCACTTTGAGATCTTTATAAAGGTGTTTCTAATTGATAATTCCTCTTTTTTAAAAATGGGTACGTACAAGTATGAAAATGAGTGTATGATGATAGGAATAGTCTCTTCTCTGACAAGAGACATTATTGTTGGACCTTATGAATACACTTCTTATTTATAGACTAAATTAAATAGGTTACTAGCGTTGTAGTACATGGAAGGGACTATGTTGCTTTATTAACATGGAACCGCCATGACTCGCATTAGTGGGTTGTTTAATTATAGTATTATGAGGTTACTAGCATTGTGGTACATGGAAGGGATTAGTGGATTGTTTAATTATAGTATTATGAGGTTACTAGCATTGTGGTACATGGAAGGGACTATGTTTCTTTATTAACATGGAACCACCATGACTCGCATTAGTGGGTTGTTTAATTATAGTATTATGATGATCAACTAAAAGATAAGATGGATATGATTTATAGCGCGCCTAATGATTACCTCATCAAACTCTAATGTTAAGTTATCATATGTGCCAAGTGGGAGAATGTAAGATAAATTTTTAATTAATTTCAATGGCCCACATGAAGAGGCACACATGATAGGCAGTTATGATTTTTTAAAAGGTATCTCATATCTTTCGTATATTTTATTGATTAATTAGAAGAGTAGTTTTCAAGACTCCTGCTTTGATGGACAAGTGGAGTATAACTATTTTGGGAAAACCGGTCCTCTCTCCACCTATAAATGATCTTTCAAAATACCATCTTATCAAGTCTGAAAAGAATTTATCTGTAAAGGGGTAAGAGAGAGAAACTAATTTTCATCTCATTCAAACTTCTGGAAGTAATTCTATTTTTCATCTCATCCAAGCATCTGGCAGTGATTAAAGTTTAAAGTTTACTGCACTCATCATTTCCAAATTTCTGCACTAATGGATCCAGGTAAGTAATGTTTCCATGATTATTTAATTTTCGCATTATGATATACATGTGAAGATCATGATAGTTCGGCCGAATGAGTTTGTATGCGATATCAAATCAACGGTAGTCACTTAGTCACTATGGGAAGTAAGATGCTTTGTGACTAAGAGGGATGTTGACATGTAGCCTGTGGGACCTGAGTCTTAAAGGAATTGTCGGAGATGATATAATCATGGTCGTTCATTTCAAAAGCTACTAGATCAATGGCATAAGTTCAAATCTGAGAATTTTTCAATGGATGCCAAACTCAAAAATAACATCCTCTCAGATGTATTACCACATATGTCGCATGATCGCAAGAATTAAAACAATATCATGTGATCATGCGACGACATAAACCAGGTAGATGAGAGAAGATTATGAATGACAAGGAGTCTGTACCAAATTATAAGGGGATTGAGGGACATTGTTGTGAAGTTATGACTGACTCAGTGATGAGTTATAATGGCCAAAAAATGGATAGATTTCTATTAAGATGATGAGCATATGGATGATTATTGTAAATCGAATGACATGTTTTATATACCTCAACTTAGCATGAAGACAATGTGAAGAGTATGCAAACAGAGGAACCATTGAGCTACTGGAAGAAGTTGGCCAAGTGTCAAAGTAGTTTATGGTATATATAAATACATATATATGGGTGTTTGTATATATATATTTATATATAATTTCTAGCTTCCTCCTAAGAGTATTTCAAAATGGCTTATATATAATAACTAATAGGGCTTCAGAGTATGTTTGGCTTGAGGTACTGGACGTTCTTCTCTTTCCTGTTACTTCTATATATAAGGGTCATAAATATAGGTATACTGATGACAGTATACATATATTATTATATAGAGCTGTGCAAATATATATTTATATTTTGGATTAGCCTCGGAAGATCTCACAGATCCGGTAAGGGTATGAACACATGATTATATATATATAATCTACATATATATATAACCATATGTTCAAACTAATTATTTTTTGCCTGACAATTTGAGGAGCTTGGAAATCTTTGCAGCCTTTTCTGAATGATGTAAATATTAGAAGCCCATAATGAACTCTGCTATTATCTTCTTTTCGATAGATTAGCTAGGTATGACTTTAATTTAGTTAGAACACTAGTATAGTACTAAGGAGTATATTTAGTTCTGATGTAAATATGCCTAAAATGTTAAGACTCTCGTGGTAGGAATTGTTAATCTTTAACGATAAGGATTTTTAAAAAGTATTTGTTTCTAGTATTATTTTGTCAATAATAAGAGTATTTAACTACAGGCTTCATAGTTAATATCAAATATTCTTAGATAGATTATGTAGTAGAGATGTAGAATTTTTATCTTGATGTAGATTAATCTTGGTCTCAGAGGAATTTTGTCTTATTTTTTTTCAGGTAGGACTATCATTCGAATTTTCAACACATATACTTGACATAGTAGGAGGATCAGAAACTCTGCTTCAATTGTACAAATGATGTAATCCTTGTCTAATCACCTTTCTATGCATAATTCATGATTTAAAAAAAAAGCAATCTATAGTTTTTTTGGGACGTAGGTATGCCTACGTAAATTATGTACAAATCTCGATAGGTATTGAGCCGTGGGTATGCCTACGGAAAATATGTATTTTAACAAATCTTGACAATTGTCGAGTCGTGGGTATGCCCATGTAAATTTTTGTATAAGGTCAGGACCTATGGTCCCGGGCAAGGCTGGAGGTTTTCTCAGCCCCGCTCTTTTCTACCAGCGCCTACGGTGAGCAGGGTCACATTGTAATATAATTATCTATATTAATAAAAATGTCTAGGGCTTCGGCCTTTTACCGATTAAAAAAAAAAAATCATGATAGTTCTAGGTCTTGATGTAAATTACATAAAGTTAATTTAATATTTTAATTTACAGAGGCATGCTCATACAAATTAATGACCCCTCTTGGAGGGGTTTGGCTTCTAAAATAGAACTAAATCACCCATGAAAATAGTGTCATCTACGAACTATTGATGAGAGCACACTAAATCCACCAAAGGAGACAACCATTTCAATATTCCAATCACGACCCGCTTCTGAATCATTAAACATGTTATATATTGTATGACTATGACTTTGCATTACACCAAATAGACAAAAGTATTTAGGCTAGGCTCTTTGAATACAAAGATGTTTATTTTTATCCTCTTCTTTTTGCTACAAGATTAAAATAGTTTTTTGCTACAAGATTAAAATAGTTTTGTGTAATGCATCTTGCTCATTTTGTTTTATGAAACAATTTTGTTATCAAAATAATATTTTCATTTTCTATGATGTCTTTTTTTATTTTTACTCCTAAACCCGTATCTATTTTAAATTTCACTACAATTATATATTTACAAGAAAATTATAAATCTTTTTAAATTTCACTACAATTATATATTTACAAGAAAATTATAAATCTTTATACAAATTATATATTTATAATTTTAGTTAAGAAACAAAATATAGATCTTCTTTGTTTTAATTTAATTTATTATATTTTTATGCTTAATTCATCCAAAAGATATTAAATTATCAAAGATAAATTATAAATGACCATTCTTAAAAAATTAATTTGTATAGATAGTGATTCTTAATAAAAACCATTTTTGTTGTTTAAAAATCTCTTAATGACTTTTCATATACTTCAACATTAATAATTAAATAGTTAAGTTGAACTTTAGAACCATTCCAATTAGATTTGAAAATGGAAGTCAATATTTTAAAGAAGACAATATTTTAAAGAAGACAATTGTAATAATCTTTCTATTACTTTATTCAGAGAAAAATCACAAGTAATTTCATCATTAAATCATTTAATATTTTAGCATCCTAATTGATCATGCATTATTAACATCTAACCTAGAAATTATACTTGTTGAGTCTTCAATATTACAAATATAAAAGACATTTTAAAAAAATTGTAATATTTTTTTTTCCCTAATAAGAGAATCATTATTTTAAATCAAGAGCATATATGAATATTACATAAATAATTTTCTCGTTCCACTTAAAATTGAAAATCAAATGATAATCATTTTATAAAACTAATTTAAACATAGTCCTATCCTTTTCATTTCTCATAAAAATTAAATCTTAATCTATAACAAAAATCTACTACAACACTTTGTATAAGAATATTTGGCGTACTCAGAATTGGAATACATAGGATGTATTTGTTAGATGTCCTATGAAAAGGAGATATTAAAAACTCAGACATTATTTAGACATTTTTTTTTGCCTATGGAAAATGGGTCAAATTTGAATGTGTGCATTCTTAATACATTATCATCTCTCACGAAAATGTCAATTCTGAATATACATATATCAATTTTTAGAGACAAGTAAAACTGCATTGCATGAAGCTCATGACCATCAATGCGAGCTGAAAATTATATCAGTTCCATGAAGTTATGAAAATAACAGTCCATGTGAAGGGACCTATGTCATTTTTTTTACCAAAAAGATGCAATGTATTGTTAAGGACAACAGTTCTCTAAGACTAACATGATTAGATCATTCTACTACTTATAGAGAAGCATAAAAAATGGTTTAAGAGGAGAAAACTTGGATTCTCTTTTAACCGTGTGCCTTGCCTAATTCCAACTTGTCTCTGCTTTTCAACAAAAAGATTTATTTGTGTAGACTGTTTTAAGGGAAAGTGTATAAATGCACAATTCTCTTATACTGTGTCAAATTGCTATATATGCATAAAATGGATTCTCTACAAAAATTTTACAAACTCTTCAGTAATTAACTGGAAGATGTTGGACCAAATTCAATAAGTTTTTAGGACATCCTACCTGTCAATGCGAAAATAGGAGCTTTGGAACAAGATATGGACATGTATCAAATGAAACGAAGGCAATTATCTTTTCAAACGTTATAGTTGCAACTACCTTCGTAGACATTTATGCAATATATGTGGAAGCATATAGAGGGCATATGAGTTTTGATAGCATGTAAAGTGGGGTATCAAGAGTCTATTCTCAACTCCTTTCTTTTTGATATAGAGAATAGGCACGTAAGCCTGGGCATAATTCTGCAGATTTGTCAAAAACCAGTAAGATCATGCAAAAAAACCTGACGTTAACTTGCAGATAAGAAATTTCCCTGGCTGCCTTCAAGTTCATTCTGAAATCTGTCAGTTTAGTTTGAAATGTTATTTATTCCTATGTTGAAGAAAGGGGGTCCCCTAATACCTTTTTGGAAGTGACTTCTGGATAAAGCCTGATACAAATATTTATCTGAATCCGTCTTTTGTGATTGATATCGAGGAAGAAACACAAAATTTGTGAGATTTTTCGAACTGTCCTACAGTTCCATTTCCACTTTCTGTAGCCTTAAAATGGCCCATTTCTTGCAACAATGAATACACTGAAACGATTGTATTGTCTACATATTATTTATGGAATAAGGAGAAACTGGGAATGAAGGGGAAACCACTTGCTCTTACCCCTAATTTCATATTGGGGATTGATCTTCCCAAGGCTTTCTCTAATAAAATGAAGAGATAGGGAAACAAGCCTTGTGGGAAGACTTATCAGAGAGTCAGCATTGAAGATATGTTGGATACTCTAATTTCCTATGTACTATTTCTGTTAGAGATCACGCTCACCCTTTAGGTCATATCACCCTTGTTCGGCATGCTAATTTTTGGTGTAACTGGCTGTGCAACAAATATATTCACTAGATGATTATAAATTTATAAGATAAGTAAATGGCAGCTGTCTCCAAGCTTGAAAATTTTGTGATTGTCTAAGGATGTTTGCGTATCTCAATTCTTACCTGTTCATACAAATCCTCCAACTTCTTTCGTGGAAGCTTAAGCTGTGCAACTTGCGCAATATTGAATCCCATCTTCGGCTGTTAATATATGCCATAAATGTTTCCTGACTGTCTACAGTGTTAAGTGAAGCCTGACACTCATTTTTGCAAAATCTTGAATGTTTCATTCAAGGAATTTTTCTTGCAAAACTATAGCACAATTTTCATCGTACTGTTTAAAAAAGAAAATGAATGTCAGACATAGCATTTAAGATAAATGAAGGAAATATTCAAATAAAAAACTATCATCACCAAAGGCAGAATATCAGGGTGCATGAATAAACCATATAGCAGAAGGAAGAATCCGATTAAACACCCAATACAAGGCATTTTAGCTAATAGTATCGATTGTTTTAAGTTTGCAATACATATAGAAACCCTTAAGTCCTTTAATGACGTTCTTACATGTTGTTAAGGTTGAAGTAAGATATACAATGCTAAACACTTTTCTCATGTGTGTTCTGGGACCTCTAGCATGATGGTCGCTTAACTGCAATTTAGAAATTTCCTAGAAGCAAATGAGCGAAATACAACTGAACATTCCTGTAGCAAAAAATGAAACAGACAAAATACTTACATGCAGGCTTCAATTTCGACAGTGGACATGGCTTCCTGGTGCTTCCACTTCAAAATCTTCGGAATAGTTCAGCGTCTTTTTCTTACGATATCTTTTACGAGTGAAATCACGAAAAACACATCGCTCTATGGAAGCTCCGTTGCCTAAGAAAAGAAATACTCTTATCAAAATTATCCCAGAAAATGTGAAACCCTACAAACCACTCAGAAACTATATGTTAGGGCAACAACTAGAAGGACGCCTTTACCTCTGCCCCTGCAATTATAGTTAAGAATCTGAATATGTTGATGGTAAATCTGTGGGTGAAGCCGGTCTTGCCAAGGCATCCTAAGAGCAAGAAAGGGAATATATGAGAATATAAATCTGCTGAAATTAAGCCTAAGCAAATTTAAATTACAGCAAACATAATATCGTAGAGGTCGCACGATCCAAACTCTAAACTCTCCAATAAATTTATTGTAGAGCAGTGGATGTTCATAAGGAGAGAACAGAGCAAACTAGATGTTTTTTTTCAGATAATTCTCCCGAAAACAAATGCTAATACCAGTTTTAAGATATGAAATAACTTGTTGTGGAGCTACCATCTCCCACCTGTCTCTGCATGTAAGCCAGATGTGGAAGCACAGACGATCCACGTGAACCATTTTATAATTGCCACCTGCAGACCACATTCAATTTTTACCAATTTTCTTAATTGATTCGAAAAAGACTACCCGCAAAAATAGCTCCAGGCAATCAAAAAAATTGAAAAATTATTCTTAAAAAATCAACCAATATAATGAAGCGACCAAGACTATAGATTAAAAGTTTCGTGCACGGTTTTCGAGGGCAGATTAATTCGAAGAAAGGCACATGAAAACTTTAGTCTCCTGCCTTAACGGCAGAGACTTAAAAAAGCAGTATCGAAATTAAATTGAAACATCTTTTTAAATGCACTCTAAAAGTTTTGCGCAACAATAGTTTTCCTCAACAAGTCGTACGTTTTTTAATTCTTGATTTTCTCTGCCGCATTTTTTCAATACCAAGCAAAGTCAAAAAAATTGCGGTCACTAAACGAGCAAAGTCAGTCCACGTTACTGCTCAAGAACGGGAAAAATAGATTTTTTAAATTAGAAAAGACACTACTCCAGGATAAAGGACCAAAAAAAACTTATTAAATAAGATTTTACTGAAAACAATTCCACACACGAACGCAATATTAGAAAATGGAAAACTATTTTCAGAGATGATAGAGAAATATTAGGCTGCAAAGCAAGTTTTCTGGATTCGATTGTGTAAGTATTTTTGATGCTAAAAATACTTACACAATCGAATCCAGAAAACTTACTTTGCATTACTAATGGATTGTGGAAATCTTATGTTGTTAAATATTAGGCTGTTTTTTAAACTTTTGAAACTGTAATTGTATTGACCAAAAAGAAATTTGCCATAAAATAGTTTTATCTATTAATTGAAACTCCCAAAATTGTTTATGCAGAAAAATAACCAACAAGATATTCCAGCATATTTTGTTGGAATCATGAAGTATTATTGGAGCTTCACATTTGATGAAGAACTGATTGGAAACCATTTTATCTACCACAGAAAACTCCCCAAATTGTTCACAGACCAAAACAACCAACAGAATATTTCACCATATTTTGGTGGAAATTATGATGTATGCTTAGAGCTTCAAATTTAATTAAGCACTGCTTCTTAGCCTCCAGCTTGTGAAGTCGTTTAAGTTTCTAACATTGATTTGATCAATTATCAAATCAGATTGTGCCCCCTTCGCCAAAAAAATTAAAAACCTCTTTCTAAAAGCTCTGTAGAATTCTTGGGCAAAACTGGAAAGTCAACAATAAGTTTAGTGAACAAGTCAGACAGAAAATCAACAAATTTAGTTAACAAGCCGCGCAGAAAACTAAATCTGGAATACCAAATGCTGGATATAGTCAATTCTGGAAGATGTTGCAATTCTGGAAGATACAAATTCTGAAAATGATTTTTGAAATATGGGCTGACCCATTTGGTTCACCTGAAAGATGACTGAGAAGATGCATAAGGAATTTTAATTCTTTATTTAAATTTTTTTTGAATATGGTGTGTATATGTCTGTATATATACACACATACATGTGTATATGTCTGTATATATACACACATACATGTGTATATATACACATATGCACATGTATACACATGCACACGTGTATATATATACACACACGTGTGTACACGTGTGTATACACACACATATGCACATATACATGCATATATATACACACACGTGTGTATGTGTCTATATACACACATACATGTGTGTACATATACACACATACATGTGTGTATATACACATATATATATACATATGTGTATATACACACATGTATATATATACACACATGTATATATACACACACATTTGTGTATATATACATATGTGTGTATATACATGTGTATATACACACATGTAAATACACACGTATGTATATATACACACATATATATATACACACATGTATATACATTCTTATAGCAATATACATCCTTATAGTCATGGATCTTACAAAATATTAAATTTGGTTTTATAAAAAATTGGAATTCCAATTCCACCCATTTGAGTGGAAGATGCAAATGTCCATTTTAGGGCAAAATTAGAATTTTGAAATTCCAATTTCAATTTTTTGAATGGACACAAACATAAAATTGACATTATCCCCAATTAAATTTCCAGAATATCCAATCTAATTCCAGCCCAAAAACGAGCCGAACAACAGAAAATTCGCGTGTTGCATGTTGCACGATTTTTAACCCTCGATTTTCTCGGCCGAATTTTTTGAACGCCGAGAGAAGTTTCGAAAATCGCAGGCACTGAACAAGCAAATTCAGTCCATGTTACTGCTAAAGAACCGATAAAATAGGATTTTTAAATTTGGAAAGAGAAAAGTCCACGCAAGTTACATATGGGAGGAAAAGGGGCCTGAAAATATTTGTATTAAACTTGTACTAAAAAAATTCCACACTTCGTATGCAATATTATAAATTGGAAAACTATTATCAGTGATACTAGGGAAATATTCGACTGTTTTGAAACTAACTTGACTCAAAATGTAAGCTTTTACATACCAAGAGAAAAACTCAGTGAAATTGTTCACAGAACAAAATAACACACAAAACATTTAAGCATTATTTGTGCTGGATTCAATGCAACGAAATTATTAAATTTATTAGAGCTTGAAAGCCGTCAACAAAGAAAAAGGGCATCAGAAGTGGAAAGAGTCGGGTATGCGATAGGGAACATTGGTTTCGAGCGCCTCCACAACTCCGGGAAAGGTAGATAGCCTGAAGCCACGGTAGATCTCCCTCTCCCATCCCCTCGCCGCCAGTTTCTCCGCCTCTTTAATCGCCGCCTCCAAGGTCGCCGCGGGGTCCTCGAAAACCCCGTCCACAATCCCTCTCTCCAAGAGCATCTGTGCGTTCAGCTTGTTCGCGCCGAGCACCACGTCGCGCAGGGTTGTGGGGTTAAGCTTGCTGCGAATCAAAGCCATCATACTGGCGGGGATTGGCAAGCCAAGATCGAGCTCGCACATGTACAGCTCGGGTTGCCCCTTCGTCATGAAGCGGTAGTCGTGGGCGAGAGCGAGGATGTAAGCGCCCGACACCGCGCCGCCGCAGATGGCTGCCACGGTGGGGACGCTGAGCCTCGTGAAGGCTGAGATATCGTGGGTGATTTGTAGGCTTTCATTTTGTCAGCCCAATTTTTTTTGACTCGGAAGCGAAGTTACGAAATTTGCCATGATGGCATTGATTAAAATTTGACTCGATTAAAATGAAACAATGTACATAGTACATGTATTTCACATGATGACATTGGGCACTGGCTATCTGGCCGAAAATTTGCACCGGATAGCCAGATAGCCAGTGTTGCCTCATGCATACATACATGCGCATGTTCGTACCCCCGTCAAATCAATTTTCTTGGAGGGCACGCTGTGGAAACTCTTGTTTTTAAAAACCTGCGCTATTCAATGTTTTGTTTTTTCTTTCCATGCACTATTTCCTTAATTTAATATGTTTCACTTTTTTAAAATAGTAATATTTAATAGGTTAGAATTTAGATTTATTTATTAATAAAAAATAATTAGGAATTAGATTTAAGATATTAAATTTTATTATTAATCTTCACATGTTGATAATAAAAAACATTATCTTAAATCTAATTCCTAATTATTTTTTATTAATCTGATAATACATACATAATATTAATTATAACTCATCACTAAATTTATTTAAATTTAAATTAAACTTAATCTTCAATCTAATTCTTAAAATATAATATAAATTTAATGAAATAATTATAATATTTTAACTTATTTTATTTAAAATTTATAATAAATAGCTAATTAATCATATAATTAAATATAATTTTTTATAATAAATAAATCTAAATTCTAACCTATTAAATATTACTATTTTAAAAAAGTGAAACATATTAAATTAAGGAAATAGTGCATGGAAAGAAAAAACAAAACATTGAATAGCGCAGGTTTTTAAAAACAAGAGTTTCCACAGCGTGCCCTCCAAGAAAATTGATTTGACGGGGGTACGAACATACGCATGTATGTATGCATGAGGCCACACTGGCTATCTGGCTATCCGGTGCAAATTTTAGCGCCAGATAGCCAGTGCCATGACATCGCAAAAGAACTCCACTCTTGGATTCTGAATTGTGAGTCCCGCCTGAGACTAATGTTTTCACTTCATCATTTTCCCAATTCTTTGTCTTGGAAATTGTGCACACAAAAAATTTAAACAACATTCGTAATGTTTTATTATCCTCTTATTTTTATTTTCATTTTTTTAATAATTTCTACTTTTTCCTATTGGCTCTTGCTGTTTTTCCTTAGCAGTTTTTTAATTTTTCTATTTTTTTATGGCCAATAGAAAATGAGTTGAAAAAAATATTTTTGACTTTCAAATGTTTTTAGCTGATAATTTTTTACTTTCAAATGTTTTTAGCTGATTATTTGCACCTCGGCGGTGCCCATTTGCCTGTGTACAAGTACCGTCCTTTCTGACAGTTCAGAACCGTGTATGTTACTGCCCGTCCTTAAGCAGAAAAATAAACCACATAATATTGGTGACAGTGCATAATTTAAAATGGTTCAATAGTTTTCATTTAGAAATGTTCGTTCATATTTTTATTTTTAATTTATACTATCCAAGACATTTTTTTAGTTTCTTTTATATATATGTTTTTAGTTTATTATTTTTATAATTTATTTCTAATCAATTTAATTATATTTAATTTAATTTATTATATTAATTATTTATATTATAATTTTTTTATAATATGTATTGTTATATTATATTATTTATTTTTAGTTTATATTTAAATAAGATATACATTTTATATTATATAATAAATAATATAAAATGATGTAAAAATCTACAAAAATCATTAATATATAATAAAATCATTAATGTAGTTTATATTATATATATTCAAATTATTTGGTGACAAAATATAGTAAGTCTAAATGGAGAATCCATTAAATTGTTGAAGAATAGATGTAAGACAATTTTAAAGAAAGGAAAGATAAGGTTTATTAATATAGTTGTCAAGAGAAAATTTATATTTGAAGAATCAATGATTAACTTTTGGTATGTTCATGATGACTCATACATATAGGAGAAAGAATAATTTTTTTTTAAATCTTAGATTTTTAGATCCAAATGTTATAATATAATTAAATTTATGTTTTAGCATAATTATAATTAAATGTCATTCTTCTTTTAGCATTACATACTTATATAATAAAAATTTTATATAACTTATTTTAAATATGTAAACTAAAAAAATATAAATAATTAATATAATATAAAAATATATATTATAAATAATTTATAATATAAATAATTGACAAGTGACAAGTGTAAAGCCAGGTTCCAAAAACCTACGCCAAAATGGGACAAGGCTATGAACATCTGTCAAAGTATAAAAAAAAAAGAGAAGGTTAAATTCTTTTCTAAAGATGTTATTTTCCTCTGTTTTTCAATACTTCGAGTTGAAGGGCTTCCATCTTTCTTGTATGAGGTAAATACCTTGAACTGTTACACATTATAATTATAAATATAATATTTTTATTTCAGAATATTTTCTTTATGGTGATAGAATATACAATTGAAAATTAAAAAATATGATTATAGATTATACAATTGAAAATTAAAAATAATAGCTATTAACTGTAATAAATTTATTATTTGATATTTAAAAATATATGGTTATACAATATAGTTTAGTCTCAACTAGTTGGAAGTGCAATTGAAATTTGTAGATTGATTGAAGTTGGGTTGCAAATTTGTGGATAACAAATGCAACAATGCTTGGGTTTGATATCATTTCCAGATGATATACATTTAGCATAATGATTAAAGCCCTGTGCAAGGAAGGGAAACTAAAGAGATTATGGGATTTTTGATGTATATCGGAAGAATGGAAGCTATGTTGTCATGTACGTAGTGAAATATGAGCTAACTTTAGGTTCAGTTGCATCTTAAAATATATGGGAGTCAATAATCTAAGTTGGATATATTTTTCTCTTTAAATGGAAACATGAGTACAAAATTCCAATGCATAGAGGGAATTATTTTGATGGTAAGGGTTGTCTCTTGTTCCATTTGCAAGATATGTGTGGACAAAGCTATAGATAATTGTAGTAATTTGTTGACAAAATTGAAGACGATTGAGGCTATGTTTATCAAGTGGTGTCAATGGAAGCTATACATCCAAGGCTTTCCATGAGAAATTGGTTTAATGGGTTGACAAGATACATACACAAGTGCTAGCATGTATATTATTATATAGATTTCACATTATTAAAAAATTATAATATAATCTAAAATCATATAAATATAAAAAACAAAATTTAGTTCAAAATAAATATAGAATTAAATATAAAATCGTAAATGAGTGTCAAATATAGAATATGGTTTTAATTTAAGATTTACAATTTAATGTAACAATTTTAAAAAAATTAAACATAGAAATGGGTGAAAATTAAAATTATAAAAATAGAGATGAGCATTTTTTCTACTTTTATAAAGTTATGAGAATTAAATGCAATATAGATTGATATTTTACTTTTAACAAATATATTAAACATATGTATTTATTAATTTTTTAAAATAAATTAATTATGATAAATTTAAAACATATTTACCTTTTTATTGAGTCAGTGTTAAGGCTTCTGTTAGGGTTAGAATTAGTGTTTAGGGTTAGTGTCAGTGTTAAGATTAAAATTAGAGTCAGAGTTAGTGTTGGGGTTAAATTTTTTATCGAAATTCTAGATTGCAAATGCTTGATACCAAATTGAAGTCAAAAAAATGAAGTTGGGAAGCATTGCATTCTAAAACAAATCGAGCAATAATGATTTACAGGGTAGTTGCTTGAAGTGGGTATGTGAAAAAAACAAAGATAATCATCGAGGGAAGCATGATGGTGGGCATATGGGTATTAAGTATTGCATTGATATTTGGTTGTGAAAGTGGAACTGTTTTGAAATAAATTGTCATTTAGATTTTTGTTAATGAAGAATTTATATCTTTAAGCATTCCATGTTTCATTTGTATTGAACTATTTTTACATACATGCTTGTTCCACAACTCTACTTCAATCATTTTTTCATTCATTTAGCTTACCATTTTTAGAATACAAATCATGGAATTCGATGGAGGGAAAAGTAGAGCTCATTTCCATCACATATAGTTTGAAAGACTACAAGCCTAAAAGAGAAGTAGAGCTCACTATGCTTTCTATAAAGAGGAAAACGTGAGTGGTCGACATATTAAAAAATTAGAACAAAGAAAGTTAGAAGTTTAGCAATATTGGAACAACTCCCAAACTTTAATGTTAGACTTCATTTGTCAGTGAAGTACTTTCATTTCATCACATCTTTCACAAAACTGACTTTTAGATTTATGTTTTAAGTATTCTATCTATATATCTCCCTTTTCCTCTCCTCGATCTTCATCTCTACTTCTATCTCTAAACTAAACATAATAGTTTCCAAAAGGTATAATGGCATGTTAATAATAAGGTTTAGGATGTCCATATAATAGCCAGCATAGGCATGAAACTTAGCCATGGGAATTGATTGATCAACAATGTGGTGGTTACAAGTAAGATGAATCCCCAAAGTTAAAGCAGTGTACAATATGCCATTCACTTTGAGCTTTCTAAAAGTAGTTAACCTAGCAACATTTTTAATGTGAACTTTTTGGCTTAAAGCTATATTTTTAATTCATAATAATAATTTTCTATCAATCTTACTTCTTTTTGGGCACTGGGCGAGACTCTAGTTGTAACACAGCTCTTGTTTAATTAAAAATATTGATGTAGCTTTAATTTTTACTCTTCATATCAAATAGTTAAATTATAATTATTATAAAACCTCTCAAAATTTTGGTAATCATTTGATGAAACGAAAGCACATATGAAAATTTGACATTGAGAATGGTAACATATAAAGGAGGTCTTTTAAGAGATAATTAGATTAATATAAGTCAATTTTGAAGGGTAATTTCATCATATGAATTACATTAATAGATTATTCCTTAGATTGTGGTAAGGCATATACTTTTAAGATACTTTGCCAAATAGAACAATTGTGTGATAATTGAATTATATACAATTAGTTCATTATATAATTTTTAAATATATTTAATTAAAAAGTGAAGATATTTATAATAAATGTTGTTACTTTTCAATTATTTTATTTTAAAATTAAATAATTTTTTAGTGTATATTTATTGTAGCTAATTTTTAAGTATATAATTTTAGTATAATAATTTTTATGTGTTTGTATAATATTCTTACTTCATAGGTATGTGCAGGATCATGGTATACCAAACTATGGCCTTAAGTGGCAATGAAAAATTAGAAAATCAAGGTTAGTCAACTTGACGTAAAAGGTTTCAAACATCTTATGAACCTTATGTGAAAAAGTTGTAAGAATAGAATATGTAGGAAATTGAATGTAGTTTCTAAACTACTAGCCCTTGTTTGAAATTTTTTTTGTCTAATTGTTCAAAATTTTAGATTTCAATGCAGTACTACGAAAAATTTAGGGAAAAGATAAAAAGTACGTGTATGTCTAACCACCTTAATCACAATCAAATGATGATATATTTTCCCAAAATTCTAGATATAAGTAGTAGACTCATGCATGGATGTGACGCATATTTTTTTGTAATTTTTGGTCAAATAAATAATTAATTATGAATTTTCTGCTACAACTTTTTCAGAATAAAAAAACTCTTGTATCTGACCACCTTAACTAATTCAAAATTTTACCAAATTCAAAACTTTTTTTTTTCTTATAGTAGCCGAAGCATAGAATGTGACGCATGTTTCAAATTTGAAAAAGGTTAAATGGTTTGAAAGTTATAGTTATTTTTCAATCAATATGTCAGTTACGACTTTAAAGATAACTCAATTGAAAAATAAGAAATAATTACTTACAAAACTCAAAATTTGACATCAATTATATCGATGGAAAGCTGATAATGTCTTTAAGAAACCCTTTTTGTTTCATCAATTTCGGGTGAAAAAATAGTCGTCAGCTACATGGTCGAAGTCTCGGTATCAAGAACTATCTCTTGAAACCCGCCTAAAGGGTTGACCACCCATGTTGGGTAATGCCGAAGCAAATACCAAGCCTAATCGGATATCCGATAATATTGGATATTTGATAAAGCCCGCCTATTTTGAAATTTCAAATACCCCACTTTTCCCAAGTTCAAGTTTCATAATAAATGTTATTTTTTAATAGTAATATTAATTGTGTTATAAATTAAGTTGTATTGTTTTTATATTAATATTAATTCAAGTTTCATATTAAATTATATTTTTGTTATGTTAATATTAATTTCATTTTAAATATTAATATTAAATAATAATAGCATAGCATAAATATTATAATATAAATATTTATATTAGTATGTATTATATTATTTGATATACAAAATGATTTCAAAAAAATACCTACATAGTTGATTTGAGGATAAACAGTTTCAGCCCAAATCCTCTTGAAAATATCCAGCACAGGATTTTTCTACAGACTCCTTGTAATTTCGGTGGTCTGACTATACTGAATAAGTAGATGTCAATGGACTTCCCCTCGATTGAATACAAACAATTAATTTTTAACTCTCGAAAAGAAATTTCACATAGTTGAAGAACCACCATATGCTCATTATCTGTTCCAGAAACTAACAGTGGCATAAAAATTGATATAAGAACATTTAATGTACATTGTCCACAAAAAGGTATATGAAACCTTTAAATATACATTAAAAAGTGGAGGTGGAGGTTCTAGATGTGTGTGTGTGTGTGTGTGTGAGAGAGAGAGAGAGAGGACTTCCTAGGGGTCCTAATGCATAATAAGGGGTACTAAGACACCTAGGAAGTCCCCATGACCCCTTTCGACACATTTGAATGCTCAAGTGTGTCCTAAGGGGTCCTACGACTCTTTAGGACACACTTGAGCATTCCAATGTGTTGAAAGGGGGTCATGAGGACTTCCTAGGGGTCCTAACATGTGATAACTAGGACCCCTAGGAAGTCCTCCCCCTTTTGACACATTAGAACCCTCAAGCTACGACCCCTTAGGACACACTTGAGGGTTCTAATGTGTCGAAAGGGGTCATGAGGACTTCCTAGGGGTCCTAGTATGCCTTATCATACGTTAGGACCCCTAGGAAGTCCTCATGACTCCATTCGACACATTAGAACTATCAAGTGTGTCCTAAGGGGTCCTACGACCCCTTAGGACACACTTGAGCATTCAAATGTGTCAAAAGGGGTCATGAGGACTTCCTAGGGGTCCTAGTATGCCTTATCACGTGTTAGGACCCCTAGGAAGTCCCCATGACCCCTTTCGACACATTTGAATGCTCAAGTGTGTCCTAAGGGGTCTTGGATGCTCCTGTAGTCTTTTCATTTTACGGGATCAAAATTTGGAAAAAAAAAACTCTTCCCAAGAGGACAGTGTCGGTTTGTAGATAGGTTGAATCATGGCGTGACAAGGTGGCCACTTGTGGCAATTTGCATGCTTGTTTCAGGGGTCTCTTCCCCATACATTTGCATGAATCCTAGTGCTCCAGTTACACACCATTTCAATGTTACCATTATTTTTTACTACATTCAAAATCTTACCATCTTCTTTGGATACATTTGAAGATGAGTGTTAGCCTGCAAATTCAAAGGGTTTTAGGGAAAAATTATCGGCAAAGTTCGAGTACCCTTTTCTTTGGCTGGCATTTGAAGGATGACTGCTAGCCTATGAATTCTTAGGGTTTTAGCAGAAAATTTTCGGCAAAGTTTAAGTCACAATTTGTATGTTTCATCTTCAATTTTTTCTTTTTCAACTCCTAAAGTTTTATTTGCTTCAAACTGATAGTCTAAACTTATGATCATTAATTTGTTGATTTTTCATAATGTTTTTGTTGCTTTCAGCTTCAAAATCAATAATTATGATGGATAATGTTGATTGATGTGTTATTTAGGGTGTAATGCTATGATTTCCTGCAAAGAATGCAAGGCACATAATTCTTGACAGATTACCCTAGTGAATCTACTAGAGCTGCTCCTTTGGGAAGATTATTTGCACATCTAGCTAATCTGCCAAATTCCACAGGTCCCAATTAATCAAAGTCAACAATATCAATAATCAACCAATTTACACAACACGTATTTTTCATTTTGCTGTGTTATTCTGATATAGATTATTTACCAAGAATTCAATACATATCTAGATTTTTCATTCAACACCCATAGCCTGGGTATATTCCTTCCAATCTTTGCTAAAGTAGTCAGGATAGCTGAATACATTATTTTCTGCTTCAAATATATGAGATTCCCTAAATTTGTTGCCAAATTTCATCTGCACTTGAGACCACATAGACACTCTGATATCACTCCTTACTCTCGCAAAACTGTTATTCTTCAATAGAATCTCCAACCCAATTCTTTTCTTTGCTAAAAATGGTGATGATGCTTGGCTTATCCTTAAACAAAACCTATTTCCAAACAAGTTAAAGGACTCATATTCCAAAACCCCTTTTGTATTTAAAATTCATGGCCTCTAGGTCATCAAACATTACAAACATATGGAATGTTGCCTATTTTCTTAGATGCTCAAGAGTGATGACCTTGATAGGTTTGTAATAACATGTTCTCCATCTGAATCTGTTGTGCCCAACTACCTATGATCTTTATTTTTTCTTCATTTTATCTGATGCAGCCCTGTATTCAAGGGCTTCTACTAACAACTACTGATATAATGCATGCCCCATCTCACAGACCTATGTGAGAGTACTTAGCACTTCTAGGTTCATGAATGGGAAGTGGATGTGAGCAGCCATCTTGGTCATGAGTTGCTACTCCTCTTCTTTAGTTGCAACATTGTGTTGAGCCCGTATAACCATGCCATATAATCCTACCTCTTCTTTTTCGATAGGAAGATGATCAAATGAAAGCAGGCCTTCCAGACCAGATGATGGAAATGCCTTGAATTCATCCAATAGCACTTGGTCTTCTTCAATGCGAGACTTCAAGAAATGCAAATCTTGAAAATGATCCATCAGTGATCTAGTGCATTTTTCAACCAGTTCTTTTGTTGGGCACTGATTACTATAGTATTGGCATGAAATCTGTATAATTATTTTGAGTTGATGTCAAGTTAGTGAGGTGTTTGTTAGGGCTTTAACAATAGACAAACATGAGCACTTGAACATAAGCCTGTCAAAAAAATCTATGTATAGTTAGGAGCTCCTCACCATCTGTGAGTGATATGTCACTAGCATCTGTGCATAGCTGAATACTCTATTAGAATGGCTTTTTCTTTGCAAGCTCAAACACTACAATTAGGGATTTTTTTAAAGCATAAAAAAGAACTTCTTAGAACAACATATGAATTTTTATGGCCAAATGCTTAATTCAAGACTGCTTATAACTAAAATCTTAAGATATGAATCAAAACAACCAGCAAGATTATTTTCTTCAATCAGTTGTCTTTTCATTTATAATAGACTTTAGTTGACATCTTTTCAGTTTAAATGGATAAAAAAATAAGCATCTATATATGATGTTGTAACCAAGCAATAAACATAGAATTAATAAAATAGAGATTGCCCTACTTTTCCTTGTACATGTAGCCATTAATGGTGAACTACGTGACTTGATGTGGGAATAAAGTAATAATTTTAAAAAAATAAACTCTATTTTTCTTGACAACTTAATATCAATTTTGAAATAAATTCTTATAAGTGCGTGACAGATGACTTTTTTCTTAATGCAGTGGCCATACCATGTTATTTTCTAATTGTCTCCTTACCTCTAGTGATCTTTTAGCAACTGCTTCTTTCTTTCTGATGACAAATTCTATTTGGGAACTGATATTCAAACCAATTCTATTTTCCAAGATGCTTCCTTCTCTTTTTTCTTTGAATTGCATAAGAAAAACCTTAAACTAATGCTTCAACAATGAAACTAACAGCAACGTGATGGATTCAAAGCTCTAAGATCTTTAGAACTCTCAACTTGTACTCAAGATCATTGTACAATAAACTTTTTGTTGCAATTATTTGAAGTGTGTCATGGTACAGTTCAAATGTTGAGCAAGGGATGTAAATCACAAAACCTTCGCATTCATGGTATTGCGTCAGCTTTCATTTTCATCACCTACAGTAAGTGTCAATCCCTTATTTTATTCTTCACAATTAGTGTTCCTGAAATAGATTCGGGGCCACAATTCAACATTTTGTAATATGTAATTAGTTCAAAGTTTATGATATGCACTGTCTACTAGCAAAACCAAAGCCATAGGCCACCTCCTTGCTACTACCCTACAAAAAGTAGGGACTCGAGCTACACGCAACCCTTGTTTATTCATGATTTTAAAACACTATTCAATAATCATTGGCTTGTATACATTTCAATTGGTGTATTGAAAGGGATATGATTTTGAACATATATTATTATTTTAAATTATTCATGTGTGTATTTTCAAGAGTTGATTTAGGAAAACATGTTTTTTTACATACCAACAACCTTGCAGTTGTATTTATAAATACTACTAGTATCAAAATATCAAGAAAACATAGTAGGTTGCATAAGACATCTAGATAAAAAGAACCAATCTAGTTACATCGGAAAGTACAAAAAAGAGGCCCGGCCTCACAAAAAGAGATTACATCAGAATGTACATGCCATAAAGTTCTAAACAAAAGTAACTATCTATTTCTCTCCTCTCCTCTCTCTCTTTCTCTCTCTCTAGGTCAGAAAGAACCGTTCGGTTGTGGGTTTCAAAACTTTTTGATCAATTTTTTAGGCACAAGATGTTGGTTGAGCAATGTCAAATGTTTGTGCAATTGTTAAAGATGCAGAAGATGAGACGTATACTAGTCAAATTGAGATTAGTGTGAACAAGAAAAAGGAGCGGAATGCTATTATTGTGAGAAATATTTTCAGTGCTCTCAATTCCATTGGGAAGACTACCAAGGAAAAAGATAAGAGAGACGATAGGAGGGTTATTACAACCTCTTTGGTAAGTCATCTTTTGAAAAAGGCTCATTTGATGAGACAAACTTGTGTTGACTTGAATCTAAATCGTAAAACTTTGGATAGAGCACTTGCAAGAAGAGAAAGACTTGATGATCCTCTTCAAAATGATACATGGGCTTATGGTGGGAGACTTTCACGTTGTGATAAGAAGCTTACCGATGCTGTGAAGGATCAAATTCAACTATTTTGGCAATCTAACTCAAGAGTGTCACCAAATGTGAAGGATGTCTTGAAGTTGAGAATTGGCATTCGAGACCACACCCCGCATCCCAAACATTATTTGGAGGTGAATCAAACAATGTTGTTCAAAAAAATTTGTGAGACACATCCAACATTGCAAATATCACAACGAGATTTTGAAGCCCTAAAGCCTTTTTTTTGTGTGCCTCTTAAGATTCAAAATACTTGTTGTTGCAAATATCATGTGGAGTTTTCAATGCACCATGAATTGTTACAATCCATTCATTCTACTTTGCATAGTAGTGAAATGTTGGAGGAGTGTGGTGCAAGTGCTCTTCCAAAATCATCAAGAGATTTGCTAGATCATTTTTTATGTCCTAGAGATGATGGATGTTTCTTTTATAGAAAAGATTGCTTAAATGACAAGTTCTTAGAGTGTAGTGGGCTAGTGAAGTTTGTTGAATGTTTTCATGAGGGCTGCAAACATGATTTTGGAAAGACAATTGTCCACAAAAAGGTATATGAAACTATTAAATATACATTAAAAAGTGGAGGTGAAGGCTCTAGATGTGAGTTGGTTACTAAAGAATGCAAGATAGCTAATTTTATTTTAGATTTCAGGAAGAATCTTTTTTACAAGTATGCAAGGCATAGTCACAGGTCTCAGTGGTTGGATCAACAATTCAGGATGTGTAAGGACACTTTCCCGATTGGCACTATTATATTAGTTGTTGACTTTGCAGAGAACTATGCATTGCAACCCCAAAATGAGTTGCAAGCTCAATATTACAATTCTATTGAGGTTTCTATTTTTGTGCACATAACATATAAACATTCCCCTGATAGTACAGAAGATGACCAGAAGATAATCAAAGAGTACCATTTTTATATGAGCGATGATAGATCACACTCATCTGAGTTTGTCCAACATTGCTTTGAGAATTATTTTGAGTGGGTGCGGGAAAATAATATTGCTATGGATAGACATCTCATTTGGTCAGATAATTGCACGGGTCAATTCAAAAATGCTTGTATGTTTTATTGGTTATGTAGAATGCATGTAGAGAGAGGTGTACCTCATATTTGGAGTTTTTTTGAGACTGGTCATGGAAAAGGGGAGCATGATGGAGTAGGTGCATGCATAAAGAGAGCTCTAGTTAAGGAGCAACTGAGGATTTCAGGTGCGGAAATCATTGATGCTCATTCTATTGTTGATTGGTGTACTTCAGCATTGTCACAGGGGGGACTCTTGATTCAGTGGTGCACAGATTCTTTTGGTCGGTTGAGTTGGGCACAATAGGAGATAGGTTGGATTGTCAAACCATGAAAGATTCTTCAAAAATGCATTTATTTCAAAGCTCAGATGCTAGTACATGGACAATTTGGACATGAGAGTTGGCTTGTTATTGTCTGAGTTGTCTTTAGTGTGATTGGGATCAGTGTGAGTCAAGTGAGTGGGTTGATACATGTGTTCCACATTATCTTACTCCTTTATCTTTCATAGTCTTTGTAAAAAATGATGACATGGATTGTTCACTTGACTACAACCATCTTTCAGATCTTCTATAGCTAGGACATGTTTTTGCATTGGTTGCACCAGAAGGGAATGATGAGAGATCGGATTAATGGTTAGCATGTTGTGTACGATGAAAGCAGAAACTTGTAGAACCGATGACAGAAGATGATATGTTCACATATCCAACAGGATCACATGTTGTTGTGGGAACATGGTTGCACACATATATGATTAGAAATAATGGCATTCCTGTGTTTGAAGACTATGAGAAGCACAAAACCATTCTCATGTATTCACACCTTGTTATAGCAACCAATGTTAAGTTGTTAAAACATCAAGGAAAACCAAAGACAAATGAACTTTGGACTATTAGTACTGCTGATCATGAAGCAATATTGAATACTCTCAAGCAAAGAGATGACCCTTCAGGCACACTTCAATAGGTAAGTTCAACTCAAGTTAAAATATAGTTCTGTAATTTGCATATTTAGATGCCAAAAGGGCACTTCTTATATTCTCTATTAACTTTTCTTCTTCCTTTCAAATGCAGGGATTGGAGCGGAAAGGACACTTATTTTTTATATATAGTTGTGTAATTTGCATATTTAGATGTTAAATTTTGTATATAAAACCAACAATCGAATGTAATGTGCATAGTTAGATGCCAAATTTTGTATATAAAAACAAGAATCGAATGTAATGTGCATATTTAGATGCCAAATTTTGTATATAAAAACAAGAATCGAATGTAATGTGCATATTTAGATGCCAAATTTTGTATATAAAAAATTAGATGCAAAATTAGAAATGTAAAAGAGCCCATGAGGTTGATTTGCAAATATTAAAAGCTCACATTTGTATCATCTTAATGCCATGTAAAGCACAAAAAATGTGTTTCCTTACTATGAAAGTTGTATCCTTATATAATTTGTATCATCTTAATTTTGTATCCCTACATTTCTATTCTCTTAATTCAATTACATTTGCATCGTCAAATGATGTAATAGTTGGAGTCATTGAGTCAAAATTGGTCAAATGTGTCCAAAGTAAAATGATGATTCCCTAGTGAAGGGATAGTGTTCAAGGATTGCATCCTGGCACTAAATGGACTGTACCACTAGCTCTGGTTGGGCGGATAAATGCTAGGCACAACCCCATTTTGACCACTGAGTCAGTAGAACGTTCTGGACCATGCCAGACCAAAGTGTCCCCAAGGTACACTAAACACGATTGGGCAGTGAACTTTCGAGGCTCATAACTCAGACCTTGTGAGAGGTATAGGAGATCTATGAGATGCTACGAGATGACATTTTTGAGGCCTACAATAAACTCTCTCTGTTCTGGGACATTCAAATTTGTTTAAATTTGGCACGCGAGTCTCGCTCGATGCCAAAACTTGCAGTGAGGGTCAGTTGAAAGTTGCACCAATGGATTACTTCCAAACCGTTTGTCCTAGCATTGAATGGACTGCGCCATTAGCTTAGGTCAGGTGGGTAAACACTAGGTACAACCCCGTTTCAACCATTGAGTCAGCAGAACGTTTCGAACCATGCCAGACCAAAGTGTCCCCAAGGTGCACTAAGCACAATTGGGTAGTGAACTTTCAAACCTTGTAACTCAGACCCCGTGAGAGGTATCAGAGATCTATGAGATTCTATAGGATGATGTTTCTAAGGCCTACAATAACCTCTCTCTATTTTGGGAGATTCAAGTTTGTTTGAATTTGGCACGCCTGTCTCGCTCGATGCCAAAACTTGCAGTGAGGGTCAGTTGAAAGTTGCACCAATGGATTACTTCCAAACCATTCATCCTAGCACCAAATAGACTATGTCATTAGGTCTGGGTGGGTGGGTAAATGCTAGGCACAACCACATTTCGACCACTGAGTCAATAGAACGTTCCAGACCATTGCGGACCAAAGTGTCCCCAAGGTGCACTAAGCACGATTGGGCAGAGAACTTTCGAGGCTTGTAACTTGGACCCCGTGAGAGGTATCAGAGATCCATGAGATGCCATAGGATGACATTTTTGAGGCCTACAATAACCTCTCTCCATTTTGGGAGATTCAAATTTGTTTGAATTTGTTACGCGAGTCTCGCTCGATGCCAAAATTTGTAGTGAGGGTCAGTTGAAAGTTGCACCAATGGATTAATTCCAAACCGTTCATCCTGGCACCAAATTGGGTCTAATTGGTCCTAATTGGGTCTAATTAGGTGCTAATTTATTCTAATTGAGTCTAATTGGGTTCTAATAGGTCATATTAGGCCCTAATTGGTTCTAATTGATTCTAATTAGTTCTAATTGGTCATAATTGGTCCTAATTGAGTCTAATTAGGTGCTAATTTGTTCTAATTGAGTCTAATTGGGTTCTAATAGGTCATATTAGGTCCTAATTGGTTCTAATTAGTCTTAATTGGGTCTAATTGGTCCTAATTGAGTCTAATTAGGTGCTAATTTGTTCTAATTGAGTCTAATTGGATTCTAATAGGTCATATTAGGTCCTAATTGGTTCTAATTGAGTTGAATTAGGTGCTAATTGATTGTAATTAGTTCTAATTGGTCATAATTGGTCCTAATTGAGTCTAATTAGGTGCTAATTGATTCTAATTAGGTGCTAATTGATTCTAATTAGTTCTAATTGGTCATAATTGTTCCTAATTGGTTCTAATTGAGTCTTAATTGGTTCTAATAGGTCATATTAGGTCCTAATTGGATCTAATTGGTCCTAATAGAGTCTAATTAGGTCTTAGTTGAGTCTGATTAGGTCTTAATTGAGTCTAATTAGGTCTTAATTGGTCATAATTAGATCTAATTAGTTCTAATTGAGTCTAATTAGGTCTTAATTGGTTCTAATTAGTCATATTAGGTCCTAATTGGTTCTAATTAGTTCTAATTGGTCCTAATTGGGTCTAATTGGTCATAATTGGTCCTAATTGAGTCTAATTAGGTGCTAATTTGTTCTAATTGAGTCTAATTGGGTTCTAATAGGTCATATTAGGTCCTAATTGGTTCTAATTGAGTCCTAATTGGTTCTAATAGGTCATATTAGGTCCTAATTGGTTCTAATTGAGTCCTAATTGGTCCTAATAGGTCATATTGGTCCTAATTGGTCATAATAGGTCCTAATTAGTCTATAGTTAAGTCATAATAGGTCATAATAGGTCATAATTGGTTCTAATAGGTCATATTAGGTCCTAATTGGTTTTAATTGAGTCTAATTAGGTCCTAATTAGGTCATATTGGTCCTAATTAGGTCATAGTTGGTCCTAATAGGTCATATTGGTCCTAATTAGTTGTAATTGGTTGTAATAGGTCCTAATTAGTCTAGAGTTAAGTCATCATAGGTCATAATAGGTCCTAATTGGTTCTAATAGGCCATATTAAGGTCCTAATTGGTTCTAATTAAGTCTAATTAGGTCATAGTTGGTCCTAATAGGTCATATTGGTCAGGTATTAGTCCTAATTGGTCATAATAGGTCCTAATTAGTCTAGAGTTAAGTCATAATAGGTCATAATAGATCCTAATTGGTTCTAATAGGCCATATTAGGTCCTAATTGGTTCTAATTGAGTCTAATTAGGTCATAGTTGGTCCTAATAGGTCATATTGGTGGACTAATTAGTCCTAATTGGTTCTAATTGGTTCTAATTAATTCTAATTGGTCCTAAGTGGTCCTAATTAGTCCTAATTGGATCTAATTGGATCCTATTGGTCCTAATAGGTCACATTGGTCCTAATTAGTTCTAATTGGGTCTAATTGGTCCTAATTGAGTCTAATTAGGTGCTAATTTATTCTAATTGAGTCTAATTGGGTTTTAATAGGTCATATTAGGTCCTAATTGGATCTAATAGGTCATATTACGTCCTAATTGGATCTAATTAGTTCTAATTGAGTCTAATTAGGTCCTAATTGTTCTAATAGGTCATATTAGGTCCTAATTGGTTCTAATTGAGTCTGATTAGGTGTTAATTAGTTCTAATTGATTCTAATTGGGTGGACTAATAGGTCCTATTAGTCCTAATTAGTCCTATTAGGTCCTGATAGGTCCTCTTAGGTCCTAATTAGTCCTAATAGGTCATAATAGGTCCTAATTAGTCCAAATAGGTCCTATTAGGTTCTAATTGGTCCTAATTAGGTGCTAAATTATTTTAATTGAGTCCAACTGAGTTCTAATAGGTCATATTAGGTCCTAATTGGTTCTAATTGAGTCTAATTAGGTGCAACTTGGTTCTAATTGATTCTACTAGGGTAGACTAATAGGTCTTATTAGTCCTAATTAGTCCTAATAGGCCCTAATTAGTCCTAGAAAAGGTACCAACAGGTCCTATTAGGTCCTAATTAGTCCTAATAAGTCCTAATAGGTCCTATTAGGTCCTAGTTAGTCCAAATAGGTCCTATTAGGTTCTAATTGGATCTAATTAGTTCTAATTGGTCTTAATTAGGTGCTAATTTATTGTAATTGAGTCTAATTGGGTTCTAATATGTCATATTAGGTCCTAATTGGTTCTAATTGAGTCTAATTAGGTGCTAATTGGTTCTAATTGATTCTAATTGGGTCCTAATAGGTCCTAATAGTCCTAATAGGTCCTAATAGGTCCTATTAGGTCCTAATAGGTTCTATTAGGTCCTAATTAGTCCTAATAGGTCCTAATAGGTTCTATTAGGTCATAATTAGTCCAAATAGGTTCTAATTGGTTCTAATTAGTTCTAATTGAATCTATTTGGTCCTAATTGAGTCTAATTAGGTGCCAATTTATTCTAATTGAGTCTAATTGGGTTTTAATAGGTCATATTAGGTCCTAATTGGATCTAATAGGTCATATTACGTCCTAATTGGATCTAATTGGTTCTAATTGAGTCTAATTAGGTCCTAATTGGTTCTAATTGAGTCTAATTAGGTCCTAATTAGTTCTAATTGGTCCTAATTGGTTCTAATTAGTCCTAATTGGTTCTAATTGGTTCTAATTAGTCCTAATTGGTTCTAATTGGTTCTAATTGGTTCTATTTGGTTCTAATTGGTTCTAATTAGTTCTAATTGAGTCTAATTGGTCTAATTGAGTCTAAATAGGTTCTAATTGGTTCTAATTAGTTCTAATTAGGTGCTAATTTATTGCAATTGAGTCTAATTGGGTTCTAATAGGTCATATTAGGTCCTAATTGGTTCTAATTGAGTCTAATTAGGTGCTAATTGGTTCTAATTGAGTCTAATTAGGTGCTAATTGGTTCTAATTGATTCTAATTGGGTGGACTAATAGGTCCTATTAGTCCTAATTAGTCCTAATAGGTCCTAATAGATCCTGATTAGTCCAAATAGGTTGTATTAGGTCCTAATTGGTTCTAATTAGTTATAATTGGTCCTAATTGGGTCTAATTGGTTCTAATTGAGTCTAATTAGGTGCTAATTGGTTCTAATTGATTCTAATTGGGTCCTAATAGGTCCTAATTAGTCCTAATTAGTCCTAATAGGTCCTAATTAGTCCTAATTAGTCCTAATAGGTCCTAATTAGTCCAAATGGGTCTATAGTTAGGTCTAGTTAAGTCTAATAGGTCATAATTTGTCCAATTACTTGTCTAATTGGTCCTAATCGGTATAGTTTAAGGTCTATTTGGACCCAATAGGTCCTAATACATCTATTAAATGGTCAGACTAACAAGTCCTAATTGATCTAATTGGTAGGACTAGAATAGGTCCTAGTTAGGTCTAGACTTGGTCCTAATAGGTCTAGTTAGACCTCTAAATTGGTCTTAATAGGTCCTAATTGCTAATATTTAGTCTTATTAGATCTAATTAGCTCTAAAATTAGGTATTACAATATCACATTTACATGAACATTAAGACAAGTCTTGACCATCAACTTAAATTATCTAGAGAGAAACATCTTAGACATACCTTGTTTTTGACGATAATATCTTTTTCATGATTCTTCACGTAGTCTTTGTTCAGTCTCTTCTGAATAATGTCAATTTATTTTGTTTAGCCTTCTCTTTTTATTTCCCATCACAACTTAGAAAATTATTCTGTGCCAAAATGGCTTCCTTCTCCTAAATGTGAATTATTTTACAGCTTTCAAATTTATGAAATGAAAAAAAATACATTTATTTATACCTAATCCTTATTAACTAGAAATGACACCAAAAAGGCCGACATAGGTTTCTATCAAAAGTCAAAGTTGACTTTCAATCGAAACTAACTGACTTCCTATCGAAAGTAGTTTAGTAATGACTAGAATTTGCATTTTTTGGGAAAGTACTTTTGATAGAAAGTACTTTCAATCGAAAGTGCCTAGTTTAGGCTATGGTTGCAAGTTTTGAAGAAATTTTGAGAATTTCATGGCTTTGGGCCTCAAGCATGGTGATCAAATGGAAGAATAAGAAGACATCCTTTTGCATACAACAAGTACTCAAAACTAGCTTTCTAACGATTATATATTTGACTAGTTTTGAATTTATTATGTGTATGGTTTTTGACGTTAAACGAATGTAGGTTTTTTTATCAAATATAAACCTCTGAGTTTGACATTCAATGAAAAATAGAAAAAAAGGGAAAAAAAATTTGAAAAATAATAGTGCCCTCCGTATTTGAGTCTACTGTCTATAAAAAAAAATTGAAATTTGATAAATACACAATAAGTTATACGCTATGTAGTTAAGGTATGTCAAAATTATGGTTTAGTCAACTTCAAACATTAATAAATTATGCAATAATAGTGATAATGTCGTCAAACCAATTGCATGCCCTCCATATGGATGTTACAAAACTAAATTCGAAAGAATCACATTCATATCTATTTTACAAAAAAAGTTATGCTCTACAAAAATAATGTTACTATTTGAAAATGATGTTTTCAGCACCATACCATTTTTCATGGGAGAAAGAGGAAAGTATTCAAATAAATTAAAAAAAAATTTAAAAAATATATATATAGAATCTAGACAGAAAATCCTAAAAGAATCTAATTTACTTCATCCTCTAATTTTCAATGGTTCAATGGCATTGATATGCATCCGAATCTGAATTTTTTTTTCAAAATGTAGAGTTCAGTGTCCGTTCAGGCAAAAAAATCTAACCCACTTTTGTGGGTTCACCCCATTATTAAAAGTAAATAAAAAAAATTCTTGATAGCTAATTGTATTTTCATAACCACCATGGTAGTACAAGAAGGGTCCCTAAAATTATGATTCTTCTTCTCATTCTGAATTCCCCAGGCTATATGAGGCATTATTAGCAAACAGAGAAGGAAGAGGGAATGATTTAAAGATAAAGAAACCCATTATGTCTCTAAGCACTCCGAAAACTAATTACGGAATATCCATAAAAGAGGCCAAATCTTAAATAAGTAGGACAACATTTCCCTAGAAAGAGAGCACTTAAAACTAATGTGGAAAGGACTCTTTCCATCTTCCAAAGAGAGAAAACTATTATTAGGAATAAATTATCAATAGTCAAAATTTTATTTTGTACTTGAAGTCAAAATAAGATGTTAACTTTAGGAATGACCACTAGGTTCTAGACCAGAGCCCATAAAGGGTGCAAAAACAAAACTTTGACTTGCAATTAAAAATCATGGGAAATAGAAAAGAAACAATCTAAGGTGGACTTCCAAACCAAATAATCTTTAGTCAAAACATTGGGGATATGCATCGAAGATAATAAAAACTAAACTGGTTCTAGGATCAAATCCACATCAAAAAGGTTAACCCAACTAGAGTGTTGAATTTAATCCACAACCCAATAGCCAAACATCTAAATATAAATGTCCTTAAACTATGTAGCCTAAGAGAAAAAGGAATGGGGAAAATCTCCAATCCACCAATCATCCCAGAAGACTATTTTCCTATAATTTCTCAAAAGCCATCTAATACCTTGAGAAACAAGTGATTTGGTGCTAGAGATAAAGCTCCATAAGGCCTAACATGAAGCTATTAGCCAAGAAGTCCCTTATGTATGTATAGTCTACCAAGTATTTATTGTGCACAATCTTAGTTCATTCATTATCAAAATTAAAGCTTCTCCAAAGCTATTTAGCCAATAAGGCCTTATTAAATTCTTTAATAGATTACGCATGGACAATCCTCCAAGGTTTCTCGGAAGATAGACTTGATCCCAAGAAATTAGATGCATCCTATTTTTAGTTTTTGAGTCGGTCCATAAAAAATATGTTTAGGGATATTGAAAGAACTCATTGCATACATTGGAAAATTCTACAAAGAAGCCTTTACCAATTATAGATTACCAGCCCAACTTAAGAGAATCCCTTTCCACCCAACTAATTTAGATTGAAACCTGTCAATGATCTTTGACTAGAAGGACTTTGAGACTTCATTAGAACACAAAGGAAGACCCAAATAGGTTGAAGGGAGCCCAAGAATCCTACAATCCAAAATCTCAACAATCCTCTATTGTCTTCTGACTGGGGTGTTGAGGAAGAACAATGAGATTTTAGGTAAGTTGATTCTTTGACCAGAGGCATGCTCATACAAATTAATGACCTCCCAGAGGGTTTTGGCTTCTAAAATAGAACTAAATCACCCATGAAAATAGTGTCATCCATGAACTATTGATGAGAGCACACTAAATCCACCAAAGAAGGACACAATCATTTCAATCTTCTAATCACCACCCGCTTCTGAATCATTAAATATGTTATATATTATATGACTATGATTTTGCATTACACCAAATAGACAAAGGTATTTAGGCTAGGCTCTTTGAAAATAAACATGTTTACTTTTATCCTCTTCTTTTTGCTACAAGATTAAAATAGTTTTGTGTAATGCATCTTGCTCATTTTGTTTTATGAAGCAATTTTGTTATCAAAATAATATTTTCATTTTCTATTATGTCTTTTTTTATTTTTACTCTTAAACCTGTATCTATTTTAAATTTCACTCCAATTATATATTTACAAGCAAATTATAAATCTTTATACAAATTATATATTTATAATTTTAGTTAAGAAACAAAATATAGATCTTCTTTGTTTTGATTTAATTTGTTATATTTTTATGCTTAATTCATCCAAAATATATTAAATTATCAAGGATAAATTATAAATGGCCGTTCTTAAAAAATTAATTTGTATAGATAGTGATTCTTCATAAAAACCATTTTTGCTGTTTAAAATCTCTTGACTTTTCATATACTTCAACATTAATAATTAAATAGTTAAGTTGATTTTAGAACCATTCAAATTAGATTTGAAAATGGAAGTCAATATTTTAAAGAAGACAGTTGTAACAAGTGCCACGTAGTCGCTAGTACTTGCCTAATCAATTGTAATTATATTGTGAAATATAATTAGAATTTTAATAAATTTATTATATTTTATTAAACATAATTCTATTTAATATAAATTTATATAATTATAATTACTATTATAAATAAATAAATTGATATTTTGAACTAAATTTAATAAGTTTTTAAAAATAAAACTATTATAATAATATTAAATATTAATTTAATATAATATAATTTAAATATTAATATTTTGTAAAGAAAAAATAAAAATTATAAGAAAATAAAATCACATAATTTTTTTACATAAATAGTTGTTAATGTATAATTAATATATAATAAAAATAAAAATTAAAAAATTTTAAAAATATGAATAAAAATAAATATATATTATAATATCATAGGTTTTTATTTAAATTATAATATATTGTAAAAATTAATAGTATAAACTAGAATAAATTCAAATAACATAATTTTTAATTTAAAAATATATTAATAAAAAATTAAAAAAATTCATGAGAACTTACCAAAATAATTTTTAAAAAAATAAATCCTAAAAAAACTCTTATAAATTCTAAAAAGCTTCTATAAAATCTATTCATGCCTAAAAAATAGGTCTATAAACCTTAAATGTTTTAGCCAATTATTTCATCAAAAAATATTTTTAATTCACATATATAGACTATAGAAAATGTTTTTTTTTAACAAAATAAAAAATAGTTTTAATCGCTAGTTAATGGAAGAAATCTAAAAACGAATGCAATAGTACTTGCTTAGCCTCATCAAGTAGTAATAATCTTCCTATTACTTTATTAGAGAACAATGACAACTAATTTCATCATTAAATCATTTAATATTTTAGCATCCTAATTGATCATGCGTTATTAACATCTAACCTAGAAATTATACTTGTTGAGTCTTCAATATTACAAATATAAAAGACATTTTAAAAAAAAATTGTAATAATTTTTTTCCCTTAATAAGATGATCATTTTTTAAATCAAGAACATATATGAATATTACATAAATAATTTTCTCATTCCACTTAAAATTGAAAATCAAATGATAAATTTTATAAAACTAATTTAAACATAATTCTATCCTTTTCATTTCTCATAAAAATTAAATCTTAATCTATAACAAAAATTTAAAAAAAAATCCAAAATTGTAATGCATGCCACATCTTCCCACTACAAAATTATACAAGACAAAAGAAAAAAAAAAGCAGTATCGAAATTAAATTGAAACATCTTTTTAAATGCACTCTAAAAGTTTTGCGCAACAATAGTTTTCCTCAACTAGTCGTACGTTACGTTTTTTAATTCTTGATTTTCTCTGCCGCATTTTTCCAATACCAAACAAAGTCAAAAAAATTGCAGTCACTAAACGAGCAAAGTCAGTCCACGTTACTGCTCAATGGAAAAAATAGATTTTTTAAATTAGAAAAGGACCAAAAAAAAAACTTATTAAATAAAATTGTACTGAAAACAATTCCACACACGAACACAATATTAGAAAATGGAAAACTACTTTTAGAGATGATAGAGAAATATTAGACTGTTTTTAAAACTTTTTAACAGTAATTATATTGGCTAAAAAGAAATTTGACATAAAATGGTTTTATCTATTAATTGAAACTCTCAAAATTGTTTATACAAAAAAATAATCAACAAGATATTCCAGCATATTTTGTTAGAATCATGAAGTATTATTGGAACTTCACATTTGATGAAGTACTGATTGGAAACCATTTTATCTACCAAGGAAAACTCCCAAAATTGTTCACAGAGCGAAACAACCAACAGGATATTCTACCATATATATATATATACGCAAATACACATTTGTGTATATATACACACGTGTGTGTATATACATGTGTATATATAGACACGTGTGTATATATACACATATATATATACACATGTATGTATATACCCCCTTATAGCAATATACATCCTTATAGTCACGGATATCACGAAATATTAAATTTGGTTTTATAAAAATTGGAATTCCAATTCCACCCATTTGAATGGAAGATGCAAATGTCCTTTTTAAGGGCAAAATTGGAATTTCAAAATTCCAATTTCAATTTTTTGGATAGACACAAACATGAAATTGACATTATCCCGAATTAAATTTCCAGAATATCCAATCTAATTCCAGCCCAAAAACGGGCCTAACAACAGAAAATACCCGTGTTGCATGTTGCACGATTTTTAACCCTCGATTTTCTCGGCCGAATTTTTTGAACGCCGAGAGAAATTTCGAAAATCGCAGGCACTGAACAAGAAAATTCAGTCCACGTTACAACTAAAGAACCGATAAAATAGGATTTTTAAATTTGGAAAGAGAAAAGTCCATGCAAGTTACATATGGGAGGAAAAAGGGCCTGAAATATTGTATAAAAACTGTACTAAAAAAATTCCACAATTCGTATGCAATATTATAAATTGGAAAACTATTACAGTGATACTAGGGAAATATTCGACCGTTTTGAAACTAATTTGACTCAAAATGTAAGCTTTTACATACCAAGAGAAAAACTTAGTGAAATTGTTCACAAAACAAAACAACCCACAAAACATTTAAGCATTATTTGTGCTGGATTCAATGCAACGAAGTTATTAAATTTATTAGAGCTTGAAAGCGGGCAGCAAAGAAAAAGGGCATCAGAACTGGAAAGACTTGGGTATGCGATAGGGAACATTGGTTTCGAGCGCCTCCACAACCCCGGGAAAGGTCGACAGCCTGAATCCACGGTAGATCTCCCTCTCCCATCCCCTCGCCGCCAGTTTCTCCGCCTCCTTAATCGCCGCCTCCAAGGTCGCCGCGGGGTCGTCGAAAACCCCGTCCACAATCCCTCTGTCCAAGAGCATCTGTGCGTTCAGCTTGTTCGCGCTGAGCACCACGTCGCGCAGGGTTGTGGGGTCGAGCTTGCTGCGAATCAAAGCCATCATACTGGCGGGGATTGGTAAGCCAAGATCGAGCTCGCACATGTACAGCTCGGGTTGCCCCTTCGTCATGAAGCGGTAGTCGTGGGCGAGAGCGAGCATGTAAGCGCCCGACACCGCGCCGCCGCAGACGGCTGCGACGGTGGGGACGCTGAGCCTCATGAAGGCTGCCAGCATCTTCTCCAGTCCCTCCAATACTATGTCAATGCGGTCGCGGGGGCTCTCGCCGATCCATCTCATGTCGATGCCGCAGGAGAAGTGTTTGCCCGCGTTGGTGGTGACGAGGGCTGCCGCGTCAGGGGATTGTTCGACCTGATGGAGGGCGTCGGCGATGGCATCGAAGGATGTGGGATTAAGCCTGTGCTCGTCCTCGTACTCACCCCCGAACGTCAAGATGTACACGTTCCCTCGCTTCTCAAGGCTGCACATCCTCGCTAACTATGCACTCCCTCACAAGGCTGGAGATGATTTCTTCCTTGCTCTCGGAAACAGATTGCAAATGGGGCATTCAAATAGGGGAGCTCCTGTCTAGTTGGTCAGTCTTTCCGCCCACATGGCTTCCGTCAAGAGCATCAATTATCCGATCTTGTCTCTACTCACGAATCAAAATAAAGTCTTGCACGCGTTTCTCTTATCTTCCAGTCCCGGCCAATTAATGTCAGCCCAATGTTTTTTTTTGACTCGCAAGAGAAGTTACGAAATTTGCCATGATGGCATTGATTAAAATTTGATTCGATTAAAATGAAACAAATTTCACATGATGACATTGCAAAAGAACCCCACTCTTGGATTCTTAATTGTTAGTCCCGCCTATATAGGCGTTGACTAATGTTTTCACTTCATCATTTTTCCCATTTCTTTGCCTTGGAAACTTTGCACACAAAAAAATTAAACAACATTCGTAATGTTTTATTATCCTCTTATTTTTATTTTTTTAAGAATTTCTATTTTTTCTATTGGTTCTTGCTGTTTTTCCTGGCCGTTTTTTAATTTTCTTTTCCAAAATTGATTTTTTTTATGGCCAATTAAAAATGAGTTGAAAAAAATATTTTTGACTTTCAAATGTTTTTAGCTGATAATTTTTTACTTTCAAATGTTTTTAACTGATTATTTGCACCTCGGCGGTGCCCATTTGCCTGTGTGCAAGTACCGTCCTTTCTGACAGTTCAGAACCGTATATGTCAGAACAGATTACTGCCCGTCCTTAAGCAGAAAACTAAACCACATATTATTGGTGACAGTGCATAATTTAAAATGGTTCAATAGTTTTCATTTAGAAATGTTCGTTCATATTTTTATTTTTGATTTATACTATTCAAGACATTTTTTTAGTTTCTTTTATATATATGTTTTTAGTTTATTATTTTTATAATTTATTTCTAATCAATTTAATTATATTTAATTTAATTTATTATATTAATTATTTATATTATAATTTTTTTATAATATGTATTTTTATATTATATTATTTATTTTTAGTTTATATTTAAATAAGATAAATTTTATATTATATAATAAATAATATAAAATGATGTAAAAATCTACAAAAATCATTAATATATAATAAAATCATTAATGTAGTTTATATTATATATATTCAAATTATTTGGTGACAAAATATAGTAAGTCTAAATGGAGAATCCATTAAATTGTTGAAGAATAGATGTAGGACAATTTTAAAGAAAGGAAAGATAAGGTTTATTAATATAGTTGTCAAGAGAAAATTTATATTTGAAGAATCAATGGTTAACTTTTGGTATGTTCATGATAACTCATACATATAGGAGAAAGAAGAATTTTTTTTTTTAATCTTAGATTTTTAGATCCAAATGTTATAATATAATTAAATTTATGTTTTAGTATAATTATAATTAAATGTCATTCTTCTTTTAGCATTGCCATGGCTCTTTGATAAGTGGCGCCTGCATTTTTGAGACTGAAGGGCATGACTTGGTAACAAAATGTACCCCATGGTGTGGTGAATGCAATTTTATGTTGGTCTTCTATTGCTATCCCAATTTGATTATATCTAGAAAATCTATCCATGAGGGACAAAATATCATTCCCAACAGTCAAATCCACTATGATGTCAAGGTTGGGAAGTGGAAAATCATCCTTAGTACATATGAGATTAAGATCTCTAAAATCAGTACAAATCTGGATGCCCCTAGAGGGTTTACCTACTAGTATAAGGTTGGAGACCCACATAGGATAATCTATGGGTCAGATGAATTCTATTTTGAGCATCTTATGTAATTCAACTTTGACTAGGAGTACCGCTTGTGGATATCTTGTGTAATTTTTCCTTCATAGGTTTGATTTTTGGATCTACGAAAAGATGGTCCACAACTAGGTCAGTATCAAGCCCAAGAATATCTTTATAAGTCCATGTAAAATTGATGTGGGCTTTCTTCTGGAATGCAATCATGGACTCCTTTTCTGTCTCATCTAGAGAAGCTGCAATATAGGTGATCTTTGGATCTACTTCAATACCAAGATTAATTGCAATTTGACTTCTATGAGGATAGAATATTTTTTTGACGGTAATGACATGAAAGGAAAGTCAACTTCCCCCCTCCTCTAGTGGGCTTTAGAAAGGTTTTCACTAGAGGAAACATATTTTCTTTTATCTTTTTCTCTATCTAGGGGTGCCTCATAAAGGTTTTCACCCAAAGATGTTTTATCATTTTTTTAATTTTCTTTTTCTTTATTTTTACGACTAAGGGAGTTGACTTGGATATCGAAGTAGGCTTTCTCGTTGTAGTGAATTTGATGCTCATTTTCTTGGAGGTTTCTTAGTGCAAAAAGTGCTAGAACTGCCTCATCCAAATCACATATGTCTAAGGCAGGGAGTGAATCTTGGTCCCATTCGATTAGTTTAGGGTTAGCAAGGGGAAGTTCAGGTGAGAAAGGGCTAATTGGGTGATATGGAGGAAACGGGTATCAAGATCATCCTTAATGTATTGGGAAAGGAATTCAAAGAACTCTTTGTTGGTGTTCGAATCGGATTCAATCAAACAATAGTCTTTGGTAAAAAAAATCTCTGTTTCTATAGAACCCAGTCCTCTTCCTCAGGGGTATCCAATTGCTTTAATGATAGTTTTCCTTCCACTTTCATTTTCTTTGATGCCAGTGCCATGATATTCCATGCTTTCAACAATGGGTGTGGCCTTTATATACTTTCCCTTGTGGATTTTTATAGGTTTATCTTCATCATCATCAAATAGCTAGGAAATAACATTATGCTCCATATGTTCATTTGAAAGAGATCCCCAATGTTTAAATGTAGTCTGCTTTCACTTCATGGTGTCTTTACTTTCCTTAGGGAAGAGTTGCAAAGGTTTACCATAAGACTTAGGGGAGAGGGGGAGTTGACCAATACACATGGCATTTTCAAATTTGTTTTCCCCCGGACTTTGATCTGTGAACCTTTAACTTTGTTTTTAGGCTCAATATTCTTCTCTTGAGTAACCTTTTATTTTCCCTTAGCTTGTTTAGATAAATTTTCTTCAAAAGAAGTGTGTTGGATGGGAGTCTCTTGTGAAACAGGATGAAAATATTCATTTAATGGGAAATAGTTTGATTATGTGCATTCACGTCTCTTGTAATACTGGAAGGTTTCATGATCTTCTGGGATAGTTATTTCGGCTCCATGGTGTGGGAACTTTAAAAACTAATGAAATGTGGATGGGACACCTGAGATGGCATGTATCCATGGCCTACCCAAAAGGATATTGTAGGTAGATCTAAATCAAGCACCTGATAGACTGTTTCAATAATTAAGGGTTGGGTCCACTTGTAAGGGGAGTGCAATGAGACCTTTACTCACCCTTTATTTGTCATCATATGCTTTTATTGTTATTCTTTTATTTACATCAATGAGGTCCTCGGTGTGTGCTAAAATGTTTTCACACTTCTATGAATCATTGCATGCAAGGAAACTCAAGAATGAGCCCTCACAAATTGATCCATAGCTCCCTATGCATGGAGTTGCAAGATTATGGATTTTCTCTCAGCTAGAGCTATGAAGCATATGACCTTGCTAGTCAACCACACAATTAGAGATTTCAAATCAAAGACAAGGGCAACAATGCCAATATCTCCAATGAAATCCAAATGAATGCAATGCAATGCAAAATTAATCTAAGATGAGCATGCAAGTATGCAAATTAGGCTATGAAAATGGAAATGAAAGAGTTACAAACCCTCTAATTAAACTATGTGAGATTAATCTAAAACATGAAAGGAAATGATACCATGATGATGTAATTATGATGCAAGCTAGGATGTGATGTAGATGCAAGATGAATGCCAATGATGCTCCAAATCTTCAAAACTTGATGCAAGAATGTCTCCAAAAGCTTCAAGATGACTTAGAAAACCTGTAGCATAACAATAGCATAAAAGAGAATGGATGAAAATGAAGAAGAGAGCTCTTCTTTTATAGGAAATGAAAAATCAATGGACGATCGAGATTAAGAGGCAAAAGACTTAATCAACGATGGAGAAAAATGGAAGCTTGATCCTTGTGCACAAATATCCTCCAATGAGAAAATAGGAGTTGACTTTAGTGTCCATATAAGACAAAAAGTGTTTTTCTCTTTTTATAAAATAAGAATAATGCTTTATTTGTGCAACATAGGAGAAGAAGAAAAGTGGGGATTTTTTATTTAAATAAAAGGGGAGGAAATATTCCTTTTAATTAAATAAAGACTTAGGATAAAATGATTTTATTATTTAATTAAAAGAGATTTTTAATTAATTAAAAAAGAGCATGTTCTCTTAATTAAATAAGATTTTTATTTTTATTTTTTTCTCTTTTAAATTAAATAAGACTCAAACCTTAGGAAATATTGAATTGATTATGATTTGATCAAGGAAATTGATATAATTAATATTGTTGATTTTTGAAAATATTGATTCAGGGATTTGACAAATTGTTGAATGGGGGCCCAAAGTCTAGGCGACCATTTTAGGGTTCATACACTCGGAAAGACCAATATTGCGAATCATGCTTAGTGTACACATATTCTGACCAGATCCATTATTTATAAGGATTCTTTGAATATGAGTGTTATGGATGGTGACTTGGATGTACAAGGTTTTATTATGATGTGGATTGGGACCTGAGAAATCTATTTTGGTGAATACCAGATGTTGTTGGGCAGCCAAATTTTTTATCATCATTTGGAACTAAGAGGCATCGATATTCTCTGGGACATGAGACTCAATTAGGTCATTCTCAAGGACCTCTTTGTGAATGGGGGATGTGTGTAGAAGCTCTAGTACAGATATATGTGTAGGAGTCTTCTTCAATTGGGAAAGAAGGTCATAATACGATACAGGTCATATCGAGGTAGATGGAGCAGCATGTGGATCTACAATAGGTTGATTTGCGGTAGCTTGTACAATCATGTGAGGGAAGCGAGTGGTGACATTTCAATCCACACTCTTTAAATTCAATGTATTTACACGAGTTTTAGATTGTTCAATATGGCCACACAGTGAATCAAATCCACATACATCATTTTTTTCTAGTCTACTGCAAGTGCGTTCATCTCCTAAGATTGTGCTCATAGAGTAATCCTAAGAAAAACCTTCGAATGAGGATGCATTGTTTTGATTATGTTCTGGAAAAAGGCTTGGAATACATCTTTAGTTGGGTATTAGAGGTAGAGGCATTTTGTCCTTCCACCTTGATTTTACCATCATCAATCAAATCTTGTGCAAAATGCTAAAATTTCATGCATTTTTTATTTCATGCCCTTTAATGTGATGATAATCATAGTATTCATTTTCCTTATGCCAGTTGGGTTTCGGTTGAATTTCATTAAAAGGCCTATTATTAGGGTAAACCATCATCCCTTGATTAACACCAAGGGAGTTTTTTAGCTATGTAAATTGTCGTCATTGCTGCTGTCAATTTTTGTTATTGTTGTTTCCATTATAACATGAAAATAGAGAACCACGATAACTAGATCCTTAATTCTAATTTTGGTTACTCAAATTATTTTGATTTCTTTGATTATTCTAATTGCTTTGATTTTTATTCTGATTGTGATTGTTCTGGTCATTATTGTTGTGATTGCCTTGGTTATTGTTGTTGGATGCTTGAACATTTTGGACGTGTTTAGCATCTGTCACTCCATCACTAATAACACCTTTATTCTTAGACTAGAAATTGGGTTTATCATTAGTGTTATTAAATGAATTAGGGGTATAATTTTTAATTACTCCTTTCATCAAAAGTCCATCTTTTATAGACTTCCCCTTTTTAGTGAGTGCCTCGAATGAATCTGGGGCAGCCATCCTTATTTGGAATGACATTTTTGTAACCTAATTCTTAGTGAAGATATCAACAAGATGTCAATCTGGGATTTTCCAAGGCATGCGATTGGCAAGATATCGCCATCTTTGGAGAAAGTTTGCAAAGGTTTCTCCATTTCTTTGTTTCATGTTACACAAGTCACTGAGTGATGCTTGATGTTCAATGTTATAAGAGTATTGTGTAAAAAATTTCTCTTCAAGATCATGGAAGGTAGATATGGAACCAGGAGGAAGACTCAGTAGCCACTCTAAGGAAGGTCCACCAAGACTCCTAGTGAAGAGTCTTAGAAGAAAATTATTATAATGGGAAACCTCTTGAGTTGCTACATAAAATTCTTTAACATGTTGCGCAGGGCATGAGTTTCCCTTGTATTTATCGAATTTTGGAATTTCAAAATTGGAAGGGAATGGTTGAAAAGTGATTGATTTGTCAAAGGGATAAGGACATATATTTGTGAAAGACAATTCCTTCTTCCTTCCTTTTTGCATAGCCATCATCATACCTTCGAGTTTGTCAATTTGTTACACTATTTTAGGAGGATTATTATTAGTGATTGTGTGATCTTGATGTGTTCTTCCTCTTGATGATGCATTATGTCCTCCGAGAGGGGGAGGATTTGTGTTATGTCTTTGGTTGGTGTTGTTCATATGTGCATAATTTTGATTTTTTAGGACTCCGCTAGGCTTCAAGAAAATGGAATCAGAGCATAATCCTGAGGACCCTGGTTGTTTCTCAGGTTCGTGATTCACATTTAAGCCATCATTACCCACCCCATTGACATTGGTTGAGTTAGGCTTGTTTAAAATTTGTCAAATTTTTTCTAAAGTTGTCAATTTTTTTCAAGTGTATCATGGGGAGGTTGATTTGTATTATCTGATGTTGATGGTATTATGGGCGCTACTTTGTTTTTGTTGGTTCCAATAATTACTAGCTTATATATATATATATATATATATATATATATATATATATATATATATATATATATATATATATATATATATATATATATATATATATATATATATATAAGAATCTATATAAAGGAAGTCAAGAGATATCCACCCTTCAAAATGAATAGAGTAAATAAAAAAATTGAAGCCTTCATATCTCTTAGCTTCTTTTATAAATATTATTTAATATATATAACCTAGTTTAACTAATTGATATTGAGAGCTTATGTATAAATAATGCCCTATTTAGATTTAGGATTAAAAATTAAATGATGCTCTTTTACGAAGCTAATCTAAAACATTATCTCTAAATGATAGTAGTGAAATAAAATTGAAACTTCTTTCTAAATGTTCTTTAAAATTCTTGTGCAAAACTACCAATGAACAACAAATTTAATTAACAAGCCCACATAAAACTAAATCTAGAAAATAATAGAACATTAATAATTTAAAATAATTGGTTTTTTGTTTATTATACTTTTGGAAGGTTAAAACTAGCATATATATATTAAATAATAATATATATAAAATATATTTGTCAAATAGAATATTTTAGAGGATATTTTATTTATTATTATTATTTAAAAGAAACATGTCGATAAAGCAGCCAAATTATATGCAAAAAAATAGACAACACAAAAGGGAAAAAAACAAAAGTTCTAAAAACAATTGAAACTCTATCACAAGCCTAGAATTTGAAAATTATAATTGTAATTTTGAAAAATTCACTCAAAATAAAACATATAATAATCTAATTTAGAAAAAAAATTGTTTTATTTTATTCATTTGAAATTGGATACAAAACATAAAATAATAAAAACAAATAATATCAAAGGTTTTCTGTTTCATTTATTAAAAATATCTATAAAATCAAAAAATATTTATAAATTAGTAATATTTACAAAAATATCAAATTAACTAGTTTCTAAGTTTATATATTTATTATTAAAAAATTAAATTAATATAAATATAAACAAGTTTCTAAAATCATATAAATTTTTAAAATTCATATATTTTTATCTTTTAAAGATTTTAATTAATATTAATATAAAAAAATTTTTAAAAAAAATTTCAAAAAAATTCTAAATTAATATTAATATATAACAATAAAATAGAAACATATATATTATAAATATCTTGTATTTATCATACATAACAGATTATATTATCTTATATTTAGATGATTTATTAATAAATTTAAGTACTAATTTATATGGTTCAATAAAGAAACTTTAAAGTGCATATCACAAAAATTCTGAAATAAACTTAAAAAAGACAAGAAACTGAGTTGTCAAAATTGACCTAAACTGACCTGTTTTCACTAAAGAAAATCTTTTCGCAGCCTCATATCAATAAATATTATCAGAAGCATGAAATTAAAATTAAGTAGAAATTTTCGGCACGTAGTTAAATTCAATCGGCATATCTCACACACACCAAGGGTAAACCATTGACCAAAATATGCGTCCAAAATAGATTGTATAATATGGAAAAAAGTACTCTAGACAAAATCGAAACAATAGCATGCTTATAAAGAAGATATTAAAAAAAAGCTTATTTGTTTGTGGTTCGATGGTTTTTGCTACAGTCAAGCCTCTCTAAATAACAGTGACCTTGGAACTTGAATAGAACAATTTCTAGTTTGCAATAGTAATGAATACAGAGCATTATTTGTGCTGGAGATGCAACAAAGTTATTGAAATCATTAGAGCTCGAACGCGGAGAACTACGAAAATGGGCATCAGAACTGGAAAGTAGCGGGTATGCGATAGGGTAAACTGGTGTCGAGCGCCTCCACAACCCCGGGAAAGGTAGACAACCTGAAGCCATGGTAGATCTCCCTCTCCCATCCCCTCACCGCCAGTTTCTTCGCCTCCTTAATCGTCGCCTCCAAGGTCGTCGCGGGGTCGTCGAAAACCCCGTCCACAATCCCTCCGTCCAAGAGCATCTGTGCGTTCAGCTTGTTCGCACCGAGCACCACATCGCGCAAGGTTGTGGGGTTGAGCTTGCTGCGAATCAAAGCCATCATACTGGCGGGGATTGGCAAGCCAAGATCGAGCTCGCACATGTACAGCTCGGATGGCCCCTTCGTCATGAAGCGGTAGTCGTGGGCGAGAGCGAGCATGTAAGCACCTGACACCGTGCCGCCGCAGATGGCTGCCATGGTGGGGACGCTGAGCCTCATGAAGGCTGCGAGCATCTTCTCCAGTCCCTCCAATACTATGTCAATGCGCTCGCGGGGGCTCTTGTCGATCCATTTCATGTCGATGCCGCAGGAGAAGTGTTTTCCAGCGTTGGTGGTGACGAGGGCTGCTGCGTCAGGGGATTGTTCGACCTGGTTGAGGGCGTCGGCAATGGCATCGAAGGATGTGGGATTAAGCCTGTGCTCATCCTCGTACTCACCCACGAACGTCAAGATGTAAACATTCCCTCGCTTCTCAAGGCTGCACATCCTCGCTAATTACTCTACTATGCACTCCATCACTAGGCTGGAGATAATTTCTTCGTTGCTCTCGCAAATAGATTGAGGATGAATGGGGGAAGATGCAGATGGGGCATTTAAATTGGAGAGTTCTTGTCTAGTTGGCGAGTCTCGCCACCCACTTGGCTTCCGCCGAGAGCATCAATTATCTGTGATCTTGCCTTAGTTCACAGTACCATTCTTGCACGCATTTTTCTTACCTTCCATTGCCGGCCAATGTTTCTTAACACTAACCAAAGTTCCAAACTTTGCAGTCAACATTGTCCAGCCATTGCTAAGAAAAGGATAGAAATAGAAGTTTTTATATTTGGAACCAGGCTAGTCAAAAGAAAATAATTTTGTCGAAGCATGTATTACTGTATTACTAGCTTATATATTGTATAATACAATATATAAGTTAGTTGCAGCACGTTAAGGGGAATCTAGCTTATATATTGTATAATATATAAGGGCCTGTTTGGTTGGGGAATTGGAAAAATTCTGGTTATGCATAATCTGGGCATGCAAACCTTGGTTTGCATTTTTCGAAACCGTTTGGTTCCCCATTTGGAAATGAGAATTTCAACCAAATGAAATTCTAATTCCCTATTTGATTGAACATTTAAACCTTGAAAACTAAATTCCAAAGATGCTGCAGTCCATGTCTGTTAAATTCCCTACGTTCACATACGTAAAATTGCAGGAGCTCGGAGGCGTGCAGCAACTGGATCCAAGGGATTATCTGCACATTTATTCCATTCAAACTTTTGGAGCGCAGACTTCTTTCAATTTGATTTTGGTCATGCACGAGACTGTATATTTGTTGACGGCTGATTGCAATTAGCACAGGTCCTGCAGATTTTTCAATGGCCAATATCTTCTAACTTCTGTGCCAACATATGGAATGATTCGACAGAAATATCGTTGCCTGCTGCGATGGGGGAGTGATTGTAAGCATTGCCATCACCAAAAAACTACCCATTTCAACCAGGAAAAGTTCGCAGGGAACAATGGCGATGGTGATGCATGCATTGTATTCAAAGGAGGCCGAAGCAGAGAAGCGAGATTCACTAGATTGAGACTTCAATGGCTAATGGAGAGAAGAACTGCGGTATGGACTGTGATCCATGGTTTGAAAATGGTGAGCAGGAGAGATGGAAACGAGCAGATGGACGGACGACAGACAAATAGCATTACAAATTAATTTTTGTTTTCAAAACCCTGGGTTCGGCGGACCTGACGGGGTTATTAAATTTTGTACATAAAATAACAACTCCATGGTTTTCAAATGAATTCCACCTCTTGAGGTGGAATTCTGACGCCCAGGTTTTCAGGCAAATGGGGTTTTGGAAATCCCTGTTTGCATTTTCAAAAAGGGTCACCAAACAAGGAATTGCACCCCAAAATCGGGTTATGGGCCGCATAACCTGGTTTTGGGGTGCAACCAAACGGGCCCTAAGTTAGTTGCAACATGTTAACCGGAATATATATTGTAAAATTTCTTATATAACAACTCACAACGACGGTTCAGGGTTCCTATCATTATCTTTCAGTGTTGGATTTTTTTCTACCTGAAAATGATCCTTAGTACAATGAATTAACACCATCAAGAATCTAATATAATACAAAATATTATAAATTTAACAAATTGCAATATATCATAAAACTTGTATTTTAAGAACATATCAATATGCAATAGTATCTCTTTTTAAACCAGCAAAATCAAATAATCTCTTATATTTTTTTCAAAAATTCTTTCTTAGAAGAGAGACCTGCTTTTCTCTAAATTTCATTAAAATAATAAAATGGTGTAGCTACTAACAACTCGAAATGACTTGCTTTTCTCTAAATTTCATTAAAATAATAAAATGGTGTAGCTACTAAGTACTAACAACTCGAAATGGGTTTGGTGAGGCCAAAGCTAAATCTATTCCAAGAGACATAAAATCGTGCAAAATGAGTTTTCTTATATCCCTTGATAATACAATTTATTTTTTACATATTTTGAGACACACTAGACTCTAGCTTACATATAATTTAAATTTATTTATGTTGAATTTTTAGTTCATTTAAAAGATGAATTATAAGTGGTGGTTTTAAAAAAAAATAAAAATTTAAATAGTAATTCTCAATGAAATCATTTCTATTGTTTAGAAATATTTTATACATTTCTCTATTCTTAAACATTAAATAATTAAATTAATTTAAAATCATTAGAATAAAATTTAATAATTTAATAACACATTTCTAATAATCTTCCTATTATTTTATTCACACAACAATGATAACTATTCAAGGAAAAAATTATTTCATCATTAAATTATTGATCTAAAAATGATAACTATACTTGAGCATTCCAATAGATTATACACTATCAAGATTTAATCTAAAAATTAAACTTTATTGAATCTTCAATATTACAAAGATAAATGACATCTAAAAAGTTTGCAATAATATATTTTAGTTAATAAGATGATTTTTTAAAAATATTTTTTATCTCATTGAATAATGTCCTCTTTCGAGTTAAGATTAAAAATTAAACGATTCTCTTTTAGTGAGCTAATCTTAAATATTATAGTTGAATATTAATTATATTTTTTATAATAAATTTATTAAGTGATATTTAATTAAGTAATATAAATTAATATTAAATTTATTGAATCAAATTATTTATATTATTTGAATAGTTATTTTTAACAAGATATAAAAATTTCAAATATTTAAAAATTGAGAGAATAAAATATATATCTTTCAAAATATATTAAATAAATAAATAAATAAAAATAATGTAGTTAAAATATTATGAATTTTGATAAGGACTGAATTAATGCATAAGTCTTCAATCACAAAAATCTAAAAGAGGTTTTGAATCTTGGTGGGCACATCAACACAACTACCACTTAAAACCAATACACTAAGAAGTGAACTTTTTTTTTTTGTATTAATAATTGAGAGAGCAATATACAAGAGTTTATAAAAAATATAAGGGGAGGCTAGGCCTCAATCTACAGGTATCAAAGTCAATTAGTAAACCAGTGAGTATAGCCTAAACAATATTCGATCTACCAAAAACGAAAGGGAAGAGTATAATGCAGCCACCCAACTATACACAGGATGAAGAAGAACAAGTAACAATCCATAATTAATAGAACACAAACTATATATCATCAGACTAGGGCCTGCAGATGCTAATGAAGCACGTCATCGTGGTTCTCCAGCCAAGTGGTCCAGCCCTGAGGACCTTCCATCCAAGCCACCTTCTTTCGGTCCAGGATCTGAGTGAACAACATGTTGAAATAGGGTTCTCTATTATCCTTGATTTCCTTGATGAGCTTACTGAGAGCCTCATCGAAAGTAGTTTCATTCTCAACAATCTTAGCCTGTTCATAGCCATCCTTCATCTCATAGATGAACATAGTGGCATGCCCATCTCTGAGGAACCGCAACAGCTTCTTTCTTTCTACATTCATCAAAAAACAAACCTGCACAACAATTTTATGTTGAGTGAGTTTCCTAAAACACTCAGTAAGAGCCCTATCATTACCTTGGAATTTCTCCTCATTATGAATTTTCCATATAAACCAAAGAATGAAAGATGAAAGAATATGCCAGAATAAATTAGCATCTTTCTTAATCCCACGTATGAAACCAATAATAGTATCAAAAGTGCAGACATGTTCAGTAAGAGAAATTCCAAACATCAACCATATTTCTCTAGCCACCATACAGTCAAAGAAGATATGTTTCATAGTATCCAGTTTCTTGCATATAGAGCACAGATCATACCCAGCTAAGTTATTTTTGATGGGCAACCTATCAAGCATAGGTTTCCATTTGAAGCATTTGATCTTGAGGGGGATGGGATATTTCCAAAGCTTATCAAATGTTTTCTACCAAGAAGAGGTATTTAAATCAACATACCACAAAGAGTTGATGTGCTTAACCACTAAGATGTCATAATTGAGCAAACTATAAATAGATTTGGCTTTAACTTTGGAGAGGAGGGAGCCATCTCTCCACCAAAAATCCAGATATCTGAGAGAATCAACATCAGTGTCTCTGTGGAGGTTAAGGTGAGCAGGCATTTTTAATCATGTTATAGGTTCTTTTCTGGGAGGTATGAAGGTCATACTAAGCACTAAGTTCTTCCCAACTGATAAGGTCATCATGCTAAAAAATGTTCGTAAGGCACTTAATTCCTTTCTTATCCCAGCACCTAGCAAAACATCCCTAAGTTAAAGCAAGGGGTTTGGAGTTATGGTGGAGATTCCACAAGATAGATCTCTCCCCATGGAGAGAGTTGTTAGAATCAAATCTAGAATTGTCAATAAGTTTGCACACATGCTCTCAAGCTTTCCAAATGGACTTGAAGACCCAAGTTCCTTGGACAGAAATAGAGAAACCACCAGCAACCAAATCACAAAATGGGAGGCCTTTCCTAGATTTGGCAAGTTTAGGGACACCATTTTCAATGTTGTTTCTGACAAGAATTTTCCAAGGTTCTTGTCCTTCCAAAGCATGGAAGATCCATTTGGCAGTAAGGGAGATACCTTGCAATCTCAAATCCTTAAGACCCAATCCTCCAAGTTTCTTGTCAATATGGAACCAGATCCATTTGACTGCATGAGCCTTTATTTTACCCTTGCCATCAGACCAAAGAAAGCATCTGATGGAATTTTGAATCCCTAAAACTTGATAGTTGTTAAACATCCAAGTAGAGGCATAATAGATACTATATGAAGAAAGGATCTTTTGACAAACTTGAATCCTTCCAGCTAGGGAAAGAACCCTATTATTCCGCTTGTTAAGCTTTTTGTCAATATTTTCCATGACCCAAAGCCACATATCCTTAAGAGAGGGATAAACAGAGAAAGGAACCCCTAGATATCTAATAATTCTATTAGGACCTCCCCAAGAGTAACCAAACTGTTGTAACCAGTCTGAGGGCTCCTCCTTCCATCCAAGCAGGACAAATTTTGAGTTGGAGATACGGGCGGCACCAGAGGCCAGACCAAAGATAACAATTTTTTTATTAAGGCAATCAATATTATGAATGGAAATTTCAAGGAAAAGCGAGGTGTCATCAACAAATTGGATGTTGAGTAGTTCAGACTCATAAGGCAGAGTAATACGATGAACTCTAGGAGAAAGGGTGTCATCTCTAAGGAGATAAAAAAAAAAGGGCATCTGAAGCAATGACAAACAAAGCAGGGGCAAGGGTGCATCCCTGTCTAATGGATCTATAAAGAGGGATAGGATCTAAAAGGGAACCATTAACCTCTATCAGGGTAGAAGCATCCTTAAGAAGGATTCGAATATAGACACAAAATTCTCTAGAAAAAATCAAATGGTTCCAACACCTTGAGGATGAAGTCCCACTCCACCTTGTCATAAGATTTTTCAAAATCCACAAGAAACATAGCAGAGTCCTAGCCAGAGTTTTTGGCCCATTCCATGGCCTCCCAACTAGTCACAAGATTCTCCAAGATATACCTTCCCTTAATGAACCTAGTTTGGGTGGAGTAGATAAACTTGGAGAGAATTCTTTCAAGGCAAGAGGCTAAAGCTTTGGCTAAAATCTTATAAGAAACATTAAGCATGGTAATCGGCCTCCAATTTTTAATGAGGGCTTTATCTTCATCTTTAGGGGTAAGTTTAACAATCCCCCTATCAATATCCTCCCCAAGGGTACCAGTATCAAGGGCCTCTGAGTATATGTCATAAAGATCTTTAGTGATCCACTCAATGTTAGCCTTGTAGAACTCAACAGGTCGACTATCAGGGCATGGGGCTTTGTCATCCTTAAGAGCATTAATGGAAATAGAAATTTCTTGCATGGTGATCTTGGATTTAGGAGCAGGGAATCACTCTCAGAAATCTTATTAGGAATAATGTTTTTACACTTATCCCTAACCACCTTGGATGAATCATTATCTTCTGAGGTGAAAAGAGTCTTATAAAATAGTTCAAAGGCATTCTTGATATCTTTGATGTCTAGGAATTCCTTGTCATCCACAGTGATTCTATGAATTCTTTCCCTAATCTTCTTATGCTTGAGGAGATTTAAAAACATTTTGGAGCCAATGATTACGGGCTCTAATGAAGGCACCCCTAATTTTAACCTGTTGATGTTTCCTGAGGATGTGTCTAGCTTGAGAAACATGCACTGCCAAAGTAGGACATGAGGGCCTCTGTTGAATTTCAAGCTCTAAGGAATGGATTTGATTAGTTAGAGTGTTTTCCATAAATATGTAATGCTTGGCCTTCTTTTGGCCAAGAGTCTGAAAGATTTTCTGCCAAGAAGAGACATTCTTATTCCATCTATCTGTGTGAGAGAGGAGTTGTTGATTCTAAATGTTCAAAATTCTAACCACTTTAATGGCAATAAGAACACCCTGGTCTTTTAAAAGAGTGGTGTTAAGAATAAACTTTATGTTAAAGGGATCATTGTTAGTGAAAGTGTTCATAGTATTAATAATAGCAATAATAGGATAGTGGTCAGATAAGGTCATAGGTAAGGTAGCAACCGAGTTCCCTAGGTGGTTAGGGGAAAAGGAGAAGTAGTTTTTATTAACATAAAACCTATCAAGCCTGGAGTATATTCGGTTAGAGCCTTCTTGAAAATTACACCAAGTGAACCAAAAGGCAGAGTTCTTAGATTTGTTTCCTTCAAGGGGATCGAATAATTGTTTTTGTTGTTTAAACTTGTCTCATTGAGGTTTTTCAAGGCTTTTCCAATCAAAGGGAATACCCCAGCCTTATCTTCTTGATTTTGAACTATTTTTTTAAAATTATTTAAATAATTATTAATAAGAAAATTATTGAACTTATAAATTACTAAATAAATTTTTAAAAATAATTACTAAATTATTGGACTTTAAATAATTACTAGCTTATATATACTAAAGAATATATAAAAAGGAAGTCAAGATATATCCACCCTTAAATAAAAAAATTGAAGCCTTCATATCTCTTAGCTTCCTTTATAAATATTATTTAATATATATATAACCTAGTTTAACTAATTGATATTGATAGCATATGTATAAACAAGTGCCACGTAGTGGCTAAGTACTTGCCTTTAGTTAATTTTAGTTTTAAGTTCAGTTATAATTAATTTTATTGTTCAATTAGAAATAAAATTATGGTAAAGTTAGAAATATGTTTAAAATTACATTTTTCAATATTTTCATTTAACATTAATTTTTTAAAGTTAAGTTTGTTGTGTGAGATAAAAAAAAGATTTATATTTCTACCAAGTTTATGTTAGGATAGGTTATCCTATACCCAGAACCCAGTCCTCAAACATCTACCAGAAAAGAGAAGTATTCAACACTATATTAGATTGAATATGAGGTGAGAATAAACATACAAAGGCTCTGCTTAAACAGGCAAGAGCTGGTAGAAAGAAAGGATAAGGTTGAGACAAGTGTCTCAACTAGAAGGAGGTAGAGTTATGATAGAACTCTACAATATCCTCTAGATATGATAGACTCCAAATTGGACTCAAAGTTATCTATCTAACTCATTTATGAGTTGACCTAAGTAAACTTAAATAAGGAGTAAATAATATTACTCCAACACCCTCCCTTAAGTGCAACTTAGGGAGTAAAGCAATGTAGTAGAGGGCTATATGGGTCTCGCCAGACAAAGCCATATTAGGTACCCATGTACAACTACAAAGAAATCTCTCGTAAACAGAGAAAAGGAGAAAAACCCATTGGGAGAAAACTCCTCTCCAAAAGAGAGAACAAACAAATGCTGAAAAGAAATGAGAAAGGAAGGAAGGAGGACTCCTTAAGACCGCCCAAGGACTACTTCCTTCACCCCTAACATCAGTCACAACTGAAGATAGCGAGGAGATGCTAAAGGTTTGGTGAATATATCTGCAACCTGCTGCTCCATAGGCAAATACTATAAAGATAAAACACTCTCTTGAATGAGTTGTCGAATGAAGTGCATGTGGATTTCAATGTGTTTGGTGTGTTGATGTTCCATAGGGTTGTGAGAAATATGTATGGCACTCTGATTGTCACACCAAAGAGTAGTTGGATGATTAACAGGGAAGCCAAACTCTGTCATCAATTATCGAAGACAAAGAATTTCTTGACCTGCTAAGATAGCTCCTCAATATTCAGCTTCAGTTGAGGATAATGCAATAGCAGTTTTCTTTTTACAAGACCAAGCAACTGGACCAGAACCGAGGCAGAAAACAAAGCCAGAGGTAGACTTTCGGTCATCAACATCACCAGCCCAATCTAAGTCGGTGAAGCCCACAATCTCAATAGTACCTGATGTGTAGTGAATGCCAAACTGTAGAGTGCCCTGAATGTACCACAGAATGCGCTTAGCTGCCTAAAAATGGCTCTCGTGAGGATCTTGAGAGAACTGAGAGACCAGACTAACTGCAAAGGAAATATCAGGATGGCTACGTGTCAAGTACAAAAGGCTACCAATTAACTTCCTATATAAGGTAGCATTCACTGATGGAGTAGTGCAGTTGGTAGACAACACAACACCTAATTGAAAAGGAGTAGGGGCTGGCTTACAATCAGTCATTCCAAATCTTTGTAGCAAATCAAGAGCATATTTCTATTGGAAGATTTGAATACCTACAGAAGATTGATGAATTTAAAGACCAAGGAAATAATGTAGAAAACCAAGGTCAGTCATAACAAATTGCTTCATCAAGGCTCTTTGATTTTTCTCAATCATTGCATGAGAACTCCCTGTGAGGATCGAGTCATCCACATAAAGAACAAGAATGATAATATTTCCCCCATTCTGTTGAATGTAAATAGTAGGATTAGAATGACATCTAGTGAATCTAGAAGCAAGAAAAAAACTATCCATCTTCTCATACCAAGCTCGAGGAGCTTTCTTGAGACCATATAATGAATGTCTAAGCCTGCATACAAGTGAAGAATTACGTACAAAACCTGGTGGTTGCTCCATGTAGATCTCCTCTTTAAGATCACCATGCAGGAAGGCACTCTTCACATCCATTTGATACACTGACCAACCCTTTGATGCAGCAATGGAAAGTACAAGATGAATGGAATCCACCTTGGCAATGGGAGCAAAGGTCTCAGAATAGTCAATACCTTCAACCTGAGAAAACCCCTTACCCACTAGACGGGCCTTATACTTATCAACAGAACCATCAGCTACAAATTTAGTACGATACACCCATTTGCATTGAACTAGCTTTCTTCCTATGGGAAGAGAAACCAAATCCCAAGTATGATTGTTCATCAAAGAAGAATACTCCTCATCCATAGCATTATCCCATTCGGGTATACCCGAAGCATCTAAAAACTTTTGAGGATCAATAGAGACTGCATGACTCAAAAGACTGATACCTGAAGTTTGGGAACAAGTGTGATGAGTGGCTGTTGGATCACCTGCAAGAGGACCAGATTCCTCAACAACTATTCTAGCCCATAAAGGTCTACTAGGTGTAGGTGGAGGAGTAAAAGAAGATGGAGTAATGTTAACAACTAGATCAATACCATCTTCAGGAATGGTAGCACTAGGAGCATCAACAACATCATCATCATCTGAAGGAAAGACATCCTCATAAGAAGAATGTGGAAGAAGAGAGGGAGAGGCTTGTGATGAAGAATCTTGTTGAGTAAAGGATTCATCAAACTGAACATCACGACAAAAATGAACCTCTTGAGTGATAGGATCAAACAATCGATATCCCTTCACATCCTCACAATAGCCAACAAATATGAATCGCTGACTTTTCTTCTCCATTGCTTTGCACCGATTATCAGGAATAAATGTCCATGTATCACTGCCAAATACTCTTAAATGGGATACTCAGGGCTTGACATGAGACCAAGCCTCTTTAGGAGTCTTATTTAGTACCACCTTATGAGGCATACAATTCTGAATGTAATTAGCACAATTAAAAGCCTTTGCCCAAAAAGTTGAAGCCATGGACCAAGACTAAAGTACGCAATTGGCCATTTCCCGTAAGGTTCTATTCTTCCACTCGGCCACACCATTTTGCTAAGGAGTGTATGGCACTCTATGTTGATGAAGAATATCTTGAGTATGACAGAATTCCTTGAATGCTTGATTGACATACTCCCCCCCATTATCTATGCGAATCTTCTGGAGGGAATATCCCGATTACTTCTCCACAAATGCAAGAAAGGTCATGAACTGTTGAAGGACCTCATTCATGTACTTTAAAAAGTACACCCACATGCGCTTGGAGAAGTCATCAATGAAGGTGAGCACATACTTGGCCCCTAAAAATGAAGGATTTGGAAATGACATGAGGTCACTATGCACCAACTCAAGGGGAGTTGAAGCTCGTGTGGCCATACCCTTAGGAAAGGGATCTCGATGATGCTTGCCAAGAACACAACCCGAAAAAACTCCATCTAAACAAGAGACCTGAGGTAGAACAATGACCAAGTTTTGTGTGCTCATTTGTTGGAGATATCTCTAATTTAGGTGTCCAAACCTTTCATGCCAAAGCTTTCTTGTAGAATTTGCATGAGAAATAAGGGATGATCCCAATGAAGAATCAAATCCATCAAACCTATACAAGCGGTCTGCATGATCAATTGTGCTTGTAGCAATGACCTTTTCAGGATTCTGCATCTCTGTAATAGTCACATTAGTAGGAGAAAATCAACAATTTTTCCATCACCGTGATTGCAAATTTGATAGAATGAAAGAAGATTCTATGAAATATTAGGAACAAAAAGAACATCATCAATGCTACCAGCATGCATCTTAACTGAGCCTTTCCCTAGAACTGGAATCTGTAATGAGTTCCCAACTATAATATGTGAAGTAGAACTATCAAAAAGAGAATCAAGAAGATCAACAAAATGAGTCATGTGATGTGAAGCACTAGAATCAAGAATCCAACTGGGACTTGTAGATGATGAAGCCTTAGCTGAGAAGGCTTGTCCTTTGCCTGAGGAAGAATAATTAGGCACTGTAATGTTATGCCTCTTCATAGCTTCTTCTAATTCTTCTAGCCTCTGAGAGTATGGTGTGTCATTATGCCTAGATTTACCCCAAAAAGAAGTATTCTCTTGTCTCTTCTTATACTTAGAAGATGACCCTCCCGAGTTAGGAGGAGGAGAAGGAGAAGGAGGCTTAGACTTCTGATCATTATTCACCTTAGGCTTATAAGGAGGCCTATAAGGAGGCTTACCTCCTAGAGATGAATCTTTCTGTGGCTTCTTCTTATACTTACCCTTGCCTTTAGGAGATTGAGCGATCAATGCATGACTCTTAGGAAGAGCATCCATCTGAGTTAACTTGGCTTGCTCCCTAGTTAACCTATCACATAAGTCCTCAAATGAGGGCATCTTATGATCATCTCCCATAGCATCCATAATAGAATAGAATTTAGAGGAAAACACTTGGACGTGACCGAAACTCCTTATCTTCTTTGGCATGACCACAACCTTTTAACTGAGGCAAAATGGACTTGAATTGTGCAAGGAAATCCTAAATAGAGGGAAATGCATCTGGGGAAAGAGAAGTGAGATCGGCTTCAAGCTGTAAGATTTTGAATTGGTTGACCTTACCATACAACCCTGCAAGCTTATCCCATACTTCTTTTGGTGTTGTACACTCAGCAGTGTGAAACAACAAATTATCTGACACATGAAGACCGATGAGTCATTTTGCCTCATCCATTTTGTCTCTATGAACAAACTACTCAAATGCTTTTGTGAACTCGGGTTGGTTAGCCTGCAATAGCTACCAAAGACCACGAGATTGCAACAATTGCATCATTTTGAGCTTCCATGTGTGATAGTTATGTGGAGCGAGAAACTCAATCCTAAGGTCCGACATGTTGTACAAGGTTACACAAAGGATAAATATGCAAGATACACCCCCCCAAAAATAGATACAAACTATTTTTACAATTCCCAGCTAATGATTTTGCCAAGCGAAAATAGAAAGAACTTCAAACTTCAAGATAGTCAAAGTGGCATGAAATGGCAAAATTCTTAGAAAATACCTATCTCACAATAGCATAATCTATCGAAGCAGCTTGTCGATGATGTCTTGGTAGCTCAAAAATAGAACTTACATTCTACACTATGGCTCATGTGCAAGAGATGCTCGAAGACCAGACGACACACGTCTTCTATCTTAGACCCAACATCTCCTATTACAAATTGCTGCTAGCAATTGAGTGAATGCAACAAATTCCTTAAATGTCAGCCAAAGTAATGAAGTCACCTTTAGATGGGAGACAGAATGAATTTAATGCGCTTTAATGCCACCACCCTCTATGGATTAGATCTGCAAAAAAAATCACTTCAACGAGCTTGCAATTAAGGAATTCAACCTCCAAACAGGCCCAATAAAGTGCCACTTGATTGCCAACATAGGTGTTAGTCAACTTCTTGCCAACTACCAAAAATAAATGTGGGTCCTTCACCATGCAACTGTTGTGTATGCTTTTAATAACACCCTTTCACATTTGTCACCTCCAAATACAGGAGCCAGAGAAAGATTGCAAAAATCAATAATTGGGGCCACCAAATCATAGTAGATCAACGTCTGCTATATACAAGCGACTGGAATCCAAATATGCGTATGGAGTGCGTCGACCAGGATTAGATGCGTCTATGAATGAAGACATTCACAGCCAAAAAAAAGGAGATCTGATAAATCAGCAGCCTCCAAACAAACTACCTTTACATCAACTGCTTTAAAGATAGGGGAATCTGGGTCTCTATGAATGCGGCAGACGACAACGTAGAGGGCGCACACTAGGGCAGGTCGAAGCCTCTACTATCGAATCACTGTAACCTAACTATTTGCATTAGATGTCCACAAAAATGGCAGTAGCAGCAGTTGCAGGAGCCCCTGCAATACCGTCTGAGCGTCCTAACGTGCTTCCAGTGGGGGAGGCCGAGACAACAAAATCTTTTCACTCGATCTTTGTGCATGATGAGGATGAGAGACCCAAAGTGGCCTACAACGTCTTCAGTAGTGACATTCCTATGATCTCTCTTGAAGTAATTGAGGGCCCTCAGAGAGAGCGCGTGAGGGAGGAAGTCACCAACGCCTCTAATTTGTGCGCAAGCCAAATTGCCTCCATTAAGGCAATAAATTACTACGCTGGCCACGTTCTTCACCCATGGAAAGTGGTTGAAAGTGCAAAAAAGAAAGTGGGCCCCATAATGCGCATGCCTAATGAAGATGGTCACTGTGTAGAGTCTAATAAAGTGACTATGGATGCTCCTCAAGCCCAGGACAGAGCAATACTGGACATAGCGCGATCATGCCTGACGCTTTGTGAGAGGCTGCTTCCTGGAGAAGATTGCCATCAGGAAAATGGCACTCGGAGATGTCAAGGGAGAGGCTCTATAGGTAGCGTCATACTCCACTGTGTAATCTTCCAGATCTCCCTCATTCACATAGGAGAATGGCTGTATGCCCTCTATATTCATGCATAACAACACCACCACAACAAATAGGAACAGCGCTGGAATTATCTCAACACATATTAGTCGACATTCACCAGAATAAAGGTCGGCCAGGAAGCATTCGACAGCCACAAAGAACATGATTACTGACCATTGAAGTTAGCCAAGTAGACCATAACCAAAACAATCAACTGCAAGACCTTGGCAAACACCATGGAGGAAACCATGTCCGTTAGCAAATCATGTCCACAGACAAATTAAACTTCCTTTCCTCTCGTCTGGTTGTAGACTATATGAAAATGCATCCATTGGATGAATCAGATATGTCAATGCAATGCCACAAAGATCAAAACATAAGCTATGCCCATAGATTTATAGGACCTCAAAAACTAAAAAAGAAGAAGAAAAACTGTCTAATCTAGAAAGATTTGTAAGACCAAGGCTCTGATACCATGTTAGGATAGGTTATCCTATACCTAGAACCTAGTCTTGAAACATCTACCAGAAAAGAGAAGTATTCAACACTATATTAGATTGAATACGAGGTGAGAATAAACATACAAAGACTCTGCTTAAATAGGCAAGAGCTGGTAGAAAGAAAGGATAGGGTTGAGACAAGTGTCTCAACCAGAAGGAGGTAGAGTTCTGATAGAACTCTACAATATCCTCTAGGTATGATAGAGTCCAAATTGGACTCAAAGTTATCTATCTAACTCATTTATGAGTTCACCTAAGTAAACTTAAATAAGGAGTAAATAATATTACTCCAACAGTTTAAAGTATCATTTTATTTTGAATTTGCAAAAAATGCAAATACTATTATTATTATTCCTATTTTAAAAAATTATAATTATGAATATTATTACATATATATTTTTATATAAAAATAAGAAACTATCATCAAACCTGATAAACTAGATGAGCTAAAATAAATTGATATTTTCTATAGAAATAAGTAGCGAAAATAATGCATTATGGGTACAAATCTGAAAATCTCATGTATAAGACCGAAACTCATTTAACCAATCAAATAATAGAAAAATATTTTTTATACATGATAAAGTTAAAAATATTGCATCTAACTTTAGAAAACATGAAACTTATTACAAAATACAAAATCTAAAAAATTCTAATTGGTCTAAACAGTTTTATTTAATCACTAGTTAACACTAAAAACTCAAAGTACTAATAATGCCCTTGCTTAGATTTAGGATTAAAAATTAAATGATACTCTTTTAGGAAGCTAATCTAAAACATTATTTCAGACTACCTAATATGTTTAAAATTTAACATATACCATTTTTTTTTTAAATGTCTAATGTTACATTGCCCATTACCAAATTGAAAAAAATAGTAGTGAAATAAAATTGAAACTTCTTTCTAAATGCTCTTTAAAATTCTTGTGCAAAACTACCATTCAACAAAAAATTTAATTAACAAGCCCCACATAAAACTAAATCTAGAAAATAATAGAACATTAATAATTTAAAATAATTGGTTTTTTTTGTTTTTATACTTTTGCAAGGTTAAAAATAGCATATATATATATATATATATATATATATATATATATATATATATATATTTATTAAATAATATATATAAAATATATTTGTCAAATAGAATATTTTAGAGCATATTTTATTTATTATTATTATTTAAAAGAAACATGTCAATAAAGCAGCCAAATTATATGCACAAAAATAGACAACACAAAAGGGAAAAAAATAAAAGCTCTAAAAACAATTGAAACTCTATCACAAGCCTAGAATTTGAAAAATATAATTGTAATTTTAAAAAATTCACTTAAAATAAAACATATAATAATCTAATTTAGAAAAAAATTTGTTTTATTTTATTCATTTGAAATTGGATACAAAACATAAAATAATAAAAACAAATAATATCAAAGGTTTTATGTTTCATCTATTAAAAATATTTATAAAATAAAAATATATTTATAAATTAGTAATATATACAAAAATATCAAATTAACTAGTTTCTAAGTTTATATATTTATTATAAAAAAATTAAATTAATATAAATATAAACAAGTTTCTAAAATCATATAAATTTCTAAAATTCATATATTTTTGTCTTTTAAAGAGTTTAGATTAATATTAATATAAAAATTAAAAAATAAATAATATTCTCAAAAAGATTCTAATTATGATACTGCTGTGACTGACCATATTAACTCTATCTGGTACTATAACTCTAGCCCTGCTGATTGGAAGAAAGCCTTTGACAAGTTGTGGAAATCCCCCATCCCGCTTAAATTTAAGTGCTTCAAGTGGCAACTTTTGCTTGATAGGTTACCTATTAGAAATCACCAGGTTGGTCTTGACATTTGCCCTCTCTGTAGAGCCCCTGAAACTATGAGACATCTTTTTTTACTGCAATTTTGCTAGAGAAATTTGGTTGATGTTTGGATTTTCTATTACTAAACATGTTTACACTATTGATATCATTACTGGTTTTATTCATGGGCTTCGAAAGGATGCTAACTTATTCTAGCATATCCTGTCTTCTTTCATCCTTTGGTTTATTTGGAAATTGAGAAATGAGTCTAAATTCCAAGGTACCGATAGGACTCCTACTGGGTTTTTTAGAAAACTCACCTGGTTCAAAATTGCTTCGCAGGTGTGATGAATCTGGAACGGGAGAAGCTGCTGATATTTCTCAGGGACGGTCATGCTTCTATGTTTATCTACGAAATGAAGGATGGCCTCGAAAGGGCCAGCGTTGTGGATGATCAGTCTGCGTTTGATGTGGCGCTTGATAAGCTAATTCAGGGTATCAGGGACAATAATGGCCCTGGTTTTGACAAGTTGGCTATTTTCACTCAAATTCTGGAGCGGAAGAAGGTGGTTTGGATGGAGGGCTCTTTAGGCTGGACTGCCTGGATGGTTAACCATAATGATGTTCTTCACTAAAGATGTTCCTTTGTTCTCATCTTAGACTCTTACATGTTGTTATTTTGTACACTGCCTGTATCTATTTAGCTTTATGATAACTCTTTCATCCTGCTGATGGATTGAGGCCTAGCCTCCCCTGAATCTTTTTGTACTGAATCTTTTTTGAACTCTCGATTATCAATATAAAAAAAAGATTCTAAATTAATATTAATATATATGGTTCAATTAAAGTGCATAACACAAAAATTCTGAAATAAACTTAAAAAGATAACAAACTAAGTTGTCAAAATTGACCTAAACTGACCTGTTTTCACTCTTAAAAGAAAATCTTTTCGCAGCCACATATCAATAAATATTATCAGAAGCATGAAATAAAAATTAAGTAGAAATTTTCTGCACGTAGTTAAATTCAATCGGCATATCTCACACCCACCAAGGGTAAACCATTGACCGAAATATGCGTCCAAAATAGATAGTATAATATGGAAAAAAGTACTCCAGAAAAAAATCGAAACAATAGCATGCTTATAAAGAAGATATTAAAAAAATAGCTTATTTGTTTGTGGTTCGATGGTTTTTCTAAATAACAGTGACCTTGGAACTTGAATAGAACAATTTCTAGTTTACAATAGGAATGAATACAGAGCATTATTTGTGCTGGAAATGCAACGAAGTTATTGAAATCATTAGAGCTCGAAAGTGGACAACTGCGAAAATGGGCATCAGAACTGGAAAGACTCGGGTATGCGATAGGGAACATTGGTTTCGAGCGCCTCCACAACCCCGGGAAAGGTAGACATCCTGAATCCACGGTAGATCTCCCTCTCCCATCGCCTCGCCGCCAGTTTCTCCGCCTCTTTAATCGCCGCCTCCAAGGTCGCCGCGGGGTCGTCGAAAACCCCGTCCACAATCCCTCTGTCCAAGAGCATCTGTGCGTTCAGCTTGTTCGCGCCGAGCACCACATCGCGCAGGGTTGTGGGGTTGAGCTTGCTGCGAATCAAAGCCATCATACTGGCGGGGATTGGCAAGCCAAGATCGAGCTCGCACATGTACAGCTCGGATGGCCCCTTCGTCATGAAGCGGTAGTCGTGGGCGAGAGCGAGCATGTAAGCGCCCGACACCGCGCCGCCGCAGATGGCTGCCACGGTGGGGACGGTGACCCTCATGAAGGCTGCGAGCATCTTCTCCAGTCCCTCCAATACTATGTCAATGCGCTCACGGGGGCTCTCGCCGATCCATTTCATGTCGATGCCGCAGGAGAAGTGTTTTCCAGTGTTGGTGGTGACGAGGGCTGCTGCGTCAGGGGATTGTTCGACCTGGTTGAGGGCGTCGGCAATGGCATTGAAGGTTGGGGGATTAAGCCTGTGCTTGTCCTCGTACTCACCCACGAACGTCAAGATGTACACATTCCCTCGCTTCTCAAGGCTGCACATCCTCGCTAATTACTCTACTATGCACTGCCTCACTAGGCTGGAGATAATTTCTTCGTTGCTCTCGCAAACAGATTCAGGATGAATGGGGGAAGATGCAGATGGGGCATTTAAATAGGAGAGCTCTTGTCGAGTTGGTGAGTCTCGCCGCCCACGTGGCTTCCGCCGAGAGCATCAATTATCCGTGATCTTGCCTTAGTTCACAGTACCATTCTTGCACGTGTTTTTCTTACCTTCCAATCCCGGCCAATTTTTCTTAACACTAACTAAAGTTCCAAACTTTGCAGTCAACATCGTCCAGCCATTGCTAAGAAAAGGATAGAAATAGAAGTTTTTATATTTGGAACCAGGCTAGTCAAAAGAAAATAATTTTGTGAAAGCATATATTACTAGCTTATATATTGTATAATATATAAGCTACTTGTAGCACGTTAACCGGAATCTAGCTTATATATTGTATAATATATAAGTTAGTTGCAGCATGTTAACCAGAATATATATTGTAAAATTTCTTATATAGCAACTCACAGCGACGGTCCAGGGTTCTTATCATTATCTTTCAGTATTGGATTTCTTTCTACTTGAAAATGATGCTTATAAGTCCTTCTCGTGTCTGTTCTTTTTGCTTCTTGTTGTTCTCTTCTTTCATTTTTCACTCTTGCTTGCTTTCCCGACCACTATTTTATAAGCTATGCTTATTTAGTAGAATTTACAAGTCAAATTATTTATGTCTTTAATTAATATGGAAATTAGTTTTGAAAAAGGTTCACCATAGTGTAGTGGTAAAGTGGTCATTGTGTTGGTCTGTCCACCTAGATTTAAACCCTAGTTAGGCCATTGTTATCATGGAGAAGTGCATTGGCTTTAGTTAAAACTATTTCATCATTACTTTTAAATCAAAATATTTTAAATCATCTTTATTATTTCATTTTTTAATATTTGAAAATAATTGAAAATGTAATGTCTTACTTACAATATTATTCAAAATAGTATAACAATTTTATTTTTTACATGCATTTTTTTATATTACTTTATGAAATATAATTTTAAATAATTAAATTTAATAAATATATTTAATTCAACTAAACAATATAATATTGCAAATACAAATTTTAAAATTTGGACACTAATTTGTTTTCTTATATCAATTGGGTTTAAGGCTAGTATTTAATCTGCTTAAGTGTTGTCGTTTAATTTAATTTCGTGTTTGGGTTCAGTTTTGTTTAATATTATTATTAGAAATCAATTTCGTATGGATCCTATTTTTTATAGGATGGGGGTTCTACTTGGTATTTGGTGTTTCATTCTATTTAAGATTGGGGATCAATATGGTTTACTCTTCAATTAGTTTTAGGGTTGTCATTTATTTTGGTTGAGTGTTATAGTTAGGGTCAAAGTTGGTATATGATGTGTGTTTGATTTAGTTTTCTTAAAGGGCTCATTTGGTCGAAATGTTTAATTTGGTTTAGGGTTTGGGTTGAATTCTAACAAGTATTACAGTTTAATTTGGTTTAATGCTCAATTAGGTTCAGGGTTATGGTTCAAGTCAGTTTGTTGTTCAATTAGATTTAGGATTATTGTTCGATTTTCTTCAGTGTTACAATTCGGGTTCAAGTTTTATGACTTGAGTTAAATTTATTTTAGGTAAAGGGTTCAATTTGGGTTAATATTTAACTCATTTGAGGGTTGGGGCTCAATTTGATTTCTCTTATGATTAGGGCTGAATTAGGATTCATTGTTAGTGTTAGGGAATAATTTTGTTTAGGATTAGGGTTGAATTTGGTGTAATGTTCAACTAGGCTTAGGGTTATAGTTCAATATGGTTTATTATTGAATTGGCTTTATGGTTAGGGTTCAATTTTGTTCAGGTCTAGGGTTTAATTTGATTTTGTGTAAGTATTATTGTATAATTTGATTTAGGTTTAGGGTTAATTTTATTTAAATATTTTATTAGGTTTAGGGTTCAGGGCTATGGGTTGGTATGGGTTAATATTCAATTCTAGGTTTGATTTAGTGTTGAGATTCTTTCTTGGCCTTCATATATAATTTTCTATGATTTAATAAAATGAACCCTAATTATATTTTGGTCAATTGGACACTAACCTTATACCCTAGCCCTACTATTAAACCCTAATTCCAAGATTAGATATTTGGCATGTAGTGTTTAATTTAGTTTAATGTTATGGTTAGGAATACATATAGAATGAGAGGCAGGGTCAAAATTAAAATTTGGTAAATGTTCAATTTAATAAAGCATTACGGTTTAATTGGCTTTAGAATTCATTATTAAGGTCTAATATTAGGATTCAATTTGGTTTATTGCTAAGGTTAGAGTACAATATAGTGTTCGATCGGATTTAGCATTTAATTGGGTTTATAATTATAGTTTAGTTTAGTTAGTATTAATGCTATGATTCAATTTGGTTTAGGAACATGATTCAATTTGATTTGATGTTAGGGTTATAATTCAATTTGGTTTAGTGTTAGATTTATGGTTGAATTTGGTTTAGTGCTAGGGTTTAATTTGGTTTAGGTTGAGATTTTAATTTTTTTAATTGTTCAATAAGGTTTAGAATTATTGGTCAACTAGGTTTAGAGTTATGTTTATACTTTAATTTACTTTACAATTTGGATTCAATTTTGTTTATAATTAGGTTTAAGGTTTGACTAGGTTTAGGATAATTAGGTTAATGTTTAGAACTCAATTTTATTTATTCTTAGCATTAGGTTCAACTTAGTCCAGGGATAATTTTAGTGGCGAATATTTGCCAATTGGCAAATATTTGATGTCGGTGACCTAGGATTTGATGAATAAGATGTGTATATTGGACTGGTCCTGTCACCAAAACTTTATAAATATTGAATTCAATGCTCGGGCCCATCGCCCATCAGTTTATGTCATATTCTCTCTTTATTGAACATGATATCGCTAATGGAATCTACTTTTTGGACACGATAAATTAAAAATTTTCACCTACAATTTCCAAAGCTCGTCATAATCGATGACCTAAATTCGCCAATGGTGTTATACAAATATGTTTATAGGCATCCCCAAATTCGCCTGACATTTTTTGGATGCATGTCTCAAATCGATATATATTTTTGCCAACTATATTAATCATAGAAAATTATTGGACGACCCATAATCACCTCAAAAATTACATAAGACATGTTATAATTACGCGGGCTTAGCCAAATAATTGTATACCATATGAACTTCCCACCAAATTTTCCAGAAAGGATTGGTATAAATACATTCATAGAGCAATGTTAGTTTACACAATTTGGTTCTGTTGGTTTTGATATCTCAATTTTGATCGATAGCAAATTTTCTGACTACTGAGTGCATTGGTGATTACAATTGAGGAAAAGGTACAAGTGATTAATTTTTGAAGTGTATTGTGTTATAACATTATTATGAATTCACATGAGGTTTCTACTCTATCTATCCACAATTTTGAGTGCATTCTTATTTAGTGGGGACCAGTTAGTGGTCAATGGACACCTATGAGATCTCATACATGATGGCATCTAGATTTTATATTGTAGAGTGCAGGGCCAATGAATCATATTTATATATATATTATAGTCTATTGTCACTTCTTCAACAAGTTAATAGTTGTTTGGGCAACCTTTATTTCATTGGAGATGTTGAACAAGAAGACGGGTAAGGCTCCTACATGTGGGGAAAGCCAAGAGAGGCTAGGAAAATGTAGAACCTTATCCTTAATAATTAGTAATAGAGAGAATAAGTTTATAAGTTTATTTCTTATTTATGAAGACTCTCATTTGACACGTAACACTGACATGTGTCACTTTTCTAGAATGATCTTGATGACTTTTTAATCCTCTATAAGTTCTATCTAAAATAATGCTTATTACACTTCATTAAATGTATCAAATTATCAATTTATCTTGTACCATGTAACATTGTAATTCATTATTAATAAAAGAAAACTTTATCAAAATTTATACTAGTGTTATCAAATTTTCACAATCCATATTAATGAATTCTTTTTTCTGGGTTCAATTACAATTCATGATAAATTGGTTACTATTCATGAGAATAATGTATTTCTTCTTTCAAAAGAATTTCTAAATTTTAATCCTTTATAAGTTCTACCCAAAATAGAGCTTATTATACTTCATTAAATGTTTATTACATTTAATTATTTAGAATGTAGAATTTTTTTGTTTATTACAAAATTAAGTGTTGATTGACAAAGACACCTATTTTGATTCTAAAGGAAGTATGGAGAAAAATTTTAACCTTTCCCCTTCGGCCCAAAATACACCTTATATTGTTTATTTGTGTCATCCAATGGTTTTCAGTATCCATTGCCAGTTGTCATGGGTCCCATAATTTTTCCAATTTTGTAGCCTAGTCACTTGATATGTCATCATACAATTCAATGACAGTAACATGTGTTTTATCTCTGGAGGAAGTTTGCAAAAGTTGGTTTTCGATACCATATTCTTCCTGGAATAAACCTTGAACCGTAGATTTTTTCCCATCGATCAAACGATGATATCAAGTATCCACTATCACTGTCATAAATTGGTAATATCATTTGTATGAATTTGGAAGTCATGCATGTTGATTTGATGGGAGTTAAGAAGTGTCATTTGTCACTGACAAGGCATATATTTATTACCGAGTTATAAGTTAAAAGTTGCACTATAGGATCGTGCAACATTATCCTGGAATAGGACGGTGTAAGTGGACATGTGTCATGATTCTGGAATAGGTTTGCAAAAATGTGGTTTCATTTTCATTTTGGCCCAAAATACATTGTACGTCATTGATATGTGCTCATCCAAAAGTCATTAGTAGTCAATTGTGACATGTTTGATAGCATTTTAGAAATCGCACTCACTCACTATGATTTCTGACAGTTTGACAACATTTCAAAAATTGCACTCACTCGCTGTGATTTCCAATAGTTTTAGAGAATCGAGATTCTACTTTCGTTGCTTCTATTTCTGATGGCTATTATATTTTTCCTTTTTAGCCAAGTTTAACTTTCAAATATGCGGTACCCATCCTTTGGGAATCATAGTACTTTGATACTATTTTTTATCAATGACCCACTAGCGGATGAACATCACATCAATGACCCATGGTGTATTTCGGGTTGATTTGAGGAATGACCACCTCTTTTTGAAAATGCTCTAAAAAAGGAAAACATGTGTCATGATAACTCTTGTCTAAGTTCTGTTAGATAGATTTAACTTTTAAACTTTTTAAATCATTAGTCACATGTCATCATCGAATGACGCCTACCTGAGTGGATCTGTGTCATGATTCTGGAAGAGTTTTGCAAAAAATACATTGTATTTCCCCTTCGGCTCAAAATACACCATATGCCATAAGTAAATGTTAAATTTAATTTAAATAATTTTTCATTTACACTAAATTGTAAATTTCTAAAATAGTGAACACCAAATAATTATAATTTTAGATTAAGTTTATAATTTATTATTTTAATTATTTATTGTTTTAAATTTTTATTTTTAAATAGTCCAAATGTGTCACTTTTTCAAAGGATGCCCATGAAAGTTTTTAAAGTTCAGAACTTCCCCCCAAAATGGAGTTTATGTCATTGATTTCCAGACTACACTCATCTAGATCCAAAGTTCATTATTTTTTTCATTTTTCTATTATAGTGTAATTATTACATATTTTTAGACTAGTACTATCACTGTACCACATTAATAAAAAATTTAATTGTTATGCTAACTTTAAATTTCAAAATACAAGGTCATAGGGTCCTAGCCCCTGGGTAACACTAGCTATTTTCCTCTCCGCCTATGTAGAACTCATTGGAGACTAATTAATTAAAATTACAAAAAAATAATAAAACTATTTTAAATGTTAAAAATAGCAGAGGTAGAGGAAGCTATAATAATCTATCTACCAAAGATAAATTGAGGAAGAAAGAAGCTAGATTATCTATCAATAGCCTCGATTGCCTTGTAATTCCTTCTCTAACCCTATTCATTACTTTTCCTTCCAATTCTAATTGTTTTAAATGATTACATCTTTGTAAATCTTTCCCGCAAATGTATGATCATGAGAAATTGGTATATTGGTAATATCATTAGTACCAAATTGGAAGTCATGCATGTGAAGAGGATCAACGATAGAGAATGTCACTAACAGTGAGAAGACATTTATTTGATGTCAATTACAAGTGGGTGAATTGGTGAAGGGATATGTTTCACCATTCTAGATACTTGCAGAAGATTGAGGTTTTCTTCAATACTTTCAACCTAAAATAAAACTTCAACCATTGATCTATAATGATCGAATGGCAGATGGATGTTAGGTGCATGTCACACTAGTCGCGCTTATCAATAACATCATGTAGAGTGGTGTCTCTAATCAATGATCAATTGCCATTTGGCATTGGCCCACATGACAAGCGACAACTATTGAAAAGTGGTTATTAATATATAATATTCACCAATACAATTAATTTATTTTCATTTGCTGGCAAAATATTTGCCTCATACATTATACATATTTTTATTCAAAAGAAAAAACTCTGCCTCATACATTCTATATTTTCCTTCAAAAGTGAAAAATTTGCCTCATACATTATATATTTTCCCCCACATTAATGAATTAATCACCTAGATTTTATGGAAATTTTCTATGGTACGAAAAAATTGCCAATACAAAATAATTTTTTCCCCTACTTTGAAAACCAAATTCACCATCAATACAAAAATTTCTCCTACAAAATAATGTAAGATTCACCAGGATTTTACATCTTTTCTTGGGAGGGGGTCTCTTAAAGTTATCCCTATAGAGGATTCATATTTTTCATATTTAGAGAATGTTTCTTTGTAGGCATTATGATCAATAATGGTTTGGGGTTCATTGAAAAAGATGGTCCCATTTTCGATAAAATCCTGGATCAAGTGTTTGAGCCTCATCCATTCATTAGTCTTGTGTCCCTTGTTCCTATGATATTTGTAATAGTGGTCATCATTCCAACTCTTCTAGGCTTAAGTGCAGGCTCATAGGGTTTGGAATTGTTAGGAAGAGTGATAATCTTGTTTGAAAGAAGACTTTTGAGGGCATCCTCTAATGGCTCTCCTAGGGGAGTGAAGGTTCTTTTCGCTTTAGAAACTCAAGGTTTATCCTTATTTCGATTTGAATAAGGTTTAGGATTAGGAGGATAATTAGCCTTGGATTTTGCATCTTGGATATTGGTGGTAAGTTTGAAGGCATTCTCCCTAGGCTTGGATTAGGTTGTGGCAACAATTCCATCATTGATAACATCCTTGACCTTTTATTCCACTATTTTCTCTTATCATTGTTAGATGATTTATGCTCTTTTTGCAAAGTGATATCACCCTTGTGGGCTAGGAAATCCTCATTTCTAAAGGTGGCTTCAACAAGTTTATCAAAAGATGAATGGATCAAAAGTTGTAGAGCATATTTTATTTCAGGAACCAAGGTGTTTACAAAAATGTCAATATTTTTTGTCTTAGGAATTTTCCATGGATATCTTGTTATCTCTATTTGAGCATTAATGGATTGTCATTAGTATCAATTAGTTATTTAGTCAGAAAAGGAAACAAAACAAGTCATTCAGTCAAGCAAACAAAGACTTTATACAGAGAAAAGACAAGGCAGAATCTTAAGTTAACCAAATACAGGTTTGAACGAGCACACTCACCGAGTGACAGGCTTTTACTGAGTACTAAGCTAGTAATCATCGAACATTCATACACACTGAGCATCACTAATTTACCAAACATAGAATACAGTGTTTACCAAGTTAGTCACAAAATGGCATAGTAATCAGGAATGACACATATATCTATATAAACGGTTTACACCGATCAGAAAATGGTTTGACAAGATTGAGACATATTTAATATGGTTGTAATCATTTAATTTGGTGATGATTCCTATGTAACATTTTGATCTAGGTTAATTTTCTATATCGTTGATCTTAGGTTTTCTAGGATATTATAACCCTAATTAGGTCAAGATTGTTTGATATAAAATTGTAAGAGTTGTCATTATGATTAAGGATCATGAAGCAGTAGTCACACTAAGGATATCAGGGGATTAGACAAGGGTTTATTAGAAGAAGAATCAGTTTATCAGAACTTATACAAGGTGAATAGTGGTAAAATGGAATCACCTTTATTCAAATGTAATTGTAAGATGTATGTGTATGGGGGAAATATGAGATCTACTCTTAAATCCAAATTCCCAATGGAGAGATCCAATTTGATCAACCAAAAGGCTAATGCACAATTGAATCAATCTATGGAGAATATGAAATAGAGAGAAAAACCCTATATTTCCTTATGGATAGTTATGTTTGAAATCTGAAATAATTGAAATATAAGTACTAACCTCAAATTAGGGAAAATTTGAAAAATGCCAATTTCTGATGTCTGTGTGTACTTTTCGGCAATTCTACAACCTGTTTCAAACTGGAAATGCCGAGACGAAGAAAACCCAAAAATATTTTGTCTTTCCACCGGTAGGTAGCCTTTGACCCTCATAAAAGGTCAAAGGCTACATTCTTTGTTTGAAGGTCAATTCTGACTTTGTTCGCAGATCTCATAAGTTCGCCAAAAAGGGTATCCAAATCTGCTCTCAGATCTGAAATTTCGCACCTATACCTGCAAGAAAATGGGGGTTTTTGTTTGTATGGGGGGTTTGCCTTGGTCAAACCCTAATTTAGGAATTAACCTTGAAATTGAATTGAAATGTAGTGTGCATAAACAAAGCAATTGAAACAATTCACCTCGCTTATGTTGAAGTCCTTGTAGAGGATTTGAATCCTCAAATCCACAAGTAGGAATGCTTCAATGGATGTAGAATGAATGTAGGATGTCTCAAATCAATTGCATTTGATCTTCAACACCTATCTTGAATTGATCTTTGCATATGAGGAGGCTTGGATGAATGTAGAAGGATGGATCTTCAAGGGGGCTCCAAAGAGATTGAATCCTTCAATGGCTAACATTGGATCTCCTTGATGGATGGATGCTTAAACACTTGAATGCTTGAAGGCTTGCTTGAATTCTTGAATTCACTTGCTTTCACTTGAGAGCTTGAGAGAGGAGATTGCCAAAACTTGATGATGAAAAATGAGAGAAGAAGGCCTCCTTTTATAGTGAAGTAGGGCACAATCCTCTAAAGGGGCCACCTTGGAGAATTAAATCCCAATTAGGTCCTAACCTTTAGAAAATCCTAAATTAAATAAAATTAAAGGATTTACCATTCTGAAACCTGAAATGGCCGACCCGAAGGCGGGAAACAAATATCCCCGAAAACCCGACACCCGAAAATCAAGGAATCTTGAAATTTTGAATAGAGGGTCAAGGACAAGGTTGGAACTAACCAGGTTAGGATCGAGGTTGATCCTGACCAGGTCAGGATAGAGGTCAACTTTGACCCCAAAATTTTGACTTTGACCTTTTGGTCAAAAACCTTAGGATCCTGTCCCAAAATGTTATGAATGCAGATATGAAGTGAAAAATGGGTGCAGAAGGAAGCAAAACAGGGGGGAAAAGCTAGATACATGCAAAGACCTGATCAAGGTGCTTAACATGACCCCAGACCACTTATTTAGAGGGATAAATGCTCTTATCATGGAAGTACTTCCATTTTAAGATGATACACAAGGCTATCGAGCAGGATAAAAGGACATATTCATCACATTGAGCTAATATTTGATTGTTATTTGACAAATATGAATTAGACAAGATAGAGTTATCATTTTACAGATACATTATTGTTATCAATTTAACCATTGTAGTAGATTTAAATCTCTTAACAGAGTGGACTTAACTGTTCTTGTGTAAGTCTCTTAACCAAGTGCACACTTGATTGTGTTGCTAAAATCCTTTAACAAGGTAGATCTAGTTGATGTTTTGTTACTCTTAACAGGGTAAGACCATCAGAAGTGATAGCCAATTGTAAGCCTTAACTAAAAAACTTTATTTATTGTAGTAGTGAATAATTTGTGGGTGTCATCCCCACCATAGTTGTTACCTTCTAATAAGGGTTTCTGCGTAACCAGAATATCTGAGTCATGAGTTAAGATTTTCATGTATGATTTATTATTTTGTTTACATGCACTTTATATTTCCAATTTATATGAATGTATATTAAAAAAAATAGAATCAGTCGGTTAAATAGAATATACTATTGCAAAGGTTTAAGTGTTAAAGTTTTTGAGGGTACTGATTCAACCCTCCTCTCTTGGTACTTTATCTTTCCAATCCTAACAATTGGTACCCAAGCTAGATCTCTTATTAAAGGAAGTTTAACCATTGAAGAGGAAAATATCTAAAGATGGAGAGATATAAATTGGACAAGACCATTGAGAATCAAAGGTTGCAGATGTAGATCTTTATTGAACAATTCAAGGAAGCCAAAGAAGAACTAAAGAAGTTACTGATCAGAAGGAAAGATATGGCTATTCGGTGCAATGATATTAATTATCATGAAGAAGAGATAGATGACCCTTTTGAGATATCTAGATCTAGATCTAGTAGTATGTATGATGCATCTGAAGGCACTATATCAGATCTATCTGAAAAGAACCTAAAACTCACATCACAAGTCAAATCTCTACAAATTGGTCAAGAAACATAAATGGTTAGGATGGTTGATGTTATGAATATTCCTAGACAAGCACAACAAGAGAGGAATTTGTCTATTGAAGATAGGAGAAAAATAAATGAGAAGATAGAAGAGAAGGAATCTGAGATAATAAGACATACCGAGCATCACTTTGAAATTTCCAATCAGATGGTTGTCATAAGTCACGAGGTCAACCGAGTAAATAGTGAGCTTAAAAAGAAACTCAAAGACATTGGTGAACTAAGAGAAGAAAATGAAAGACTGAAGAATGAAGTTAAAATGCAACAACAACATAATGAGATGATCAAGAAAGCTGAAGACAGTACCAAGAAGATAGATGAATTTCTAATTAGTCAGAAAAAAATTGGTAGCACAACTGGTTTAGGCTACACCAAGAAAGGAGAGTCATCAAGAAAAGATAAACAAATGAATGTCTACACAAACCAAAGGCCAAAGAAGCTATCATGTTATTGTTAGGAATGGGAACACTGAGAGGAGAGGGGTAAACTAGTGTTTTATATATATTATTAATTTTTCTGATATCTTGAATCTTAACTTAATTGCTTAAGTACTAAAATGAATATCAATTCAAGGAGATAAATAACCACAGCACATAACACCAAATATGATTACGGGGAAACCCAAATAGGTAAAAACCCCAGTAGGAATTGACACGCACTAAAACTGCACTAGTGTATAATGATCCATGTTAGAAGATCTTACAACCCTGTTAGGAGTTGATCTTTACAATGCAATAAGTATACTGACTTAGTCAAGGGTTGGACCCTGTTAGGAGTATTTTACAATAACCCTGTTAGGGGTGGTGGCTCACTACCAAAGCTCACTACTCAATGAGAAGGCTACAACCTCCTGGATATCAGATACACACTATATCTGCCAATGGTGAACTGTTGATTAGACACTGCTTGTCTAATCAGTTCCTTTTGTGCGTTGATGCTTTAACCTCTTGTAAAGCTCTACAACATTCTAACTACTCTTCACATACTTCTGATCTATTTCTATTAATTTTATATCTCATGCCCTACATAAATATAAAGGCGCATGTCTTATTTATATGCACAAACAAAACTATTCACTAGGTCGGCCTTCAACCTATTACATACAATGCTTCCAAATGAATTGGCTCAAGCATGTTTACATACCATGCTATTAATATGTCTATAACCTAAATAAAATAGGCACATATCCTTTACAAAATAATATTATACACACTAACCAAAATACCAACAGTCAGCTCCATGCTCTGTTCTGTTCTATTGCTCACTGTCTATGTCACTTCATCTGGATGTAACTTCTTCATACTAACACATATGATCATGCACTCTTAGAATTAGCATGATTACATAATTAGAAGCTTATATTCAAGGGTTCATGCCATAACTTAGTTATACGCACGTGCGATGATGCTCTGTTCATTTGGTGCTCTGCTGACTATCCAGTCTTCCATACTTAACAAAAATCTGATCTTATGAGCAAGTGCGCTGACTCCAAAACTTCATATGACTTTGTTTCCATAATGAAAACACTAAATTATAGTCATATACAATAGTATATTCAACTTGCCAACAATCTTCCCCTTTTTCATTAATGGCAACAAAGGAATATGGCGAAGTTACTAACTATATCTTACAAAAACTTACTAACATATACTCTATCTTATATCTCCCTTATACTATATATTTTACTCCCTTTTTACATCATATATACTACTCCATATTCTCCCTTAATATATACTCTACTCCCCCTTTGACATTAATGACAAAGGTGCTCAAAAATGTATCTACAAGTACTTACAAAATGAGTACATCTGGATATGCAATAGTCAAGTTCTGGATCTCTTGCTACCAAAATGCTTTCAGTGCATTTATAGTCTGAAGATGGGCGCACAAAGCATAAGTCAACTTCTCCATCTTCTCTAATTTTGAACTCGGTCCTTGATCATATGTCACCATCGTGGCATCAATCTCTTTGATGTTTTGATTTAGCACATCCAATGATGGTGCAAGAGCATTTCTTAGCTGAGTTTGCCTTGCTCTTATCTTAGCCATTTCTTTTTCTATTTTCTCTATCTAATCCACTTTTCCTTGGTAGACATTGTTAAACATATTTACATCTGTGGAGGGATCTTCCACTAATTTCCTTATTGCATCTATCATAGCTTCTGCTTCTTGAATTTTCTTGTAAAGGTCTACAGTCAGTTTGTCTTGGTTCATACAATCTGCTATTATCTTTCTTCCCTTAGCTACAAAATCTTTTAGTATGGCTTAACCAACTTTTACTAAAATGGGGTCAAGTGCAAAGTTACTGATCAATTCACTTAGCCTCTTTTTAAGATATTTTTCTTTTGCAACCTTTGATGCAGATTCTTCTAGGCTAGAGAAGTTTTTTTTGAAACTTGATAGGATAAAGCTAACATCCTCCACTGAGTGTACACTAGACACTTTCTTGTTCTTAGGTAGTAAGCTATTCAGGATGTTGACTAATTCAACAAACAATGGATTCCTCATAACCTGTTTCTCTTTTTCCTTTTCCATTGCTAGTGCACTGATCTTGATCAAGTCTTCTTCTCCCCATGAATCTAAGCTTGTTGTGTCAGGGGTCAGACTTGACAACAATGACATTGAGGCCTTAGGGGTAAGGATTGAACTTTGACTAACATCCATTACCTCAATTTTTGCAATCACTAGTGTTACAATAGAGGGCTCATCTGCAGGTTCATCTTTCTTCTCTTCATCCTCTTTCTCTTTTTATTTTTCTTTCTCCTCTTCTTCTCCCTACCCTGTTAGATCCTCAATTTGAACTTCCTCTTACTTCTTAGGTGAATTATCACCACATAGAATTTCAGCCTCTTCTATACTTAAAAAGGCTTCCTCAAACTTATCCAAGTCCTTATTTGTGGCCGCCATTCATATCTCCAATTTATAAATCATAATTGTGTCCTCCTTGGCTTCATGTATAGGTGCAGAATCCTATGGATATGTCATAGGTACATTTGGGATCTCAACTTCTTTTACTTTCTCAGAGGGTACTTGAGTTGTGGGCACAGATGATGGATGCATGCATTGTTCCAAAAATAACTTCTCAAAGGATTTATTAGTCTCCTTTGCAACCAACTCATAGTCCTTGTTCATGATGTGCAGAGTTATCATCTTGGTTCTGAGGTGCGGCTTTACCAAATCCATTAACACAGATTTTTCTTCAACTAAACATACTGGTGTTATCATCCAATGTCTTCTCTCTTATTCTGAAATCTTCTTCAACAAGTTGTCTTTTCAATGTATCCAAAATGTCCCAAACTTGATCTGGAATGGTTGTCTTGAGTTCCAGAATAGTCTTCTTAAACTTGATCATATGCTTGATTAACATATCATGAATCTCAATTTTTTCTATTTCATGATATTTGTCATAAAACTTAGCCATTTCATCAATTTTTCCCTCATCTACTACTCTTGTTCTCAATACTTGTAGATTTGGTAGGAATCCTACCTCAAGAGGTGGTTAAATATTTATACCTCAACTTCTTGTGGCTCTTGCTGATGGATGGCTTGTGACAATCTGCTTTTTCCTCTTCAGCTATCTTGCTTGCCTCATGAGATGCTTTAGTGGAATCTAGATCAACAATAGGAATGGGCAGAGGAGTGCTATCATTAGTTTTACTTTTCTTCTCCTTGGGGTCATCAAACTTCTTTGTTTTGAATTTAGCAGTGGGTCCACTCTCAATTTGCATTGCTATCTTGGCTTCTCTAGCTTTATCCAGGTCAGCTTGAGTGATACCATGAATCTTTAGTATCTCAAAGGTGATTTTAGATGCTTTCCTCTTGGTCACAACACTATTCAAGACTGCATCTACTTGTCTTTTCTTTTCCTTATAGGTACACCATCTTGGTTCATTGGGATCCTTTGGCGCTGATAGGAGGACTTTTGCATATGCTTCTAGGATATGTTCCTCCACTTCATAACCAAGTGGATGAATCCACTTAGTTTTGGGTTCCACTACTTCGACCATGCATGTGATGTCTGTCTCTACCATGAAGTAAATACTATCCTTATACTTCTCCACAATACTCTCTGGTATCCTATACCTCCTCTGCATCTTTATTCTAAATGTTTTACTTTCTAATTCCATGAAATCTCTCAAGGTACTCTCAAATGATGCCTTGAATGAAATTTCTGGTATTGTAGGCAGGCTCCTATCTAGATAGAGATCTGATACTTTTCCAACTATATGGAAGTACATATAGATTATCAATGATCCAAACATAAATATCTTTCTTTTATCATGCTTGATTGCCCTAATATTGTCCATCAACTATGCACGCAAGATCTCACACAAGTTGAACTCTCCATTTTCCTCTACAATCCTTATGGCTGCTAAAATAGTGGCTGCAAACACACTATTTACCCTGTTTGCATGTTGGAACTTATATCCAAGTATCATAGACATGAGCTTGATATCTTTTTCTTCAATTGGTTCAACTGTCATCCCACACTTATCACTCCGGGATTTGCAAGCTTGTTCTACCAGTTTCTTTAAATCCTTGCCACTTGGAAGAATGGTGTCGGTGTTAGGTAATCCAGTAATCTCATGAATGAGATCACTAGTTATTCTAACATGGACTTCACCAATCCAGAATAAGTCATCATGAATTCTTCTCAAAATAATCTTAATCCATTCGGATTCAGGGTATGTGCAAGATCATGAGGGGCCAAAGTATGCCCTTAAGTGGCAATGAAAAATCGGCAAATCAGGGTTAGTCAACTTGATGTGAAAATTTCAACTAGCTATCAACCTACTATCAAAAATTTATAAGAATAGAATCTGTAGAAAATTGAATGTAGTTTCTAAAATACTAGGCCTTTTTTGAAAAAAAGTTAGTATGATTAGTGAAAAGTATAGATTTCAATGCAGCAGTACAAAAATTTCTGGAAAAAAATAAGAAGTAGGTGTATGTCTGACCACCTTAATTATAATCAAATGAAAATATTTTATTATAAGATTTTATATATAAGTAGTAGACTCATGCCCGGATGTGACACATATTTTTTTGTAATTTTCTTCCAAAAAAATAATTAATTATGAATTTTCTGCTACAACATTTTCAAAATAAAAAAACTCCCGTGTCTGACCACCTTAACTCATTCAAAAATTTACAAAATTCAAAAAAATAAAAAATCCTTATAGTAGGTGAAGCATAGAATTTGACACATTTTTTGAATTTCAAAAATGTTATACCGTCTAAAAGTTATAGTCATTTTTCAATCAGTATATAAATCAACACTTTAGAGATAACTCAATTACAAAATAACTAATAATTACTTACCGAATTCAAAATTTGAAAGAAATTATATCGATAGAAATTTGATAATCTCCTTAAGATACCCTTTTCGTTTCATCAAATTTGGGTGAAAAAAAAGTCGTCAGCTACATGGTCGAAGTCTAGAACTCAGAGAAACAGGGGAAAAACATGTTTTTGAGACATTTCAATAGTTGACCATGTAGGTTTGGTGCACAAAGCAATACCAAGCCTAATCGAGTACTCGAAAAGGCTGATAGAATTTTGATTTTTTACTTTTCCCTCCCCTTTTTCCCTCCCATTTCTCCATCCTTCATATGATTATATATATTAGATTATATATTATATATATTAAATATTATATAATATCAATTATGTATTAAATATTATATATTAAATATTATTTAATATATATTAATATTAAATGTTACATTATATATCATATATTATATATTATTTTATATGTATAATATATATTAATATGTATTTTACAACTATGTACAAAAGGTTGGAAGATTACAGAAAAATCATGGATGGTCATTGAAAGAAGCAAACGAAATCAATCAGCCATTTAAAAAATTCATGGGCAGCCATTGAGGAAGAGAGAGTGAGAAGTTGGCGGGGGCTGAGAGAGAGAGAGAGAGAGAGAGTAGGAGAGAGAGAAGGGGAAGGGGAGAGAGTAGGAGAGAGAGAAGGGGAAGGGGAGAGAGTAGGAGAGAGAGAGAAGGGGAAGAGGAGAGAGTAGGAGAGCTCAAGAGAAGGGGAAGGTAACCAATTCATTACAATATTAATCTGTAAGGAGCAAGGAAAACTTAAATAATATCACAGCAGGCATTAGAAATCCAAATTCTAATTAGGAGTTTTAAGCAAAGTGAGTAAAGTCCTTGATAGGGACACTGCAGATCCACACATTGTTTAGTAGATACCTCCAAGAACCCACATACACGGGATTAGGTTTGAAGTAAGACTAAGATTGTTTATCGGTTCAAAAATATTACTGTGTTGTACTTTTGATTAACATCCAATGATTGGATGTGAAATTCACAAATTTGATTATATTACCACTGGTTCTATTTCAAATTCTGGAAAAAATGGATATTTGGCATATGTTGATAAATTTCAATCAACACCATTTTAAAATAACGCATCAGTTTATTTTTACACATTGAGAATATCATCAATAGGAACTGAACTGAAATTGACATAGGTCATAGGAAATAAATGTCCCGGCTATTTGTTGTCTTCTACATTTTGAGTTTCTTATTACAATCAGGAGAAGAATATTACTCTCCAAATGGTTTTGGACAGTAACATTTGTAGTTCCTCTTCACAAATATTTCTTCCCTCATCTTGCTACCTATTGATACTAACAAAGTGAATCTAGGCATTTCTACCATGTAATGGGAGAAAAATGGTTTCCTAATTGATATGTGTCTAAATAATACATGCAAGAACCTTCTCTTTGATATTGCTCACTAACACTTTACAACAGAAAATGTTTACAAAAATTGGCATGTACTTGCATGAGGACATTATATATTATAGAAATCCCGTATAGAAGTAGCTAGCAAGCCGCTCAAAAAGTAGTAACTCATAGGAAGTGGGATAATACAGATGCTTTAATAAACCACTATCTTCTTTACTCAAGCATCATCTAGCTCATCTGCTTGACTGAGGCATGTTTGGGAATAGATAGTTTCCATTTAAACTCAAGTCTCTGGAAGAAGTTATATTTGTCAGTGGAGGAGATACACCCATTTGATCTACAATAACTTTATGCTCACTGGAATTTCCATTTCTCTTCACTTGAGATACTCTTAAAAAAATTGCATCTACCCTTTTACCAATTTGGGAAATCAAAGGGTCTATTTGTGGACCTCGAAGGAGTTGGTCACCTAAACGAGAACCTTGAGATGAATCAAGAACTTCTCTATGAAAAGAGATCATTACCTTGAGAAGCTCTCCACTTGTCAGCTAAATTAAAACCTTGGACCATAGATGGCTGCCCTTTGTTGTAAAATGAGGAGTGAGACTGCCTTGCCAAAGGTGGCAATGAACTTACATTTGAGGGATAATGCCCAACATGAGTAACCTGGTTTCCCAAGCCCCATAAATGCAAGGCCATTGATGAATAGGAATATCTAATAGAAATATTTGTGGTGCTAGAATGAAGTGCATGACCAAATTCTTTGCCTGCTAATGAACCAATTTGAGGCTTCATTTCACATTGCTCTGTGGATAATTCCACAACACTTGTTACTTCTCTATCTAAATTTTTTGTGTCAGTGTACATGTGCACTAAAGAGCTTATGTCACTACTTGAGCTACTACCAGATGGTGAGTACTCATCATCATCATCATCTGACATAGGCTCACATGCATATGTTACTTCTTTCCTTTGCCGCTTTCCCCTTCCTAGCTCTTCCTCCTTATCTATAACTTCTATCATGGGTCCAAGAAGCTCTTCCCACTCTTTCCTATTAATATGCAAATATTTTTGTTCATAAAAATATTTTCTACATTTATTATGATATTGATCTGATTTGATACACCTTCGCTATTTGATCCATACTTCCCTTTCATTTTACTTGCTTTTCTCATTTTGCACATCATAGGCTAGGATTTGACACCGGGTATGACCTTAGTACTGCCGGTGTTAATGATAAATTTTACCTTTTAGATATTAATTTTTTGTCATTTTTCCTGTATGATGCTTTTGTATACGAATTGTGGATATTCTCTAGGAAACTTTTCATTTTTTCCTATAGGATGCCTTTGTATACAAATTTTGGAGAATCTCTGTTAAATAGTAGGTAAGGATGGCTAAGCTGAGTGCAGTGGAGAGGGACATGACTAAATTGAGAGAGTAGAGGCAGAGAGAAATAATGACGAAAATCTTTCAGGGTTTGCGGAAAAATGGAAATTATAATCTTCCTCCCAGAGCAGACATTAATGAAGTTCTTCGTGCCTTAGCAGAGGAAGTCGACTAGATTGTTGAAGCTGATGGTACTACATACAGAAATGTGGTATGTATTTTTGGCCTAAATTTTATTTTTCATTTATTTTATGTCTTTAAAGGCAGCTGGCTAAATCTTTGTATTAAATGTCAGGGAATGCATGAAAATAATATGATTCTGTGCACGAGCATGAGTCCCTACAGGGGCATAGTTGTGCCTTTTACAGGTGTCGTAAACCCTAGCTACGTAGAAATGGAGGCTTTGAAGAATAGTTCACACTTGGAATCCTCAAGTGTGTCCTAAAGGGTCCTACAACCCCTTCAGACACACTTGAGCATTAAAATGTGTCAAAAGGGGTCATGGGGACTTCCTAGGGGTCCTAGTACACCTTATCATGTGTTAGGACCGCTAGGAAGTCCCCATGACCCCTTTCAACACATTGGAACACTCAAGTGTGTCCTAAGGGTCCTACGACCCCTTCAGACACACTTGAGTGTTCAAATGTGTCAAAAGGGGTCATGGGGATTTCCTAAGGGTCCTAGTATGCCTTATCACATGTTAGGACCCCTAAGAAGTCCTCATGACCCCTTTCGACACATTGGAACTCTCAAGTGTGTCCTAAGGGGTCCTATGACCCCTTCAGACACACTTGAGCATTCAAATGCGTCAAAAGGGGTCATGAGGACTTCCTAGGGGTCCTAATATGCCTTATCATGTGTTAGGACCCCTAGGAAGTCCTTGTGACCCCTTTCGACCCATTGGAACCCTCAAGTGTGTCCTCAGGGGTCCTATGATACCTTCAGACACACTTGACTATTCAAGTGTGTCAAAAGGGGTCATTAGGACTTCCTAGGGGTCCTAGTATGCCTTATCATGCGTTAGGACCCCTAGGAAGTCCCCATGACCCCTTTTGAAACATTGGAACCCTTCACTATATCCTAAGGGGTCCTATGACCACTTTGGACACACTTGAGCATTAAAATGTATCAAAAGGGGTCATGGGGACTTCCTAGGGGTCCTAGTATGCCTTATCATGCGTTAGGACCCCTAGGAAGTGCCCATGATCCCTTTCGACACATTGGAACCCTCAAGTGTGTCCTAAGAGGTCTTACGATGCCTTCAAACACACTTGAGCATTCAAATGTGTCAAAAGGGGTCATGGGGACTTTATAGGGGTCCTAATATGCCTTATCACACATTAGGACCCCTAGGAAGTCCCCTGTTGGTGTTTCAAAATGCTTATGCCAACTAGGGCTTCCAATATGCCTTGAGACTGATGTTAGGAATGGTTAGCTCCAAGTATGAGAGCTCTACAAAACAACTGGACCAACTATAGGGACAAGACTACCCTCTGCACTTCTGGCTCTGCAAAACTAAGGTGGGTGTACCTAATCGAGTATCTTATGGCATTTTAGGATTTTAAACTAGATTGAACAAAGCAGATGATAACAAGAGACTACTAAATGTTAACCAGACATTCATTGAATCTCCATTGCTATAAAGGGTATTACTACTATCAACCAAATAATAATTAAGACTTGAAAAGGTGTTGATATATGAAGGTGGGAAGAAGTAAACAAGAACCAATCAAGCATTGAAATCAACTAAATATACTAATCCCTAATCAGTGCCATTATCCATTGGGCAGATCTCAAATATAGACATTGAAACATGAACCAACTACTGTCAAATACTCATAGCCATAAATATAAACATTCCAGCCCATCCACTACTTATAGTATCCTTTTGTAGACAAATCAAGATGAATCTATGCCCTATCCAAAGTATATTTCACTTGATCTTAGATCAAGAACTAAAGACTAGAACATATACAAAGGTAACCCTATGCAATGGATCAGAACATCCAAAATTCACAAGATTGACACCAAGGAGAGACTTGAAAGCTTGAAATAATTATATTAAGTATGATGAGTCATGTACATGTTCAAAGAAGAAAAGAGAGAAAACCACTTCAATAACCTGCAAAAGACTACAAGGAAATTCTATTCAATCTACATATAATATGATACAACCTGCTACAACCCCCTAGAACCAACCGAAATTAGAACCCTTCTAAATGATCCAGAAAATCCTTTTATAGGAACAAGGACTACAACATGCAAAGGATCACTTAGGGAAAAATTAGCGTTTTCAACCATCCTGCCAACTAGGACTCAATCAAGAAATTATTACATGGGGTGGAAAACCGAGGTGATCAGATCCAAAATTGATCTTCATTTATGGTAATTCTTCTGAAACTATACCGAAGACCAAGAATCTGTCACGCATAATAATCTTATCAATCACCTGCAACCTACCTGGAGTAAGAAAGCCCATTCCCATACAACATAGACCTCTGCAATCGATCATGAAACTCTTTGTACCACTCTGCAACAGTCAGTGAAATCATTTCCACCAACTCCAGTCACTTAAACATTCAATTTTGGTCCTTTCTATTGCTGGAAACCCTCAAAAATTTGAATTTGAACTGCAACGGTCACTTTATGGCACCTGCAATATATCAATGATCATAGTTTGAAATTGGATCAACTTTATAACTTGACCATCCGATCCTCATGTTTCATGGGCTTTATGTCTTTAACCCATCCAAACACCTCGAGTTAACTCTCAGCGAACTGGCGACAAAGGAATCCCTTATTCGCGAAGTGAAAACACTAACCCACCTTTAACTCCGCAAACTGGCTACTGAAGACCTTTTTCGCTAGTTCACAGAATACCTTAAGTCACTGCTAAAAATTTTAGCGATTGTGCGACCTTCCTTCGCTGAATCACCAAATGATTTGGAACACCACCAATTTTCTTTGCAAATGAGCGAAGCCTTTGAAAAAATGTCGGGCCACTAAATAGTTTGTCAAAACCTCCAAAACCTCAGACCAAAACCTAGGCCCGCCTACAAGAAGATCAATGGTCGTCACATCTTTGCATGTGTCAGAAAAGACCCTTTAGATTATACATCGACCATTGATGCTCTATCATTGTTAGAACTACTAAAACTCAAAAAACCTAGCCCCATTGATAGGATATCTAGTCATTACTATGTGGACCAATCAAATACCACAAAATCAGCACACCTGGAATGTGGACCCGCTACACTTTATCCCCTCTGAAAAAAGTAGAATCGATGGTTGTCGCATGATCTTAAACCTCTGACACATCTCATGAGAACTTACACCCATCGTTGATCTTTTGACAATGTCAGGACCCTCTGACAAACTCAGAAACTAGGTCCCACTGACAACTACCAACATACTATATCGTGGACCAATGAGAAGCTGCCATTCAACACTTTTCTGAAAATGGACCCAGACCCCTGACTATGCACAGTCACATTGATAGCACGCCACATCACAACCCAGACAACCAATAAGATCATGACATGTCAGCATCCACAAGCAGGGAGGCCCACCCAAAAATCTTTCATAGAATGCATCAACGACTATCATTAAGGCGTGATGTTAAAGCCCGCACATCTCCCGTTAGCAAAATGGTGACAACCATAGATCTTGAAGACTCTTTAACCACCAGTAGGGAAAGACAATAGGGCCCACCAGGACAGGTGTCGTGAAGTCGCATAATCGCATGTCAGAACCTTCTGACAGCCTGCAGTCTTGCGAACAAGCGACAACCACACAAAACAAAGGCTTAAGACTTAGGGAAAATTAACGGCGCAGGGGCTTAGGACTTAGGAAATATTAAAGGTCACCGGGGGTAAAAACTTAGGAAAGATTTAAACGGGGACCAACCCAAAATATAAATCATGTGTGTTTTAGGAATTTTAAGTGACCCAAAAAGTAACTTAAAATTAGAATAGGGCCTGGGTAGACTTAGGGTATTTCATTACAATGGCTAGATTTTTGAATTTTGCAAGCGTTTCAAAGCCAGAGACACAAAAATGACTGCAAGGACCAAAAGAAACATGCTACAGCCATGAAACTTTTTGCAGGGGTAGACCATTTTCTAAGGAATTTAGTTGTGACATGAAAACGGGCTAACAATGGCTCTTTCTGGGGATGCATGTCTCTTGTAGGCATGGCAAGAATTTAGATTTTTAGGAGAAGCAGACCACCTACTGGACAAAACACAGAGACCTCAAAAACTGGCAACCAAACTAGAGAAACAGGAAGGGAGACACACAACTGGAAGGAAAAGATATGTACAAAATTTTTAAAGAAATTTACAACTTTACTTGGTGACCCCAGGCCACCAAGAGAAAACTAGTGACCCTCCTAAATCAAAAATCTGATTTTCATCTACATATATGGCCAACCACCTGAAATTATCCTGATCACCTTGTTGCCAACATATGTGAATAACCATGGGCTGAAGAATAAAGTTGTACTGATCACTACCCATGCTTTTCCAGTCATAATCATTACATTCATACTCATATTCTAAGAAGTAAGGAACATCATTTACTTCCTTTTGATGACTGGAAAAAATAAAATAATCATCTAGTAATGCATCATAAAATAGAGCATATAGTTCACCATGCATTACAACAAAAATACCTAGTTGAGAAGGACTTGGATGCTCAGATTCACCTTCACATATTGCCTCAGCCACTGAGCAACTCAGTTCCTCCATGATGTCTTCATTGACTTGATCATGAACCAAGTGAAGGTCTTCTTCATAAATATTGTGACAGGGGGACATCTGATCTGCATAATCATGTGTATCAAAAGAATTTCTGTCCCAATTATTGAAGACATAGTCCTCAACACTATCACCATCAGTATCATATTTATCAAAAAAAGGAAAAGGATATAAACAAGAAACTTGTTCATCGCTGCAATTTTTATGACAGGAAAAGACACTATCATGTCCTTCTACCTCTTCTTCTGTAAAGTCACCACATGAGGGGAATTGAAATATACATGGGTCATCAAGCATATGCACCTGTTGTATCCTGTCAGCATTTGACAAACCCAAAAATTACTGGTGGATGGGAGGAAAAACATCAATACACAAATCATAAACATGTGAAATTTGAGTAACTGATCAGCCATCCTTCTATGGCTTAACAAAATATTCAGAATCAGAACAAGACTCAAAATCTATACAACTTTCCCAATCAGTACTCAACACCATATTAGGGATATCTGCATTACTTGAAGATGAACAAACACTAATGACTTCATCATCTGATGTATCATACTGTACTTGGTCACCATCTAGTATTGTTGGGGAAACAAAAGAATTAGAGGCACACATGTCAAAGTCAGACCCTGCTGACTCATGCTCTCGGTCAAAATCAATGTGTGTTGGATGTAAGAACTCAGAGTCATCCCCCCCTGAATATCTAAGATATTCACAAGCCAAGAAATCTAAAATTTGTTCACTATGAAGTGAACAATTGTCCTCAAGAACACCCTCCTCTAATAGGCAATCATCAGTAACATCTTCACTTATATATTCTTCATCCTCTTGTTGACTGCATAAATATTCCTCCCCATACTGAGAAAGAGCATCACTCTCATGATTATAAGAAAGAGTGTCATCACTTGACACATCTCCTTCATAGGTTCCATCATTCTCAACAAAAGTACTATTAGACACAACCCCAAATGTACCTTCAAGATCAAGATCAACATCATTAAGTATCCAATCCCTAAGATGCACATAACATTCTTCATACAAGGAGGCTGGCCAATGGGTTGATTCAAGAAAATAGAGCTCTAAAAACCAGCCAATAAACACAAATTATGGAAACTCAATACCCCCTGAAAGTTGATCATATGCTTGACAAAACTTCACATAGAACAAAGGTATTGATAGTTTCCTTCTACTTCCCACCTTTAATCTTACCAATTTTATGCAATCCCTCTGGATGCCTTGGTCCAATAATGCAAGCTCCTCCTCAATCTTACCCATCATAACTCAATGCAATACTTCCATAACATTTTGCAAAAATACAATTGAAAACTTAAAGTATGCAAACCTCTACTCACACCTTATTCCTTTCTTAGTGCTTGATCACTTAATAAGGAAACATTTCCAAACATGAAAGTATGATACCTGGAATTTTTGCAATAGAATTTGTTGACTAGAAGGCAAGGTAGATCTAGAGCTCATCCTGCAGCTCCATCAGGTTCTTTACTTTTATAGAGTCGCCACCTCCTTATAGAGAAAAATATGATTGTTCTTGTTTCTTCTTCCAATCAACCAAAACTTCACCAGGCCTCACTGTTTATCAGGAACTGCACTGATCAAAACAGAGAACTTCAGAGTCACCACTTAATACTTAGTGAGAAGATTTTAGCAAATGCTTTGTTTTTACTTTTGACTCTATCCAATGGCTCCCCAATGGAATCGCCATCTTGTTGGTGTTTCAAAATGCTTATGCCAACTAGGGCTGCCAATATGCCTTGAGACTGATGTTAGGAATGGTTAGCTCCAAGTATGAGAGCTCTGCAAGACAATTGGACCAACTATAGGGACAAGACTACCCTCTACACTTCTGGCTCTGCAAAACTAAGGCAAGTGTACCTAATCCAGTATCTTATGGCATTTTAGGACTTTAAACTAGATTGAACAAAGCAGATGATAACAAGAGACTACTAAATGTTAACCAGGCATTCATTGAATCTCCATTGCTATAAAGGGTATTACTACTATCAACCAAATAATAATTAAGAATTGAAAAGGTGTTGATATATGAAGGTGGGAAGAAGTAAACAAGAACCAATCAAGCATTGAACTCAGCTGAATATACTAATCCCTGATCAATGCCATTATCCATTGGACAGATCTCAAATACAGACATTGAAACATAAACCAACTACTGTCAAAGACTCATAGCCATAAATATAAACATTCCAGCCAATCCACTACTTATAGTATTCTTCTGTAGACAAATCAAGATGAATCTATGCCCTATCCAAAGTATATTTCACTTGATCCTAGATCAAGAACTAAAGACTAGAACATATACAAAGGTAACCCTATGCAATAGATCAGAAAATCTAGAATTCACAAGATTGACACCAAGGAGAGGCTTGAAAGCTTGAAATAATTATATTAAGTATGATGAGTCATGTACATGTTCAAAGTAGAAAAGAGAGAAAACCACTTCAATAACCTGCAAAAGACTACAAGGAAATTCTATTCAATCTACATACAATATGATACAGCCTGCTACAACGCCCTGGAACCAACTGAAATCAGAACCCTTCTAAATGATCTAGAAAATCCTTTTATAGAAACAAGGACTGCAACATGCAAAGGATCACTTAGGGAAAAATTAGGGTTTTCAACCATCTTGCCAACTAAGACTCAATCAGGAAATTATTACATGGGGTGGAAAACCCAGGCGATCAAATCCAAAATAGATCTTCATTTATGGTAATTCTTTTGAAACTGTACCAAAGACCAAGAATTTGTCATGCATAACAATCTTATCAATCACCTGCAACCTGCCTGGAGTAAGAAAGCCCATTACCATATGGCACAGACCTCTACAATTGATCATGAAACTCTCTATACCACTGTGCAACAGTCAATGAAATCATTTCCACCAACTCCAGCCGCTTAAACATTCAATTTTGGTCCTTTCTATTGCTGGAAACCCTCAAAAATTTGAATTTGAACTGCAATGGTCACTTTATGGCACCTGCAATATATCAATGGTCACAGTTTGAAATTGGATCAACTTTATAACCTGACCGTCTAATCCTCATGTTTCATGGGCTTTATGTCTTTAACCCATCCAGACACCTCGGGTTAACTCTCAGCGAACTGGCGACAAAGGAATTCCTTATTCGCAAAGTGAAAACACTAACCCACCTTTAACTCCGCGAACTAGCAACTGAAGACCTTTTCACCAGTTTGCAGAATACCTTAAGTCACTACTAAAAATTTTAGCAATTGCGCGACCTTCCTTCGCTGAATCGCCAAATAATTTGGAACACCGCCAATTTTCTTTGCGAATGAGTGAAGCCTTTGAAAAAATGTCGGTCTGCTAAATAGTTTGTCAGAACCTCCAAAACCTTAGACCAAAACCTGGGCCCACCTACAAGAAGATCGATGGTCATCACATCTTCACATGTGTCAGAAAAGACCCTTCAGATTATACGTCGACCATCGATGCTCTGTCATTGTCAGAACTACTAAAACTCCAAAAACTTGGCCCCACTAATAGCATATCCAGTCATTACTACGTGGACCAATCAAATACTGCCAAATTAGCACACCTGGCATGTGGACCCGCTGCACTTTATCCCCTCTAAAAAAGGTAGAATCAATGGTTGTCGCATGATCTTAAACCTCTGACACATCTCATGAGAACTTACGCTCGTCGTTGATCTTCTGACAATGTCAGGACCCTCTGACAAACTCAAAAACTAGGTCCCACTAACAACTGCCAACATACTATATCATAGGCAAATGAGAAGCCGCCATTCAACACTTTTCTAACAACAGGCCCAAACCCCTGACTATGCACAGTCACACTGGAAGTACGCCACATCACAACCTAGATGACCAATAAGATCATGACATGTCAGCATCCACAGGTAGGGAGGCCCACCCAAAAATCTTTCATAGAATGCATCAACAACTTTCGTTAAGGCATGATGTTAAAGCCCGCACATCTCTCATCAGTGAAATGGTGACAACCGTAGATCTTGAAGACTCTTTAATCGCCAGCAGGGAAAGACAACAGGGCCCGCCGGGACAGGTGTTGTGAAGTCATGTAATCGCATGTTAGAACCTTCTGACAGCCTGCATTCTTGTGAACAAGTGATAGCCACACAAAACAAAGACTTAAGACTTAGGAAAAATTAACAGCGTAGAGGCTTAGGACTTAGGAAATATTAAAGGCCACTGGGGGTAAAAACTTAGGAAAGATTTAAACCGGGATTGACCCAAAATATAAAGCATGTGCATTTTAGAAATTTTAAGTGACCCAAAAAGTAACTTAAAATTAGAATAGGGACTGGGTAGACTTAGGGTATTTCATTACAACGACTATATTTTTGAATTTTGCAAGGGTTTCAAAGCCAAAGACACAAAAATGACTGTAGGGACCAGAAGAAACATGCTACAGCCATGAAACATTTTGCAGGGGTAGACCATTTTCTAAAGAATTTAGCTATGACATAAAAATGGGCTAACATCCCCATGACCCCTTTTGACACATTAGAACCCTCAAGTGTGTCCTAACAGGTCCTATGACACCTTCAGACACACTTGAGCGTTTAAATGTTTCAAAAGGGGTCATGAGGACTTCCTAGGGGTCCTAATACGCCTTATCATGCGTTAGGACCCCTAGGAAGTCCCCATGACCCCTTTCAACACATTGAAACCCTCAAGTGTGTCCTAAGGGGTCCTAGGACACCTTTAGACACACTTGAGCATTGAAATGTGTCAAAAGGGGTCATGGGGACTTCCTAGGGGTCCTAGTATGTCTTATCACGCACTAGGACCCCTAGGAAGTCCCCATGACCCCTTTCAACACATTGGAACCCTCAAGAATGTCCTAAGGGGTCCTACAACACCTTCAGACACACTTGAGTCTTCAAATGTGTCAAAAGGGGTCATGGGGACTTCCTAGGGGTCCTAGTCTACCTTATCACATGTTAGGACCCCTAGGAAGTCCCCATGACCCCTTTCGACACATTGGAACCCTCAAGTGTGTCCTAAGGAGTCCTATGATGCCTTCAGACACACTTGAGTGTTCAAATGTGTCAATAGGGGTCATGGGGACTTCCTAGGGGTCCTAGTATGCCTTATCACATTTTAGGACCCCTAAGAAGTCCCCATGAGCCCTTTCAACACATCGGAACCCTCAAGTGTGTCCTAAGGGGTCCTACAACACCTTCGAACACACTTGAGTGTTCAAATGTGTCAAAAGGGGTCATGGGGACTTCCTAGGGTTCCTAGTATGCCTTATCATGCGTTAGGACCCCTAGGAAGTCCTCATGTCCCCTTTTTACATATTAGAAACCTCAAGTGTGTCCTAAGGGGTCCTATGATACCTTCAAACACACTTGAGTGTTCAAATGTGTCAAAAGGGGTCATGGCGACTTCCTGTTAGAAAGTAAAGTCCGCCAAGATAATTGAGAGGGGGGGTTGAATTAGTTATCATATAATTATAACTTTTATCATCTTCAACAACATTAAACCATATAAGTAATATAATTACCAACCATAGAAAGATATTCATACACAATAACACAATGACACAAGATATGTTGACTAGGGAACCTCTTGGTCAAAGAGTAAACCCCGGTGGGAATGATGCCCACAAAAGATTCACTAATATGAATATTCCTAGTGAAAGGATGGACTCTGTTAGGAGTCTTATGAAATACATTTAGTACATATGAATCCTTGTTAGGAGATTTTGAATCCCTGTTAAAAGATTCTAACCTTGTTAAGAGTTATGGAAGACAGAAGGACCCACTGCCCAAACAGCTTCTGGCTAAGATCACTGAACACACTGTCCAAATAATCTTTTCATTACTCAATAGAATAATATGATACCTCTTCTATGACTATGCCAAACCACACTCATTGTTACACCAAATCTCAATTTTAGATCTCTGTACCTCGCATGTCTGCCTTCACATATTCGCTTTCACACTTAGCTCTTTTCTTCACTTCATGCATACAACATCACACACAACCACTTCTACCATATCACTACATTACAACAAGGAAATACATTCCTTCTTTTATACCACACTCAAATAATTACAAATGAGTTGGCATACAATTACAACATAAAAGTTTCCACATGCTACATCAAAATTACATAAAACTATCAGCTTCCAAATAAAATAAATCTTCACTCGTGTGACCTCAAAGTTTGTGCTGTCATCCACATCACTATCAATGTATCTTCAACTTCCCTTTAACTACACAAGACTAGATTCCATCCTGATTAGGAGATATCATTTGATTTCTAGAAACCGCTACTCAGGAACACTGCTTCCACCAAAATGCTCATAACTTCCATGAATAAATGAATTACTATATACACTCTTAACCATAGACATATAACATATCAAAGTGTATATCATCAACATCACATAGCTCCAACTGCAATAACCCACGTGCTCTAATCCAAACTCTGTCTACTTCTCTGCAAGTCTTCGGTAAATCACTGTGTTGAAATCAATGACAATCAGTCATGAATGCAACAAAAACTACTACAAAATGGCTTCCAAACATATAGCATTCATTCCTAACAATCTCCCCCATTGGCATTGATGGCAACATAGATGAAAAATATCCAATGTTCCAAAAATCCAATACTGCAACACTGATGCTTCAAATCCTCTTCATCAATCAAATCTTGCTTCGTTTTCCTATTCAGTTCTCTCCAACAAATGTTTCAGATGGTTTTTCATGTATACTTCTCCCCCATTGACATCAATGATAGAAATTTCATCATTATGTCAACAACAACTCCAATGTCAAAAGACACTATTTAGAAAATACATTCACTAGAGTCCTCATGACTCAGCTCAGATACACATACTCCCCTATAGAGGAAGTACCAACATCCAGTCCAGAAGAAAGATAAGGCTCATATACCACTGGATGGATGCAACCAACTGCATCACTTTTCAAAAGTAGGCTGGGGCATAACCCCAAGCATACCTCTTAGATACTCAAATGTATCCTTAGGCAAGGGCTTTGTGAATATATCTGCTATCTGCTCCTTTGTACTTATGTACTCAAGTCTGACTTCTTTCTTAGAAACTTTCTCTTACAACATGATACCTAATCTCTATATGCTTTGTCTTAGAATGTAATACAGGATTTTTAGACATACTAACTATGCTGGTGTTGTCACAATGTATGACAACAGGTTCAACAAACTTTATTCCAATATCCTTCAGCAAATTTGTTTCATCTAAATTATCTGGTTACAATTGTTTTCTACTACTACATATTCTATGTATGTTGTGCTTTGTGAGATACAAGTTTTCTTCTTTCTTAGCCAAGAAACCAATCTTCCTCCAAGGAAAAATGCTCCTCCACTGGTGCTTTTCTTATCATCAACACTGCCTCCCCAATCAGCATCTGTATGTGCACATAGGGTAAAACCATCAGATTTTTTATACCATAATCTATAGTCCATTGTGCCTCTTAAATATCTCAATATCCTCTTTACTATTGCATAATGTGATTCTCTAGGTTTAGCTTGAAATCTTGCTACAATTCCAACTGAATGTGCTATATTAGGTCTTGTATGAGTCAAATACTGTAATCCTCCAATCATAGATCTGCATTTCTTCTATTCCACTACATGAGTCTCATCTGTGCTAGATAACTTATGTCCAGTCACCATGGGTGTTCCAACTGGTTTACAATTCTCATTCCAAATCTTTTCAACAAGTCATTCAGGTACTTTGTCTGACTTAAAAAGATACCATCATTGTTTTGTATTATCTGTAATCCCAAAAAGTATTTCATTTCACCAATCATACTCATTTCAAATTCAGTCTTCATTTCATCAGCAAATTTTTCATTAGCTTCATCTTCTCCTCCAAAGATAATGTCAGCAACAAAAATAACTATAACCAACAAACCATTTTTAATTTCTTTTCTGTACAGATTGCTATCAGTTGTTCCTTTTGTAAATCCCAATTTTAACAAATACTTATCCAGTCTTGCATACCAAGTTCTAGGTGCTTGTTTAAGTCCATATAAAGCTTTCTTCAGTTTACATACCATGTCTCCTTCTTGAGTCAAAGGAAAACCTTCAGGCTGCTCAATGTAGACTTCTTCTTCCAATTCTCCATTCAAAAATGGTGACTTCACATTCATCTAATATACTTTGAATTTCTTGTAAGCTGCATAAGCCAAAAACATTCTTACTGCTTCAATTCTTGCAACAGGTGCAAAGGTTACTTCATAGTCAATTCCTTCTTGCTGTGAGTAACCCTTACATACCAATCTTTCTTTGTTTCTTACCACTTCTCCTTGTTCATTCATCTTGTTTCTGAATACCCATTTAGTTCCAATAAAATTCTTGTCTTTAGGTCTAGGGACCAATTCCCATGTCTTATTCTTTTCAATCTGATCTAGTTCTTCTTTCATAGCATTAGTCCAACTTTCATCTTCACAAGCTTCATTAGTAGTCTTAGGTTCAATTTGAGAAATCAAACATAACTGTTCTTGTACCTTATTTCAAATTAGAACTCCTCTTTTGATGCTTCCAATAATTTGTCCAATAGGATGATTTCTTAACAAACTCTTGCTAGGTGGCACTGTCTCAGATCTCACTTCAGATGTAGGTTCTTGAAAGACTTCACTGTGGCTTTCATTCAACAAATCACTTTTAGTTTTATAAAATAATTCAATAGATCCAGTGTTAGGTTTAGGATGAGCTTCTTCATCTAATTCATAATCAAGCATTCTTTCCTGAATTTTGAACTTTTCATCAACTTTAACATTTGTGCTTTCAATAATAGTCTTAGTTATTTTATTGTAACATCTATAGGCTTTTCTTTTCAAAGAATATCCAAGAAATATACCTTCATCACTTCTAGGATCAAAATTTCAAATATCATCATCTCTCTTTATATAACATTTGCTTCCAAAAATTCTAAAATACTTAATTGAGGGTGCATGTCCAAACCATAATTCATAAGGTGTCTTGTCCGTGTCTGCTCTGATTTGTACTCTATTCATTGTATACACTACTGTGTTCACTTCTTCTCTCCAGAATATCTTTTCCAAATCATTCTCAAATAACATAGCTCTTGCTACTTCAGTCACTAATCTATTTCTTCTTTCTGCAATGCCATTTTGTTCAGGTGTTCTAGGGGCTGAATACTGTCTCTTAATGCCATTTTCTTCACAAAAGGTGTTAAACTCTCTAGAAGTAATTCTCCACCTCTATCAGATCTAAAACATTTAATCTTCATTCCAGATTCATTCTCAACTTTATTCTTAACAATCTTAAACTTATCAAATGTTTCAGATTTTTCTTTAAGAAATGCAATCCACATCATTCTTGTAAAATTATCAACAAGAATCATAAAATACCTTTCTCCATAGAATCCTCTAGTCTTGGTAGGACTGCTCAAATCTGTATGAACAATCTCTAGCTTCTCTGTAGATGTAAACTTCTTAATGGGAAAAGAATTTCTCTTCTGTTTAGCCATTACACATTCTTTGCAAATCATGTTATTAGGATGGTAAATCTCTTACTGCAAGTGTAGTACTTACTTTCACAATGTTATCAAAGTGTATATGACAAAACCTTCTATGCCATAACCAACTGTCATCAATCTTAGTAATCAAACATGTCATCTCAATAGGATTTAACCGAAATACATTACCTCTGGTTCTAGATCCAGTTCCAATCAGATTTCCATCTTTATCCTTTATCACACAAGTTTTCTCAGTAAACCAAACTTGATATCCCTTATCAACTAACTATCCAACACTCAAAAGATTATGTTTCAATCCATCCACAAAATAAACATCATCAATATTACTCTTTCCATCAAGAGTAATAGATCCTATACCTTTAATCAAACAAGGTGCATTTTTTCCAACTCTAACAACTCCTCCATCATATTCATTAAACTTTATGAAATTTTTCATGTCTCCAGTCATATGATGTGAACAACCACTATCTATAATCCAATCAACTTTCTTTTCAAGTTGAGAAACTAAGGATTTTTCTTCCTTAACATCAGTTTTAGGATTCTCTTCTTTAATTGCTACAAATCCTATGTCATCATTATTCTCAGTATCACTTTCACTTAAAGTTCTTTCTATACTAGCTTTGAGATCTTCATCATTAGCATAATAAAATTCCTTAGATCTTCTAGTTTTGAAATTGTTTCTATACTTTTTAACTCTCTTAGGACATTTAAATGCAAAATGACCATATTCTTGACAAGTCCAACATTTAAATATTTCTTACCGTTTGGTTCTCTTTTCACAAGCAAGGAAATACCCTCTTCAATCTTCTTGTCTTCTTCATTTCTACATCTGTTGCTGCCAGCATAATCTCCACTCACACTGATGCTTCTTGACAAAGTAGGGTGAACACTAAGAGCACTGAATGTTGTCTCCATTCGAGGTAAGTCTCTTGATAATCTCAGGTTCATTTCTGCTGCTTCCAATCTTCCAAGAAGAGTCTCTCTTGTAAATTTTGTAGTACAAGGTATGACTTGTTCAATCATCTGTGTTGTCTGCTTAAATACAAGAGTCAATGTCCTTAGAATTTTCCATATCACTTCATTCTCTATCTTTGATCCTCCACAAGATTTTATACCTGTAATAATTTTTTACATTCTACCAATATAGCTTCTAATAGATTCATCTTCCAACATTCTTATATCTTCAAATGCACATATCCAATTATGTAATCTAACTATTTTTGCATGTTCATCACTTTCAAAAGTAGAGTGAAAAGCATTCCATATTTCATGAGATTTTTTCAAATATTTTACTTGACTGTAGTCATTCTCCGAAAGGGCTATCAAAAGTGCTTCTCTTGCAAGTATGTTACACATGAATAGATCTCTCTCTTCCGTAGTACATGTTTCAAGATTGTTCTCTTCAATGATAGTCTTATCATTCTTTGTAATCAACCAATATCCTGGTCCTAAACACAGTAGATGTGTCTTCATCTTTTCTTTCCAGCTGTCAAAATTTACTCCATCAAACTTAGGGCTTTCTTTCCTAAAATTCACCATGGATCTCCTTAAGTTGTTAAACTTCTTTTTCAAGGACAAGCTTCTTTGATACCAATTGTTAGAAAGTAAAGTCCACCAAGATCACTGAGAGGGGGGGCGGTGAATTAGTTATCAGATAATTATAAATTTTATCATCTTCAATAGCATTAAACCATATAAGCAATATAATTACCAACCATAGAAAGATATTCATACACAATAACACAATGACACAAGATATGTTGACTAGGGAACCTCTTGATCAAAGAGTAAACCCCAGTGGGAATGATGCCCATAAAAGATTCACTAATATGAATATTTCTTGTGAAAGGATGGACTCTGTTAGGAGTCTTATGAAATACATTCAGTACATATGAATCCCTATTAGGAGATTTTGAATCTCTGTTAAAAGATTCTAACCCTATTAAGAGTTATGGAAGACAGAAGGACCCACTGCCCAAACAGCTTCAGGGTAAGATCATTAAACACACTATCCAAATAATCTTTGCATTACTCAAAAAAATAATATTTTACCTCTTCTTTGAATGTGCCAAACCGCACTCACTGTTACACCAGATCTCAATTTCAGATCTCTGTACCTTGCATGTCTTCCTTCACATATTCGCTTTCACACTTAGCTCTTTTCTTCACTTTATGCATACAACATCACACACAACCACTTCTACCATATCACTACATTACAACAAGGAAATATATTCCTTCCTTTATACCACACTCAAATAATTACAAATGAGTCAGCATACAATTACAACATAAAAGTTTCCACACGCTACATCAAAATTACATAAAACTGTCAGCTTCCAAATACAATAAATCTTCACTCGTGTGACCTTGAAGTTTTCATTGTCATCAAAATCACTATCAATGTGTCATCAACTTCCCTTTAACTACACAAAACTAGATTCCATCCCGATTAGGAGATATCATCCGATTTCCACAAACCGCTACTCAGAAACACTGCCCGAATACTGCTTCCACCAAAATGCTCATAACTTCCATGAATAAATGAATTACTGTCTATGCTCTTAACCATAGACATATAACATATCAAAGAGTATACCCTCAACAACACATAGCTCCAACTACAATAACCCACGTGTGCTAATCCAAACTCTCTCTGCTTCTCTGCAAGTCTTCAGTAAATCACTGTATTGATATCAATGACAATCATAGTCATGAATGCAACAAAAACTGCTATAGAATGGCTACCAAACATTTAGCATTCATTCCTAACACTTCTTAGGGGTCCTCATATGCCTTATCACGTGTTAGGACCCCTAGGAAGTCCCCATGACACCTTTCGACATATTGGAACCCTCAAGTGAGTCCTAAGGGGTCCTACGATGCCATCGGACACACTTGAGCGTTCAAATGTGTCAAAAGGGGTCATGGGGACTTCCTAGGGGTCTTAGTATGCTTTATCACACATTAGGACCCCTAGGAAGTCCTCATGACCCCTTTCAACACATTGAAACCCTCAAGTGTGTCCTAAGGAGTCCTATGGTGCCTTCGGACACACTTAAGCTTTCAAATGTGTCAAAGGGGGTCATGGGGACTTGCTAGGGGTTTTAGTACACCTTATCACATGTTAGTACCCCTAAGAAGTCCACATGACCCCTTTCGACACATTGAAACCCTCAAGTTTGTCCTAAGGGGTCCTACAACCCCTTCAGACACATTTGAGCATTTAAATATGTCAAAATGGGTCATGGGGACTTCCTAGGGGTCCTAGTACACCTTATCACACATTAGAACCCCTAGGAAGTCCCCATGTCCCCTTTCGACACATTGGAACCCTCAAGTGTGTGCTAAGAGGTCCTACGACCCCTTCAGACACACCTGAGCATTCAAATGTGTCAAAAGGGGTCATGGGGACTTCCTAGGGGTCCTAGTACACCTTATCACACATTAGGACCCCTAGGAAGTCCCCATTACTCCTTTTGACACATTGGAACCCTCAAGTGTGTCCTAAGGGGTCCTACGAACCCTTCAAACACACTTGAGCATTCAAATGTGTCACAAGGGGTCATGGGGACTTCCTAGGGGTCGTAGTATGCCTTATCACATGTTAGGACCCCTAGGAAGTCCTCATGACCCGTTTCGACACATTGGAACCCTCAAGTGTGTCCTAAGGGGTCCTACGATGCATTCAGACATAATTAAGCATTCAAATGTGTCAAAAGGGGTCATGAGGACTTCCTAGGGGTCAAATGTTCTTACATTAATTTTTATGCCACTGTTAGTTTCTAGAACATATGTTGACATCTACTTATTCAGTATAGTCAGACTGCTGAAATTACAAGGAATCTATAGAAAAATCATGTGCTGGATACTTTCAAGAGGACTTGGGCTGAAACTGTATGTCATCAAATCAACTGTGCATTTATTTTTTCAAATACATTATATATATATATATATATATATATATATATATATATATATATATATATATATATATATATATATATATATATATATATATATATATATATATATATATATATATATATATATATATATATATATATATATATATATATATATATATATATATAATATGTATTATACATATATATTATATACATTAGTATATATAATGCATTAGTATATATAATATATTATATATATAATATATTATATATATTATATACATTAGTATATAATACATTAGTATTTATAATATATTATATACATTAGTATATAATACATTAGTATATATATATAATATACATTATATATATTATATACCTCTTTTTATTTATAAAAGTTCAATTTTTTCATTTACTCCCGCTATTTTTTCATGTACTCGATTATTTCTTAGTATAAATTTGACCCAAATATTCCCTGTCCCCACAGACCAGAGAAGTACAGGATTTCAGACTTTTTTCACGGGTTGCAGGAAAAAAAAAGTGATTTGGGGCCCATTTTTTGTTTTTTTTCAACTTGTGGTCTCACCATGGGAAGAAGTAGTCGTCGAAAGGCTAAACGGAAGAGGAAGGTGACAAATGAAGAAATTCAAGCATATAGGGAAAAAGATAGGGAAAATCACCGAAGAAGGAGAGAAGGTATGTTAAACATTAATCAAGGTGACCCTATAAATGTAGTTGCAAGTGAAGAGGATGTTGAATTTGAAAATAATATAGAAATTAATTTTGTGAATAATAATGTATGGAGTGAATATGAAAATGTAGAGATGGAGAATGAAAATGTAGACTTCAGGAATGAAAACGTAGATTTGGGGAATGACAATGAATGGAATGAAGATGAAAATGTACAGATGGAGATTGAAAATGTAGACTTGGGGAATGAAAATGTTGCACAAGAACCACATGAATGTTACACATCTCCAAATTATATGTGAAATGAAGTCCCTTGAAATAAAGATAAGCAATCTTCAAATTCGGGGCTTGAAAGAACACGTAAATGGTTAATTGAAATTGAGGAGAACATTATGAATAATTTGGAAGGAAAGAGGTCACATAGAACCATTAGGTTGTGGGCTTCAAGACTTTATGATCAATTTTTTGGAAACAAGACATTGGTTTTAGCAATGTCAATTTTTTGTGCAGTTGTTAAAGATGCAAAAGATGAGACCTGTGCTTGTGAAATTGAAGATTCATGTGAACAAGAAAATGGAGAGAAATGCCATTGTTTTGAAGAATCTTTTCAATACTCTCAATAGCATTGGGAAGACTTGCAGAGAAAAAAACAAGAGAGTTTCTTGGAGGGTTATTACTGTATACACCCAAAAATGGTCACCTAGACTATTAGCCCCTTTTGCTAAATCATCAATTGCTTATTCTTGATCAAATCCTAATTCTATCATTTATTCGATCAATTTCTATGGGCTAACCATTTTATCCTAAGTTTTTATTTATTTAAAAAGAATATTTCCTCCCCTTTTAATAAATAAAAAGCCCCCACTTTTCCTCTTATCCTAAGTTGCACAAATAAAGCATTATTCTTATTTTATAAAAAGGGAAAAATCATTTTTTGTCTCATATGGACACAAAAGTCAACTCCTATTTTCTCATTGGAGGATACTTGTGCACATGGATTGCTCCCTCTTAAAGCTCCACCATTGATTAAATCTTTTGCCTCTTAATCTCCATGGTCCATTCCTCCTCATTTCCTTTAAAAGAGCTCCCTTCTTCATTCTAGATCCCCAACTTTTTATGCTAACTTTATGCTGCAGGATTTCTAGGTCACTTTGGAGCTTTTGAAGACTTGGAGCATTCTTAGCATCTACATCTCATTCTTGCATTCTACATCTCATTCTTACATTCTTAGCTTAGCTTCATATTTATGCTTTCTTAGATTAGCTTCATTTCTATGCTCTAGATTAGCTCACATAGATTAATTAGCTTGGGTTGTAACACTTGCATATTTCCTTTCATAGCTTAGCTTGCATTTCCATTTCTAGCATAGCATTGCATTGCATTTTCATTCTTGATTCTTGAGAATATTGGCATTCTTTCCCTTGTCTTCATTGAATCTCCCATTGCATGGTTTACTAGCAAGGTTATAGGCTAAATACCTCTAGCTGAGAGCATTCTTAAAAGCCCTTGCACTCCATGCCTAGGGAGCTATGGATTGATTTGTGAGGGCTCATTCTTAAGTTTCCTTACATGTAATGATCCATAGAAGTGTGACACATTTATAGCACACAATTACAACCTCCTTAGTAAGTCATCAGTTGGGAAAGGCTCGTTTGATGAGACAAACTTGTGTTGACTTCAATATAGACCATAAAACTTTGGGTAGAGAACTTGCAAGAAGAGAAAGACTTGATGATCCACTTCAAATTGATACATGGGCTTAGGGTGGGAGACTTCCACATTTCAATAAGAAGCTAACAGATGTTGTCAAGGATGAAATTCAACAATTTTGGGATGCTAACTCAAGAGTGTCACCAAATGTGAAGGATGTCTTGAAGTTGAGAGTTGGCAATCGAAACTGCACTCCACATCCTAAACATTATGTGGAGGTAAGTCAAACAATGTTGTATAAAAAATTTTGTGAGACACATCCAACATTGAAAATATCACAAAGGTCTTTTGAATCCGTGAAGCCATTTTATTGTGTACCCCTTAAGATTCAGAATACATGTTGTTGCAAATATCATGTTGAATTTTCAATGCATCATGAATTATTATGGTCCATTCATTCTACTTTGCATACTAATGAAATGCTAGAGGATTGTGGTGCAAGTGGTCTTCCCAAATCATCAAGAGACTTGCTAGATCTATTTTTTGTCATAGAGATGATGGTTGTTTATTTTATAAAAAAGATTGCTTAAATGCCAAGTGCTCAGAATGTGATGGCTTGTCCAAGTTTAGAACATGTTTCCATGAGGGTTTGGAATACAATTTTGGAAAGACACTCATCCAAAAAAAGGTATATGAAATAGTGAAATATACATTGAAGAGTGGAGGTGAAGGCTCGAGATGTGAGTTAGTTGCAAAAGAATACAATGTTGTTGATTTTATCTCAGATTTCAAGAAAAATCTTTTTTACAAGTATGCAAGGCATAGTCACAAGTCTCAATGGTTGGATCAACAATTCAGGAAGTGTAAGGACACTTTCCCCATTGGAACTATTATATCCATTGTAGACTTTGCGGAGAACTATACATTGCAGGCCCAAAATGAGACTCAAGCTCAATATTACAATTTCATTCAGGTTGCTATTTTTGTACGCATCACATATAGACATTCCCCTGATAGCACAAAAGATAAGTGAAAGATAATCAGAGAGTAACATTTTTATATGAGCGACGACAAGTCTCACTCTCATGAGTTTGTTCAACATTGTTTCCAGAACTATTTTGACTTCTTGCAGGAAAATGGTATTGCTATGGATAGGCATCTCATTTGGTCGGATAATTGCATCGGTCAATTTAGGAATGCCAGAATGTTTTATTGGTTGTGTAGAATGCATGTGGAGAGAGGTGTACCTCATATTTGGAGTTTTTTTTATTCAAGGCATGGGAAAGGGGAGCATGAAGGAGCAGGTGCATGTGTGAAGAGATCTCTAGTTAAGGATAAATTGAGGATTTTAGGTGTTGTACTTCTTGATGCTTGTTCTACTATTGATTGGTGTACTTTAGCATTATCGCAGGGGGGGACTCTTGATTCTACAGTGCGTAGATTCTTTTGGTTGGTTGAGGAGGGTACTATAGGAGATAGATTGGATTGTCAAATAGTGAAAGACTCTTCAAAAATACATTCATTCCAAAGCTCCAATAGTAGTACATGGACCATTTGGACATGAGAGTTGGCTTGTTTTTGCCCCATGTGTTTTCAGTATGATTGGGATCATTGTGAGTCAAGTGAGTGGGTGGATACATGGGTTCCACAATATCTAACTCCTTTATCTTTGACACTCTCTATAAGAAATGATGACATGGACACTTCAGTTGAGTATGACCATCTTTCAGATCTTCTGTAGCCAGGAGATGTTTTTGCATTGGTTGCACTGCAGGGGAATGATGAGAGGTCTGATTATTGGTTAACACATTGTGTACGAGGTAAATAGAAGCTTGTACAATCGATGATAGATGGTGATGGGTTCACATATCCTACTAGTTCAGTTGTTGTTGCAGGAACATGGCTTCAAACATACATGATTAGAAAGAATGGAATACCCGCATTTGAAGACTATGAGAAGCACAAAACTATTCTCATGTATTCACACCTTGTTATAGCAACAAATGTCAAGTTGTCAAAGCATCAAGGAATACCAATGACAAAAGAACTTTGGACTATTAGTACTGCTGATCATGAAGCACTATTGGAGAACCTGAAGCAAACAGATAACCCTTCAGGAACACTTGACTAGGTAATAAGTTAACTTAGTAAATTGTTTTCTAATTTCGTTAAGCTTAATTTCAATACATTAATTTCACCTTTCGTAAATTGTATTTTGAGTCAATAAACTTGGTTTTTTATGTGGATTGTAACTTGTGCAAGAGCACTTATGAAGACACCTGTGGTCACCATGGATCCAATCAGAGATAGAAGGACAAAAGGATCCTTAATGGTTAATTGAGATCTTTTGAAGCCTATAATGGCAATTTGTAACAATCAATTTGATTTAAAAGTTAAATGTCCTAGAAGTCTTGATAAGGACTTATGACTAAAATCATGTATGGGTGACCAATAGTGCCAACAAGGGATCTTACATGTCATTTACTTATGTCATTTGCATGGTTTGAATTCTTACATGTCTGATTGTTGTTTCTAATGCTTTAAGGATATTATTTTTTATCATTTCAAACTATCTATAGAAGTTAAACCTCAAACATAATAAGCAGAATATTAAAAATAATTGAATTTTAGTAGAGTGTTGATTGGCTTAATCATGATTAGTTTCATAGTTCAATTTTCAAACATACCACTAACAGTCATTGCAACGGAACTGGGTCAAGAAAAGAAGTGTGCATGCTTTCCCATTTGGGTCTTCTCTTGTTTCAGAATGAAAACCTAATTGTTTCTACTGCAGACAAGGACATGTTCCCAAGGACTACTTAATCTATAAAACACAACTACTTGCAAGCTGTCCAGTGTACCACAATGCATTGTGTGTTTTATGGTCTGCAAGTGACGTGCTTTCTGTGTTTGCATGGGAGAGTAAAAGGGTTAAATTTTTCATTACTCAAAATGGTGTGGACTATAAGTTGGTGGTTCACTTTCATGACATTGTAAATGTGAGTGATGTAGTACCCCACCCCTAGTCTGATTTTATAAATGTTATCATTATTCTAGGATGTTAGATTATATGTTAGGAAATCATTGATGCTTATGATTTTACTGACCCCATACTTGCATGTGCATGGTTGATGTGTTATTTTATAATTTTGTTTGACGTGCCTGATGTGGTTGAGGGATGGAGTCATAGTTACTTGCTTGCAAGATCCACACGATCGGTCGATCCCTGCCATTGTCTGTTATATATTTATATATGTATGTACATGCGGGTTTTGTATGCAGGTTTGCATGTACTGGGCATCGAATTCCCTGAATTGTCAGGATGAGCGTGCCCTATCGCAATATCTCAAATGGTAAGAGAGGGGAGATAACATGGATCCAAAACCCTAACCCAAGCCCATTTGTCCTAGGTTGGACAAGAATCAGTTTGACTACCCTACCTGAATTTGTCTAGGTGACAGGAATTTGTGGATCCCTTTCTGCTGTTGCTTAGTTTTACTTTGTTTGATTTTACCTTGTTTGGCTTTAGTTGTTTTACTGCTTATGTGGGTGATTTTCTATGATTTGTTGATTAATGATTATAGTTAAGATTTAATATTAATTATGCTCCTATGTTTAATTGAGAAAATTAATCGAAAGTCAAATATTTGATTATTGGGATTTAATTGATTATTTAATTGGTAATTAGATTTAATTATGTTTTTGTGTGTTATTAAATAATTAACTATTTAATTGCATTAACTTGGGATACTTTAAATATTTAATCTATTTAACATGAATTTAATTATTAACATGTGCATAATTGAAAATTGAATTGCTCTGAAAAGTTAAACAACATGTTTCAAAAAGTCAAGTTGAGTTGTGCATATAAAGTTATTTTAAATTATTTTATTGAGTTTTTCTTTCAATTTTTGATTTGGAGTTGAAGTGGGAGTTAGATGTTGAGTTATCTTTAGGGTTGCATGAAATGGGGAATTGAATTCCTATTAGGAAAAAAATTTGCATTCATTTTAGAATTAGACAGGTTTTGGAGGAAAATTTTGGGAGAGCTTGTGTGCTTGGTTTTTAGAGAATTTTGGTTTGTGTGAATTCTGGTTTGTGCATTTGGATGGTGTGTGTGCTTCCTACGGAGACTCAAATCTACAGGTTGGATTCGTTCTGGGAGGAATTCTGGTTTTCAGATCTCCAAGGTTTTCAATTTTGGTTGCTTGCATTGGATTTAAGGTAGGGTTTGAAACCTCGCCTGTTAGCTTCTATTTTGTAGTTATTTGGTGCTTCCTGTTTGAGCAATTTCAATATATATTGTTAGATAGATCTAGTGTTTTTACTGTTCTAGGTATTTAGTAAATCCTAGTTATGATGATTTCATGTTTTTATTAAAACTTAGCATAGCGAAGTTATGCTAGCAAATTTTCATTGAAAAATTCCTTGTAAATCTCCTAGAAAATGATAAATTAATCCTAGGTTATAGTTAAACTATAATGCTGTAGAAAAAAAATAAATTTATCTTTAGTTGAAAATCAATTTTAGTAGAAAAAACCCAATTTTGGTATAAAAGTTAATTTTGGAAAAATATATTTCATTCTCTGTTTTAAAATTCAGTTTTCAAAAAAAAGTACAATCAAATCAAATAGGGAAAGTCAAATGAAATGCATGATTTTTATAGTATATGCTTTATTTGTTTTCAAAAGGATATAAATATGATTCATTATTATTATTGTTTGTGATTTTGGAAATAAATATTATATATATATTCCTTTTCTGTAATTTCAGAATTTATATATATATTATAAAATAAAATAAAAATTTCATTGAGGAATGTTGTTAAAGTTTTGTGTTTATTAAATAAAAATAATTTAAGAAAAAAATTAAATGAAAAAGTGATTTGGAGGTGGGGGCCACCAAATCCCCACCCCCCTTCCCAAGGCACGACACCCCTTGCAGGGCTCGTGCGCATGAGGCAGGGCATGGTACCCTGCGCAGTACCTGCTCTGCGCAAAGTACCATGCGCAGAGAGGTACTTGCGTTGATTTTATTTTTAAAGACTTTTGTTTAGAATGTATTTAATTAAGTTTAATATGGTATTAGATATTAGTAAGTGCATTAGATAAAGTGATTAGTATTTCACTTTTTGAATTATGGATTTTAGTTATTATTAATTTAATTTAGTATGTTTATTTTATTTATTTATTTTAAAATTTTATTTTATTGATAGTTAGTAAATTTGTTATTAACTTTAATTATTAATTAATAAAGTTAAACTAAATTTGTTATTTAATCTACTTTAATTAAATGGAATATTAATTTAGTTTCACTATATATTATTTGGATTAAATTTCATAATTTAGATTTTATATAAATCTAAAATTAAAATTAGAACTCTATGTTTTAGTTTTTACTTAACAAACTTTCAGTAATTTTGTTTATTAGTTGGTTTATTTAGATAGGACTTTGTGTATTTGTTCGTATGCATTTATTTTTATGAAATGTGATTTCTAATTTTAGAATTGGAAACAAATTAGACCATTTGTGAGTATTATTCAAATGTGACACATATACATATATGCTTAGGTTGATTGGAATACACATCTTATGCATATTGAACATATTTAATTGTGATTCATATTGGCAAAATAATCTTAACAAGTGTTGTGTTTTCATTGAAATGGGGACTTTAAATTCTGTTGAAATCATAGGACAACATTAGAGAATAATCTTTCATTATGACATCGTACTAATGTTTATGATTAGTTTATCTCAATAGATTTATGTAATTCTCTATTTAGATTCAATTATGTTCAATATGGAGATTAGATTGCTTATGAATTTAGATCTCAGTTTTCTATGGTGCAAATATGTCTTCTTCATGCCTAGAGTGTCTTCTTTTGCTTATTGTATTTTTGGGATACTAGAAGACTTAGGGGGAAGATAGAGGCCAGGGTATGTGTCAGTTGTTCATGTTTTCAATGTTTTGTTTTGATATGTGTATGAGATCCGATTATACCCTGACTTGACCATATGGGCTTATGATGTTTTGTATTATGCTTTTGGTGCCTTTGTAATCATTTCTAGTTCTTGTATGTGAAACTAGATTTGGGATTACCTGGTTGTGTACCTGATTTGATCTATGTGAGATCTTGAGCCTAGGATAGTTTACCTAGATATGTAGTAGGAGGTGGCTTGCAATAAGCGTCAAGGCCCACAAGTGGCTGTCAGGATCACTTATTGTTAAGTATCTATAATCAAGTGATAACATAATATAACATTGAGAGATGTTAAAATGAACCTAACAAGATATGTTTCCTCGCCCTAGCTTAGTGCTAGTACAGACTAAGGTGGGAATGGAGAAGATGAATAGCCACCTTTCATGGCATGAGTTGGCATAGTTGATGGCTTTGTCAGTACGAGAGGTCATTGACACTATGTATGGTCACTTAGGTGCCGAGATCCAGAGAGATTACCAGGACAAAACTCAAGGCTTAGACATACATGATGACACCTTCCTATGCATAGTCTAGTTATCCTACATGTGTCGGTTGCCTCTGGAATAGTGTGTCTTTCATATCATTATGCTTTTTCACCTTGAGTTAGAGAGCTTTCATGATCCTTTACTTAGCTTGATTTATTTGATGTTTGTTATCCAAGTGGGATCTATTGTTATCTCCTCAGCATGGTGGGAGTGGACCATTTAGGTTCACGAGGTCGGGTGGTAGTGATTCTTTTACCATTTGAGATTTCGACGTTCGTGTACTAGTGCTAGATGTTCCTTATGGTAGTTGTTCCTTCTTGATCTTCATTGTTGGAGTTGCGTTCTTATCTTCTTCTTCTTCTTCTTCTTTGTGTTCTTGTATCATTGTATCAATTTTTTAGAGATATCATGTGGTACTTCATTCAGTTGTTGTAGTACATACCTTGCGACATGTGCAGTGGATGTAGGTTATTATGGATACCTTATGGTACCAGTGTACTTATGTTATCTTGTATGTGATGTTGAATTTATCTTTCTGTTGTTTACATGAGTTTTCTAATTGTACCTAATCTAAATTAATTAATCAATGTTAACGTAATCTTCATCGAGGAACCCTTGAGAGTTGTAACCTATGTTGGTTATTGTATTAATGTGAGTAAATGGTAAATGCTTCTGCATTAATGTTTATCTTGTATGTTAACTTTAAAAAAATTATTATTCTGCAAACTTAGATGCATGTTTAGGTTAAGTTCTCCTGGGTTCCCTGGTGTGGCATTACAAGTGACAACCCCATTCTACCCACGGAGTCACTGGAATGCTCGTGACCACGCTCGACCCAAGTGACCCCAAGGTGCACTAAGCATGATTGGGCAGAGATCTTTCGAGGCTCATATATCAGACCTCATGAGAGGTATCGACAAACCATTAGGGGCTACGGGATCATGTTTATGAGGTCTACAATAACCTCTCTTAGTTTTGGGTGATTCAACTTCATTTTCATTTGGCAAGGCGATCTCACTTGATCCCAAAACTTGTAGTGAGGGTCAGTTGAAAGTAGCTCTGAAGTGTATCTTTCAAACCATCTGTCCTGGGATTGAACCATCTACTCTATCAGCTCTGGTTGGCTGGGTAAATGCCAGTGACAACCCTATTCCACCCACGGAGTCACTAGAACGCTCGCGATCACGCTCGACCCAAGTGACCCCAAGGTGCACTAAGTAAGATTGGGCAATGATCTACCAAGGCTTGTACCTTGGACCTCGTGAGAGGTATCAAAAAATCTTTAGGGGCTACAAGATCATGTTTTCAAGGTCTACAATAACCTCTCTCCATTTTGGGTGATTCGACCTCATTTGCATTTGGCAAGGTGATCTCAGTTGATGCCAAAACTTGTAGTGAGGATCAGTTGAAAGTAGCTCTGAAGTGTATCTTTCAAACCATCTGCTCCATTGGCTCTGGTTGGCTAGGTAAATGTGAGTGACAACCCTGATCCACCCATGGAGTTATTGGAACACTCACAACCATGCTTGACCCAAGTGACCCTAAGGTGCAATAAGCACAATTGGGCAGTGATCTACCAAGGTTCATATATTGGACCTCATGAGAGGTATGGACAAAGAATTAGGGGCTATGGGATTGTGTTTCTAAGATCTACAATAACCTCTCTCAGTTTTGGGTGATTCGACTTCGTTTGCATTTGGCAAGGCGATCTCAGTCGATGCCAAAACTTGCAATGAGGGTCAGTTGAAGGTAGCTCAGTAGTGTATCTTTCAAACCGTCTATCCTGGCATCAAACCATCTACTCCATTGGCTCCAGTTGGCCAGGTCAACTCTAGTGACAACCCCGTTCCAGCCACAAAGTCATTGGAATGCTCGCGATCACGCTCGACCCAAGTGACCCCAAGGTGAACTAAGCACGATTGGGCAGCGATCTTCTGAGGCTCATATCTCAGACCTCATGAGAGGTATCAACAAACCATTAGAGAATATGAGATCATGAATTGAAGTTCTACAATAGCCTCTCTCAGTTTTGGGCGATTCGACTTTGTTTGCATTTGGCAAGGTGATCTCCGTCGATGCCAAAACTTATAGTGAGGGTTAGTTGAAAGTAGCTCTAAAGTGTATCTTTCAAACCATCCATCCTAGGATCAAACCGTCTGCTCCATTGGCTTCAGTTGGCCAAGTAAATGCTAGTGACAACCCCGTTCTTCCCACAGAGTCATTGGAACGCTTGTGACCACACTCAACCCAAGTGATCCCAAGGTGCACTAAGCATGATTGGGAAATGATCTTCCAAGGCTCGTATCTCAGACCTCGTGAGAGGTATCGACAAACCATTAGGGGTTATAGGATTGTGTTTTTGAGGTCTACAATAACCTCTCTCGGTTTTGGCCGATTTGACTTCTTTTGCATTCGGCAAGGCGATCTCAGTCAATGCCAAAACTTATAGTGAGGGTCAGTTGAAAGTACCTCAGCACTGTATCTTTCAAAAAGTCTATCCTGGAATTGAACCATCTTCTCCATCCACTCTGGTTGGCTAAGTAAATTCCAGTGAGATCCCTGTTCCAACCATGGAGTCACTGGCATGCTCGCAACCATGCTCGACCCAAGTGACCCCAAGGTGCACTAAGCATGATTGGTCAGTGATCTTTCAAGGCTTGTATCTCAGACCTCGTGAGAGGTATTGAAAAACCATTAGGGGCTACAAGATTTTGATTCTGAGGTCTATAATAACCTCTCTTAGTTTTGGGCGATTCAACTTCGTTTGCATTTGGCAAGGCAATCTCAGTCGATGCCAAAACTTGCAGTGAGGGTCAGTTGAAAGTAGCTCTGAAGTGTATCTTTCAAACTGTCCATCCTAGGATCAAACCATCTACTCCATCAGCTCCAGTTGGCCGTGTAAACACTAGTGACAACCCCATTCCACCCACGAAGTCACTAGAACTCTCGCGACCACGCTCGACCCAAGTGACCACAAGGTGCACTAAGCACGATTGGGCAGAAATCTTTCGAGGCTCATATCTCAGACCTTGTGAGAGGTATCGACAAACCATTAGGGGCTATGGGATCATTTTTCCAAGGCCTACAATAACCTCTTTTAGTTTTTGGTGATTTGACTTTATTTGCATTTGGCAAGGCGATCTTACTCGATGCCAAAACTTGCAATGAGGGTCAGTTGAAACTAGCTCAACAGTGTATCTTTAAAACCATCTGTCCTGGCATTGAACCGGCTGCTCCATTGGCTCTGGTTGGCTGAGTAAATGCCACTAACAACCCCATTCTTCCCACGGAGTCACTGGAACGCTCGCGACCACGCTTGACCCAAGTGACCCCAAGGTGCACTAAGCACAATTGGGCAGCGATCTTTCAAGGCTCATATCTCAGACCTCGTGAGAGGTATCGACAAATCATCAGGGGCTAAAGGATCATGTTTCTAATTTCTACAATAACCTCTCTCATTTTTGGGGTGATTTGACTTCATTTGTATTTGGCAAGGCGATCTCAGTCGATGTCAAAACTTGCAGTGAGGGTCAGTTGAAAGTAGCTCAACAGTGTATCTTTCAAACTGTCCACCCTGGCATCAAACCATCTACTCCATTGGCTCCGGTTGGCCATGTAAACACCACTAATAACCCCATTCCACCCATAGAGTTACTGGAACGCTTGCAACCACACTCGACCCAAGTGACCCCAAGGTGCACTAAGCATGATTGGGTAGCGATCTTCCAAGGCTCATATCTTGAACCTCATGAGAGGTATCAACAAATCATCAGGGGCAACGAGATCATGTTTCTAAGGTCTACAATAACCTCTCTCAGTTTTGAGCGATTTGACTTTGTTTGCATTTGGCAAGGCAATCTCATTCGATGCCAAAACTTGTAGTGAGGGTCAGTTGAAAGTAGCTCAGCAGTGTATCTTTCAAACCATCTGCTCCATCAGCTTCAGTTGGCTAGGTAAACGCCACTAACAACCTCATTCTACCCATGGAGTCATTGGAACACTCATGACCATGCTCGAACCAAGTGACCTAACAACACAAGTGCTACATTTCTCTGTGGATTTAGTAAACCCCAATATGATGAGTTATATACATAATGAGTATATACATAGTATTGAAACAATGTAGTACTAAGTCGCTCAAGTGAGTATATATAATGGTATGAAACATAAGAACATAGGAAATCTATGGAATTTAAACCTCAAACATAATAAGCTCCATGAACAGGGTATTACAGAGTAAAGAAAAACAAATGTTACTTCAACAAGATATAATTTAAATCATAATGATAATCATAGTCAAGATATAACTTCACCATTCAATTCCATAAACATGAATAATAAATATGTATACAAAAGATGATGCAAATATAACATAAAAATGAACATGTTCTATATATAGAAAGTATCAAATATATCAAAAGTATCTCCATATACAAATATGGTACATGCCATTTCAAATTGTCTATAAAATCAATGTTTCAAGGTGTACAATGTGGCATATATGCCATCTCAAAATGTGCCAAGTGGCATCTCTAAATGACCAAAAAACTAAAACTACATCCTATGTCGTAGAGGGATCATCAAAATGTAGCCTCTTTGAAGAAGTGTTTGGCTTTGATTGATCCTACATCAAAAATGAGTTCAAAACCAAGTTAGAATGCTTACTTTATATGATTTGCACACACACACACATATATATATATGAATTATGAATTAAAATTATAACTGAATACAAATATCTGTACCTGGCCTCTCGATCACCTACCACGATCAGGTGTCCTAGCATAAGTCCTTGCTAGTGAAAGGACCATGCCAACAATACCAACTCTAGCCTATAAATATATATTTGCAATAATGAGATTAGTATAGTGGTGCAACATAGAATAATAAATCTATAAAATAGGATGATTTGAACTAAAATTAAAACTTACATCTGGTGATCCCTCCTCTGGAATAGTGGGCTGGGTCAACAAAGATACGAAAGATTCTCGTGGGCCCTCCCTCACACTAAGAGTAACCTATGAGAGTAAAAATATTGTCAATTATATATAAATGTACTTCACCATAACAACCCTGGTTACAAAATACAAATAACAATATGTAAAAGTCTACGTACAATCAGGCTATCACTCTGCATCGAGATGTTTGTCAGCCTAGGCTCCCGAATCCATGTTGGAACATCATCGATAGCCACACCCTAGTATACAATAAATTCAAGTAAAATATTTATTACTACACACAAGTGGCATACATATGCATGCATAATTAATCTTAAACAATTAATTACCTTTCCTTTGTTGACACCTAATGAAGGAACCCCCTCGTGCCCCCCATTGACATTGGTTGTAGCCTACAAGAGTACAATAAGATGACAATATATTAGTAAATGTATGAATTTTATTGCTCTAATTGATAGATATTTAAGAATGTACACCAAATGATATAAAAAAAATTAATGGGTACATAATTTATAATATACCGTATAGGCGTCAAGGCCAAATGAAATGGCCGAAGTTGTGGACTCATCCACCTATCTCAATTCCTCCTATGTCATCGACTGAACATAAATGGAAAAAATATATACATAAGTGCATGTAATCATTAAAACTAATCTAAATTAATTAATTAAATAAGTCATTTGACAAATTTATTTATAATGTTTTCTCTTACTGTATCAACAGGAGTCCATGGCTCTGTGTACACCTCCTGAGCACTCTCATGAGATGTAGATGCTCCATGAGGTGTTGCAGCCTCTGCAGCTACATCTCCTACATCATCCTCATCAATAACATACCGATATGTATCAGCATCAGTAAGCGGTCTGAGGCACATATTCTTGCATATAATGCAAATATGGGGCTCACATACATGTGAACTTTGGCAAGATGTCGATGCACCAACATCATCCACACTAGGAGGCAACACTGACCTGGTCTGCTTGATCAACTAATCACTCAGCAAATGAATGGCCCTAATAGTCTGTGAGGCATCCTCTGCAATGATATCAGGATGCTGCACTTGAGGAGGGGGTGCAACATCAGTGGAGGGGACAAAGGTAGTGGCCATTTTGCATTGGGAAAATGGCCTAGTCTGAGGAGCTCCTCTACCTACGTCCATGTTGGGCCTCATACTCCAATAATTAACATTGTAACCAAGCACAAAATCAGCATACAATTTTTTTATGAAATAGAAAGGGAGCACCAAATTTCTATGGGGTAGTTTATTAAAAACCATCCACTAGTGATCCCAAAAGTGTGTGCGCATTGCGTCATTTGTGCACCATTTTATTGATAATTTGGGCTTTTTGGGGGCAACTTGTAATCCAATTTTAGGATTCACAAAAAGAGAGGCTATATCTTCCTTACTTATATTAAGGGCCGCAATCCCATCATGGTTAAGCTCATCATCAAATTGGCCATGCATATCATCACGCCAATGAAGACCAGCATTATGTTGTTGCATGTGTCAATATTTTCAACAATAGTATTTAATGTGGCAAGCATGGGACCCAATGTAGGTATATTCTGATATGTGTTTTGGAAACCTCGTATTGTGTTCAAATTATCTTGTATCAAATCTTCTAAAGATCAAGGGTTTTGAGATGGGGGATTGTTTTGGGGATCGTTATTTGGTGCGGGAGGGTTATTTTCTTCATTGTTGTTTGCCATGCTTGATTAAATAAAAAACAAATATAAATTTCAATTTAATTTCATATATTATTACAAAAATAAATACAAAATCCTATTTCAACCAAAAAAACTACATTTAGCATCAAAATGAAATAAACCAATCAAAATCTACAAAGAATTTACTTACCGTATAATGTGGAGATCAAATTTATTGTTGCAGAAATCAGATACCCAAAAATATCATGTATATGATATTTGTAGTCATTTTCCAAACCCAAAACGTGAGGAGAAATGAGAAAAATGGCTCGCGGGTTTTGATTTATGCCATAGGTTTCGGGTACCCAATATTATATCAGGTACCTGATATGTTTTCGGGTACCCGATTAAGCTTGTGCTTTGGTGTCATGTTTGCCTAGGTGTACTAACACCTAGGCCTACTAAAAATTCAACAAGCATTTTCATGCACTTTTGGACGAGTGAAAAGTGAATATATTTCACAATGCCACTTTTTGGCCCCTCATGATCTTGCACATACACTTCATAGAATTCATATGTTGTGGCATACTCAATAATAGGGTTGTCTTCTAGGTGTGTAAACTCATCAGTGAATGTTTTCTCTAGATTCATCATGGTTTCCATGTGTGACCTGATTCTATCCAATCCTACTCATTCTTTTTTACATTAGATATATGCGTGTCTATCCTCTATGTGCATTACTCCCATCAGAATCCTAGAGAAAGCTCCTTCTAGGTCATCTAAGACTGACTTGAAAGGATGCTTCTTAAAGACATATCTCTTCCTTTCAACAACATCAAAAAGGATTGGGGTAGCCATGACTTTTTTAATTGCCTATATAGGTTGCCAAATGAATTTTGAACCGTCGCGACTGAACTAGGGCTTCACAACAACTTTCAAATTGCAATTCTTCATAACTCAAACTACTTTGATCTCTTGTGCTCTCTAAAGGCTCGAACTTGAATGCAATGTGTGAATAATGAGTCTTCAGTGACTTTAAAACAACTTTCCACCATTAATGCTTGCCGTGTAAACACAGAATCCCACGGAGAATTCCAGTCTTCCTTTCTGCTATTAATCAGGTAGTGCGCTCTTGCATACTGCATCTACTAGTCTCCAAATAGTTATAGCCAAAGGTGTATACTCTGAGGGTGAGTAGACCAGCCGCGTAGGGGTCTAGAGCTAATATAGCTCCCCCTATGAGCATGAAGGTCATTTAACCATAAATAGGAGGTGCATCCATTGCGAATGCATCCTCAACTATTTCAACAACATTGTCTATCTTTTCTTCCTTCTAAATTGTGCTTGCATCTTCTGTAGCTTTCACAAACTTGACTTCTCTTGATTCATCCAGAATTGATACTTGAGACTTATTAGGGATTTCTTGTCTTTGTGATTTTGATCTGCAAAACTATGAGATGTGTCCAGCCTTGTTACAAGAGTGATAAATAACTGGAGGCCTTATATTCCTTGGCGCATTGATGTGAGTTACCATTTTGCACTATCTAGCTGTATGACCATTATAATTACATATTTGACATGTAATGTTCTGAGGACTTCTTACATTTTGTTGTGGATGACTTCTTTGATTTTGCTAATTTTGATTTCTTTTATTTGATCTACAATTCATAGCTCTATGACCAAACTTATTGCATGAATAAGAGTAACCATTGAAGGTCTTACCTCTTTACAATCTATTGCTATGTGTCCATGCTTGTTACAGGCATAAAAATTTTTGTTTATAGGCTTGCACTCATCTTTAGATGGTTCTTCTATAGCTTCAGTATGATCTTCAATCTTCTTATCTTCTATAGGTTCTTCAAGAGATTTCATTCTATCTCGCATAACATCAATCTTAACTTGGGCTTCATTATATCCAATACTAGTGGTATCTCCTTTCAGCTTCCGAGCATACAACTGTGACTATATTAGATCCTTGCTTGTGTGCAACTTGTCAATATGAATCTTTCCTTCAATCAATTCAGATTCCATCTACTTCTTGATGTTCTCTAACTCCAAGATTTTTATGTTTTCTTACCTCAGTTCTTCATCTAACTGCTTATTTTCTTTGACCTGTTCTTCATAAGCTTCTTGATTGTTACATAGCTTTTCATCTAACTCTTCAATCTGATCCTTCAGAGATGTGTTTTCTTCATTCATATTTTTTATCATTGTCCCTAAGTCACTTGTAGAACAATATTTCAAATCCTTTTTCAATTTCTTGATGAATGCTTGAGAACCATTAACCTTTAGTTTCAGTTCTTCAATTTCTTTCTCAGATCTATCAAGGTCTTCAAGAGATGCTTCAAGATTCTTCTTCAGATATTTCACTTCTTCTGAACCCATGGTCTCCTTAAGTGGTTAAACTTGTCTTCAAAGGACCAAAGCTCTGATACCAATTGTTAGGAATGGGAACACTAAGATGGGGGTGAATCGATGTTCTATATATATTATTACTTTTTCTGATATCTTGAATCTTAACTTAATTTCTTAAATACTAAAATGAATATCAATGCAAGTAGATAAACAACCACAACACATAACACCAAATATGATTACGGGGAAACCCAAATAGGTAAAAAACCTAGTGGGAATTGACACCCACTAAAACTACACTAGTGTATAATGATCCCTATTAGAAGATCTTACAACCTTGTTAGGAGTTGATCTTTACAATGTAATAAGTATAGTGACCTGGTCAAGGGTTTGACCCTGTTAGGAGTCTTTTACAATAACCATGTTAGGGGTGGTGGCTCACTGTCAAAGCTCACTGTTCAATGAGAAGGCTACAACCTCCTGGTATCAGATACACACTATTGTGTGTGTGATTTTTTGACCTGCAACACAACACTTCAATAGGTTAATAACATCACTTGTTAGAGAAAAATATGGATTTAATTGAAAAAGATAACAAGAAAAAGCATCCTATTGCTCTCTAATTAATGTGAGTATGAAATAAGGGTTAGTTTTCTCTAAGATTTGAACCTTAAAATAGTGACAATCTACACTAAAATGAGAGATTCAAGAGTACATATATGCAACTAAAATGAGATATGAAATCCTAATTCTTTCCATTTTAACCCAATTTGAAGTGTTTGCAAATTAAACAAAGCTTTCAAACATGGAAACAACTATCAAATTAAGCATTAGTGGGTAGATCCTCCAAGCATGAGAGATCCATAATCATGGATTATGAAGCCTCAAATTCATAAGCAAGCATATCAAAGTCTAAGTATTAGGAAGAATTTAGCAATATTGAGAAGAAGAAAGAAGCCATGAAAATTGTATTTTATAGAAGATTGAAGGAATTCAACGGCCGAGATGCATCCGTGAGGAGTGGTTGAGATGCATCTTGACTTGATTCTTGATCCATGTGCAAGCCTCCTAATCATGAAAGTGTGTTTGTTGCGTTTGTTTGATTTAGGAGGTATTTATGCATTTATTTTAATTAATAACTCTAGCCTTTGCATTTGATGGGATTGGATTAATTAAATAGGCCTAGAGTTATTAGCTTTGATTTTACTTGAAACCTTAGTAATTAATTCTTGATTTAGGATTCGATGGAGTTTATTGAATTTTTGGGAGATTTATGCTAATAATCAAAGATCAAATTAACATAATTAAGGTTACATACCAAATTAAGGGCAAATAGGGCCTTAGGTTTTATTAGCCCAGTTTTGGGTGATTACATTTGCCCCTCTTTGAATTGCTTTGCGAACAGCACAGGGATTCAAAGAAAATCTGATTCAAAGCGTAATTTAGGAGATTTATAGAGCAGCGATAACTACTCTAGAATTTGAGGATTCCTAGCTTGATTGAATGAAATCCTACTTGATTAAAAAGCTGTCAATTCTGAACTTGATTGAACGCAAATTGACGTTACCGGTTCTGAGCTTGATTGAGCGAAGACCGATAAAAGAATCTCGAGCTTGATCGAACTAAATTATGCTTGATTTGAAAACTATCAATTCTAAACTTGATTGGATAGGAATTGACAATATTGACTCCGAGCTTGATTGAACGAAGGTCGATATGAGATTTTTGAAAAGAATTTTCAGTTGAAATTAACAGTCTCATCCTGATTGAAGAGAGCTGTTGTGCCCTTGGTGTTGAAGAATTTGATTCAAAGTACTAGATTTTGGTATGATTATGCCCCCTCGGGACGGAAATTGGAACAAATCCAAATAAACTCATTGGTTTCAAGCATTTAGAAAGATTTACAGTGATTGAAATGATTTTGCATCAAGCATAGATCGTGTGAAAAGAATTTTCAAGCTGTTTAGATCGATTGAAGTGCCCCAGAAGCACAGTTTGACAAAGTTTGACCAAGAATTTGAGAGAGTTGACCAAGTTTGACTTGTGTGGAAATAATATCTCAACATAAAATTTGATTTGAATCAAGAAAATCACTTTTTGTTCCATTCTTGCCCCTTTTTTACTGCAATTTGACCATTTTGACTTTTGTCTTCTGAATGTTGACTTTGCATTCTAACTCTATTTTTACTTCATCTAGATGATATAAATCACCTATTGCAATTTCAATCCCGATATTAAGCCTCTGTGATGTCTTATAGATAAATGTCCCTTAGGGTTCCGGGGCCCCCAGAAGGCTTAAATAGGTCAAAAAGTGACTTTTAACTATTCATTTTCACTTTTACCCCTTGAAAATTTACTGAGCTTCAAGTGACCATGGTATTCCTAGCGGAGAAGCATCAATTTGAGATGGCTAGGTGACAGGACCGACTGAGGCACTATGCACCACCTATGAGTATCTGACAACGAACCTTGTCAATTTGAAAAATTTGAATTTTCATGCATTTTTATGCATTTTATAGGCAATTTAATTTTGTGTCGCATCTCATATACAGGATCACATACAGTCCAACCCACCTCACCTCCCAAATTTTGGATCGCATCCAGGATTTTGGGGATTGCACCCCAGCGGGTTGCATTCAAGAAAATTCAAACTTTTGATAGCTTTTTTGGTCTTTTTATATAACAGGGTCGCATCTCGGATTTTGGATTATGTCCCATATTTCTAGAATCACATACTAGATTTCTAGAATCACATCTATTTTTAGGATCACATCCTGTGTTTCTTGATCTGAATCCAAGGTTTCAAATCGCATTTGCTTTTATTGATTTCTGAGCCAAGTACACTTGATTTTTTGAACTTTAAGCAATTTTTCCAGCCAATTTCTCTTTGTCTAACACTGACATAGTGCTCCTATTTTCTGTTGTGTAGGCTAATTTTCCTATTGTATCATTTAGATCCTTGAGGCCAGGCTAGGTCTTGGCTCTGCATGATCAGCCGAGTCTGAAGGATCAACAGGTAGTTCGGCGTTGTGGTCTTTGGAGTCTTGTCGATTTACCTCATATTTAGGTAAATCATGACCTTCTTATAGCACTGGCAGAGAGGTGGCATTCGGAGCATAACACCTTTCATTTACCAACTGGTGAGATGATAGTGACACTTGAGGACATGTGGAAGATTCTGCATGTATATGTGATGGGTACTTGTATAGAGTACGAGGCATCTACGTGTGTGGTGATTGCTTATGCTAGGAGAGTCTTTGGAGATGATACTATTGCTAGCCGCTATCTAAGTTGGGACCATATGGTCACCAACTATACTCCCTTTCTTGTTTACTTAGTTGGTTTGATAGGTGGTGTTATGATGCCTGACAGGGGCCAACACGGTTTCATGTGTGGCTAGTCCTGAGTTATAGGCCAGATGATCCAGTCCCCTGGGATGTATGCCTGAGGTAGTTGTATATTGGCTCACATGTACCACAAGCTGCATGAGATATTTACCACCACTCCAGATCTATGACCATGAGGAGTGTTGTTCTAAAGATCTGGGCATGGGAGCATATCCCCATGACCTATCCTATTGTTGATAGGCATTGCGACGCTGGTTTTTTGTATATTTATATGTATTCTAGTTTTATTCAGTAGCCCCATCTGGGCAAGTTAGAGTACTGGCGCCAACTCCTAGATGATGTGACTAATGTGGAGTGGCGACCCTACCGAGATTGTGAGGCCTGGCCCTCAAATGCCAGATAGATGCCATACTTTTTGCAAACCTGGTATTTTGTTGGGAGGACTTGCTATGTTATTGAGCATTTTTTTATTACCAGAGTCTGTTGATAGTATGGGAGGGTACAAGGCATGTCACAGGAGACATGTCTATATGCTCGAATCTGGAATGAGGAGGTTCAGTGGGGGGCCTGACTAATTTTTGAAACTGTTGTGCATGAGATCATGCATATGCAGTGCATTGATAAGGATTATCAGCCAGTTGTTTTTGACGTAGGTGTCACTGATGACTATCACAATCATTATCTAAGGCACCCATATCCTTGGTTCACTGCTCCTAATGATTCTATTCCATGGATCAAGGATGCACTTGATTATGATCCAAATGATGATGTTGGGGGTTGAGCCCGAGCTACTGGAGGAGGTGACAGGGGGAGAGGCTGAGATGTAGCCCAGCGAGGAGGAGGGAGAGATGGAGATGGGGCCCATGGGGGCAGAGGAGATGGAGGAGATGATGGAGGTGATAGAGGAGGTGGTGGTGCAATAGTGGGTGGTAACAGATAGTGGGCCTCTAGAGGAGATGCCAGTCACAGGCAACATAGGGTATGGGTCACTCCTCCTCGGAGAGATACAAGACCATTGTTACATTGCAATGAGGATGTACAAAGACCTACAGGAGGTGACCAGGATCCACAGTAGTTATCAGGTAGGAGAGAGCTACTTAGAGATTACAGGTGGCCACCCTCACAGTGTAGTTATCAGAGATGGATATACAGCTAGCCTAGGTCCGAGTAGAGAGGGACACTTAGATTGCTCAGCTGGGAGCAGATAGAGATGCTCAATTGGTATAGTTGAGGGCTCATAGGGATGCATAGCTTGCATAGTTGAGAGATGAGAGGGATTGATACGTGCATACAACCACTCACTAGGGACAGAGAGCAGCATATTACTTCACTTTATATTGTGTTGCGGTTCCTGTTGCTCAAAGGGCTCCTCTATATTTAGGCATTGCTCAACAGTCTGAGGGTGTCATGCCACCACCACCACCACCACCTAGTAGATCAGATGCACCCCCTCTCGATCCTCCAGCTGAGGACGAGGGGGCCAGTGAGGTGTAGACCTCTTTGGTATTTATATTTTGTATCTCTAGACTCATTGTATATCTTGTATCTGTAGCATTTTTTATCGATGTATTTCTCATGCTCTCTAGACTCTGTACTGATACATTATCTCATTATTTTTATCTCTACTTTGATACTCTGACACTGTTGATGGACATTCTTTATATTTCTATTTATGGACATTATTTATTATATATTGATGCTCTTGCTGATTCTGCCATAGATGCTCTTATCTGATTTATTTGATTTTCCATCTCTGATTGTAGACAAGGCTTTTGAGGATACCTGTATCTATTTTGAAAGGCTCAAATCAATCAAACATTAAGATTTTAATCTAACATGAAATCAAACCAAAACAGGGAAACTCTAAGCTAAGCCACCTCAGATTGAGCTAAAACAGGTGCACCCAAGCACTGTTTGATTTGCTCTTGCTTAAGGGGATGTGGGTGTGCTCTCTAAGCACTTGGAGCATATTCTAATGCATGCTAAGATGGATTGAGATTCATGAACACCCCAAAAATGGCACAATATTGGGTAGAACACCCAAAATTGCCCCTAAGGCTTCAAGAACTCAAGATTTATGCAACTAGTATGATTAAGTAGATTTTAGAACCCAAAATAGATGTGAGAATGATGCATAAACAAGAATTAAACTAAGTTAATCCATTAGTTCTATGCTAAGATGTGAGCTAAAAATGCTTGAAAATGATTAAAACTAACAATTAGTATGAAAGCTAAATGATTTAGAGCTATTCTAGCATTATAACATTGCTTGAAATAAAAGGTGAATGGGTATTTTGCTCTTGGAAATGAAGAGTATTTATAGGCTTTAGGAAGGAGGAATGAGTGGCCAGGATCAAAATCCTTAAGAGGGGCCAAGATTCTTTCAAAGGGGAGCACATGGATTATGCTAGTTCAGGGCCACCTCCTTGTGACAAGTGTCATAAGGGCATTGGGTTGAAAGATGGGAGAGATGTTCACAATTTGGGAAATGTGCCTAAGGTCAAAGGGTGTAAGAAAGGGGTGAGGGGCTTCTTAAATGCATCATAAATGCATGTAAGAGGGATAAGGAGGCTTTAAATGCATTTAATGCATGTAAGAGAAGTTTCTACAAGTTTGTTGACTTTGGGTTAAGCTTAGGAGTTGGCTAACCTTGGTTAGGGAATGTGACAAGGTTAGGGAGGGGATTAGGATTAGGATTAGGATTAGGGGGATAAAGATAAGACTTTCTAGAAGAGTCTAGAACTTCTTTAGGATAAACATAGATTTTAGGAAATAGATAAAGATTTATTTATTTCCATGGTTTAGGTTTTGAGAATATTTATTAAAATGAATTTAATAAACATGAGGATTAAATATTTTGAGTTGGGATTAGGGTTAGGAAATGATGGGATTAGCCTTTAATCGAAATTAAAGAAGGATTAGAAGATTCTGGAAGAGGTTAGTGGTCTTAAGGAAATTGGCCAAGTTTTGGGCAAAAAATAAATAAATAATTTATTTTGAAATTTTTTGGTCAATTTATTAATAAATAGGGGAATAATGTTTAAATAAGATTTAAACATTTTTGGGAGGGATTTCTTAATTAAATATTTTTAATTAAGATAAAGGGATTTAATGACATAAAAATTAATTAATTAATTAATTAATTAATTAATTAATAAATGATGATGTCATCGGGGATTTTTCAGAAAATAAAAATATTTTATTTTCTAAAGGATTTTTAGGTGTCTACACTGATATCTGATCTCTGATGATTTTAATTTTTGTACATGTGATATCTTATGTTTATTTTATGCTTGGGATATTTGATGTGATAGTGATACTTGATCAAGATTAGATTAGGTGATGATAAAATGATGGCATAATATACTTCACTGATATATGCTCATGTTTTTGTTATTTTCAAAGTTTTTTCATGAATGTATGGATGTATGAGATGTATTGCGATGCGATGTATGAAAATCTCACTTTTATTTATGTATGAATGAATATGGATGCAAAATGCAAGTGGTTTTATGATATGAAATGGTTTATGAATGCAAATGGATATCAGTGATTTATTCTCAATCATTTTAGTTTTAGTTGCTTTATGATTTCATGATGCACTTGGTCACACATGTCAAATGGTTAATGGTTAATGCTTTAGAATTTTCAGCTTTTGTCAAAATGTTTTAGATAGCTTCTCAATTCATATTAATGTCTCAGATAGTTGAATCCACATTTTCATGCTTATGCAAGACTAAAAAAGAATGCAACTATATTAAAATGAATGCAATTTAAAATGAATTTCAATGCAACTAAAGACAATGAAATGCATCTAAATGAACCTAATGAAAACTAATATGATATGCAACTAAAATAAACCTTAATGCAATTAACCAATGAAATGCACCTAAGACACCTAGGACAATCACTGTTTATTCAAAGCAAGTTGTTTTTCATTATAGAGCCTCTGTTAGCAGGACCTCATTAGGATAGTACAATTTTCCCAAATAGATTTAGCAGTCCTAAAAATATGAATACATCCTTTTTTATTCTCCATGTTGGAAGACAACCTAAACATTAAAGCACCCAGCTATAAATTTTGTCAGTTACTTCCCGTTTGATATAAAAAATTTCCTTTCTGGTGCATAATGTGTAAATGTATACCCGCAATGACCTTTCATTTTGTATTCATATCCTAGGGTATAATCCAATTTACTATGCACCTTATTAGGAAATAGTTTATCTTTTTTAGTTTTTAAACAGGCAAGGAAACAGACCCAACCTCACTAAGGTTTTTATAGGAAACAGGTCGAGGTATACATGGTGTTCCAATCATGCTGGAGGCTCTTATAGTAGACACCCATTCCCCATGATCACCTTAGATCATTGGATTTATTACCACAAATAGAAGACAAAGAAATTTCATGCCCCCAGTCTTTGTTTCTCTAGTCCATAGACATCATTGAGTTACTCATGGAAACATAATGATAAAAAATTGATAATAAGAAAAGTTCATTGTCCCTTTAACATGTTTATTGTATTTACAAAATATAAACCGATAGTTGTGGTTATAGTGTTTAAAAACACTCTTGATTAATTTTGCAAACACACATTTTAAGAACTATCATCAATCAAAGATTCATTTCTTCATCCATAAGTGTCTCACCTATTTTAGTGTTTAGAAACATTGTTTTCATCATGACGTTGTGTTGAGAAACACATTTTTAGATCCTGCTGAGTGGTGTTTAAAAACACCATTTTTCATAGTTTTAGTGTCAATTGCGGACTGGGGTGGTATTGAAAAATACCTTTGTTCATAGTTTATTGTCAATTGCAGACGCAACATCCTGTCAATGAATGTGATTTGATCAATGCCCCCTAGGGAAAAATAGTTTACCTAGGACCCTAATGTGGACAAATTCCAGTCTTAGGAAGGCTCAATTCTTTGATAGTTCTTTTAGGATTTGACGTGTCACAAAAGTGACTGAGGGATATTTACAAACTGATATTTACATAGGCCCAAGGTACAAGCATCGTCTTGATAGATAGAGCGTTGATTACAAGTAGCACCTGTTTACCAAGTTTTCACCACTTGGCCACAATTTTATTCTATTTTTGCTATCATGGCACATGTTTACCAGGTTTTCACCAAGACACTTTTTTCCTTTTCCAATTTTTTTGTTCTTTTTTATTTTTCTATTTTTTTTTGTATTTTTCTCTTTTTTGGATTTTTTTGTTGACATCTCAAGGCACCTATTGCTAGGTTTTCACCAAGATAGTCATTTTTCAAGACTTTTTCCAATGTTTTTTATTTTTTTTCAGGATCCATATTTGTTGTTTTTGAACTTTTTTCAAGACTCTTTTCACTCTACAGGAGCTTTTCCAAGATGTCAGGCATAAAACCTTTTCAGATGTAGGGTATTAATTGGATCTAGCAAAACATCTCCTTCAGGCGTAGCCAATTGATAGGCTCTTGATCCAAATGCTGCCATAATGACAAAGGGACCCAACCAGTTGGGTTCAAATTTTTCCTTTTGTTCTCGATGTTGTTGGTTTTTAGGATTTTCTCTGAGAACTAGATCCCCTATCTAAAAACTTTTGGGTTTTACTTTCTTGTTGTATCCTCTTGACATTCTTTTTTTATAAGCCTTGAGATGGTCAAATGCATGTTGTCCGCGCTTATCTAGCAATTCAAGTTCTTGCAGTCTAGAGATTCTATAATCTTCATCAGTCACTAGATGTTTCAGTGATACTCTCAGTGACAGAATCTCTACCTCAACTGGTAAGATTGCTTCTGATCCATAGACTAGTGCAAATGGAGTTGCACCAGTTGGAGTTCTTATGCTTGTTATGTAAGCCCACAATGTTGGATTGATTTGCAAGTTCCAATCCCTTCTTGATTTGTTTACTATCCTTTGCAAGATTTTTAGAATATTTTTATTTGATGCCTCAGCCTGTCCATTACCTTGAGGGTAATAGATTGAGGAATAGTGCTGAGTGATTTTAAATTGTAGACACAAATCATCTATGTCTTTGTTCTTGAATTGTCCCCCATTGCTAGTCACAATCGATGAGGGTATGCCATAACAACAAATGATGTAATTCAAGATAAACATTGAAACTTGTTTTCCTATTGCATTGGACAATGGGATAGCCTCCACCCATTTTTTGAAATACTCAGTTGTGTTGATGATATATTTGTGTCCTCTTGATGAATTGGGGTAGATCTAACCAACCAAATCAAAGGCCCATTGCTGGAATGGCCAATGTGTTATAAAAGGAATCTGGCATTTCTTACAAGTTTTTGCAAAGTGGATAACATCTTTCTCCATAGTGGGCCAATAGTATCCAATCCTTATGAGTTTCTTGGCTAACGAAAAACCATTCAAGTGTGATCCACACACACCTTCATGAACTTCTTTTAATACACAATTAGACTCTTCATGTTCTAAACACCTAAGAAGCATGCCATCTAGACTACATCTAAACAAGTCATTAGTGATGATCATGTAACATGATGCTGCTCTTAAGAGGGATCTCTTTTTGTTTCTAGAATAGCCTTCGGGAATTGTTTGGTCTTTAAGATAGAAGTAGATATGGGCATATCTGGATAACACTTGAGTTTCAAGGACACAAACAATTTGGAATTCAGGAGAGTCATAAGTTGGGAAAGGGGGTTCTTCCACCAAGAAGTCATAGAGAAATTGGTGTTTTTTCAATTGTAACATAGATGCCAAAGTAGCCATCACATCAACTGCCCTATTTTCTGACCTTAGAATTTACTGAAAGGTAATGAAGACAAAGTACTTTTTCAAGTCATCCACCATTTCTCTAAAGGGCATTAGCTTTTCATCCTTAGTTTGATAATCACCATTCACTTGGTTGATAATAAGTTGTGAATCCCCATAGATGTGTAATTCAATGATTTTCCACTCTATTGCAAGCTTGAGCCCATTCACAAGAGCTTCGTATTCTGCCATATTATTGGTAGATGGAAAGATCATCTTATAAGCTTTTGGGATCTTATATCCTTGTGGTGTAATGAATAAGGATCCAACTCCTAATCCTTGTTGTGTGAAGGATCCATCAAAGTATATTTTCCAGGGATGTTCTGTTAGGTGCATGATAGATTCATCTGGAAATTCCACAAGTAATGGCATATCATTAGTTAATGGCATCTTTGCAAGTTGGTCAGCAATCACCTGCCCTTTAATGGCTTTCCTGTCCACATACTCAATGTCGAATTCATTTAGAATCAAGACCCACTTAGCAAGTCTTCCTGTCAGCATTGATTTGATTAATAAGTACTTAAGTGGATCAATTTTAGCCATTAGTTTCACCTTGTGTGCTAACATATAGTGCCTCAACTTCTGGGATGCAAACACCACTGCTAACCATGTCTTCTCAATCATTGAATAGTTTAGCTCATATGTGACCAAAGTTCTACTGATATAATATATGGCTCTTTCTTTCTTGGCCTCATCCTCTTGTGAAATAAATACTCCTAGTGATGTATCTATTGCTGATATGTAGAGAAACAAGGGTTTTCCATAAATTGGTGCCATTAGGATTGGAGGATTCATCAGATAATTCTTGACTTCGGTAAAATTCTCCTCACACTACGCATCCCAAGTGAATGTGGTTCCTTTCCTCATCAAATTTGTGAAAGGTTGTGCCTTATCAGCCAACTGAGATATGAACCTTCTTATGGATTGTAGCTTTCCCTATAAGGTTCTCATTTGACTAATATTCTTTGGTGGTTTCATTTCTAGAATTGCCTTCACTTTTATCAGATCTACCTTAATTTCCTTAGCTGAAACCATGAAACCTAAGAGTTTTCCAGATGACATGCCAAATGTGCACTTCTTAGGATTAAGTCTTAGTTGGAATTGCTCCATCCTATCAAAGATTCTCCTCAGATCCTCTATGTGTGTAGTCATTATTCTTGATTTTTCCAAAGTGTCGTCAACATAGTCTTCCATGTTCTTGTGCATCATATCATGGAAGATTGTGGTCATTGCCCTTTGATATGTGGCACCTACATTTTTGAGACCAAATGGAATCACATTCCAACAGTAGGCTCCCCATGCACAGGTGAATGTTGTTTTCTCTTGGTCTTCAGGAGCGATTTTGATTTGGTTATATCCTAAAAATCTGTCCATTAGGGAATACATCTCATAACCTGTTGTTAAGTCCACAATCATGTCTATGTTTGGAAGTGGAAAATCATCTTTTGGACAAGCCTTGTTGAGATCCCTAAAATCTATGCATACTCTTATTGATTTGTTCACCTTAGAAATAGGAACTATATTGGAGATCCACTTTGCATAATCAATTTCTTTAATGAATCCTTCTTTCAATAGTTTTTCCAGTTCCACTTTCACTAGCAATGCTACATGTGGATTCATTTTTCTAAGTTTTTGCTTGACAGGTTTCACATTTGGTGAAATACACAAATGGTGCATAATTAAATCTGTATCCAATCCAGGCATATCTAAGTAAGACCAAGCAAAGTTGATCTTCTTTTCTTTAAAGAAATCAGTGAATTGGATTTTCTCATCTTCTGTCAATGATTGAGCTATGTGGACTAATTGAGGAGCCTTTGTTGCTCCCAAAATAATGGGTTGTTTTGGTTCAATCAAAACTGAGGACCTTTCTTGGAAATGATCTAGGAGGATATCAAGCATCCCATCCTTTGGTGCCTCAAGGAGGTTTCCACCATTGGATACGTCCTTTTCTTTTTCTCTTTTAGGGTCTGATACTGCCACTAAGTGGTTTTCACCATCAGACCTCTTGTTCTTTTTGTTTTTCTTTTTAAGACTGAGAAACTTGATATCCTCCTCAGTCATGATTTCTCTCATTACGCTAGTGGAAGAATGGAATGGTTCACAAGCATTAAGATAATAGGCTATGGAATAGTCATTGTTAAAGGATAGCAAGCTTGTGTTTGTAGGTTCATCCCAATCTATCAAGTCAGGGTATTTCAAAGGAAAAGATTCAATAGGTTCAAGAGACAACACTGCATTGTTATCACCATTCATAACTTTCAAAACTGTTAGGAATGAATGCTAAAAGTTTGACAGCCATTTTGTAGCAGTTGTTGTTGCATTCATGACTATGATTCTCATTGATGTCAACACAATGATCTTCTGGAGACTTGCAGAGAAGCAAATAGAGTTTAGATTAGCACACATGGGATATTGTAGTTGGAGCTATGTGATGTTGAGGATATACTTTTTGATATGTTATATGTCTATGGTTAAGAATGTAGAAAGTAATTATTTTATTCATGGAAGCTATGAGCATTTTGGTGGAAGCAGTATTCAGGCAGTGTTCCTGAGTAGCGGTTTGTGGAAATCGAATGATATCTCCTAATCAGGATGGAATCTAGTTTTGCACAGTTAAAGGGAAGTTGAAGACACATTGATAGTGATGTGGATGATAGTGCAAACTTTGAGGTTGCATGAATGAAGATTTATTGTATTTGGAAGCCGACAATTTTGTGTAATTTTGATGTAGCAATGAAGGAATGTGGTATAAATGAAGGAATGTGTTTTCTTGTTGTTATGTAGAAGTGGATAGTAGTGTATGAATATGAAGTGAAGAAAAGAGCTAAATGTGAAAGTGAATTGTGAAGGAAGACATGCGAAGTACAGAGATATGAAATTGAGATCTGGTGTAACAGTGAGTGTGGTTTGGCATAGTCAGAGAAGAGGTAACATATTATGTTGAGTAATAAAAAAATTATTTGGATAGTGTGTTCAGTGATCTTACCCTGAAGCTATTTGGGCAGTGGGTCCTTCTGTCTTCCATAACTCTTAACAGGGTTAGAATCTTTTAACAGGGATTCAAAATCTCCTAATAGGGATTCATATGTACTGAATGTATTTCATAAGACTCCTAACAGAGTCCATCCTTTCAAAAGGAATATTCATATTAGTGCATCTTTTGTGGGCATCATTCCCACTGGGGTTTACTCTTTGATCAAGAGGTTCCCTAGTAAACATATCTTGTGTCATTGTATTATTGTGTATGAATATCTTTCTATGGTTGGTAATTATATTTCTTATATGGTTTAATGTTGTTGAAGATGATAAAATTTATAATTATCTGATAATTGATTCACCCCCCCCCCCCCCCCCCCCCCGCCCCGCCCTCTCTCAGTTATCTTGGTGGACTTTACTTTCTAACAATTGGTATTATAGCAGCAAGTCCTTGAAAAAGAAGTTTAACAACTTAAGGAGATCCATGACAAATTTCAGGAAGGAAAGCCCTAAGTTTGATGGAGTAAATTTTGATAGTTGGAAAGAAAATATGAAGACACACCTACTGTGTTTAGGACCAGGTTATTGGTTGATTACAAATAGTGATAAGACTATCATTTAGGAGGACAATCTTGAAACATGTACTACTGATGAGAGAGATCTATTCATGTGTAACATACTTGCAAGAGAAGCACTTTTGACATCCCTTTCAGAGAATGAGTACAGTCAGGTAAAATGTTTAAAAAAATCTCATGAAATTTGGAAAGCTTTACACTCTACTTTTGAAGGTGATGAAAATGCAAAAAGAGTTAGATTACATAATTGGATATGTACATTTGAAGATATAAGAATGTTAGAAGATGAATCTGTTAGAAGCTATATTGGTAGAATGTCAGAAATTGTTACAGGCATAAAATCTTGTGGAGGAACAAAGACAGAGAATGAAGTGATATGGAAAATTCTGAGGACATTGACTCTTGTATTTAAGCAGACAACACAGATGATTGAACAAGTTATACCATGTACTAAAAAATTTACAAGAGAGAATCTTCTTGGAAGATTGGAAGCAGCATAAATGAACCTGAGGTTATCAGGAGACTTACAGAGAATGGAGACAACATTCAGTGCTCTTAATGTTCACCCTACTTTTTCAAGAAGCATCAGTGCGAGTAGAGATTATGCCGGAAGCAGTAGATCTAGAAATGAAGAAGACAAGAAGATTGAAGAAGGTATTACCTTTCTTGTGAAGAGAGAACCAAATGGTAAGAAATTTTTTAAATGTTGGACTTGTCAAGAATATGGTCATTTTGCATCTAAATGTCCTAAGAGAGTTAAAAAGTACAGAAAAAATTTCAATCCTAGAAGATCTAAGGAATGTTATTATGCTAATGATGAAGATCTTGAAGCTAGTATAGAAAGAAATCTAAGTGAAAGTGATACTGAGAATAATGATGATATAGGATTTGTAGCAATTAAAGAAGAAAATTTTGAAATTGATGTTGAGGAAGCAAAAGCCTTAGTTTCTCAAGTTGAAAAGAAAGTTGATTGGATTATAGATAGTGGTTGTTGACATCATATGACTGGAGACATGAAAAAATTCATAAATTTTAATGAATGTGATGGAGGAGTTGTTAGAGTTGGAAACAATGCACCTTGTTTGATTAAAGGTATAGGATCTATTACTCTTGATGGAAAGAGTAATACTAATGATGTTTATTTTGTGGATGGATTGAAACATAATCTTTTGAGTGTTGGATAGTTAGTTGATAAGGGATATCAAGTTTGGTTTACTGAGAAAACTTGTGTGATAAAGGATAAAGATGGAAATCTGATTGGAACTGGATCTAGAACTAGAGGTAATGTATTTCAGTTAAATCCTACTGAGATGACATGTTTGATTACTAAAATGGATGACAGTTGGTTATGGCATAGAAGGTTTTTTCATATAAACTTTGACAACATCGTGAAAGTAAGTACTACACTTGCAGTAAGAGATTTGCCTAAAATTATGAAACCTACTAACATGATTTTCAAAGAATGTGTGATGGCTAAACAAAAGAGAAGTTCTTTTCCTAGTAAGAAGTTTATATCTACAGAAAAGATGGAAATTGTTCATACAGATTTGAGTAGTCCTACCAGGACTAGAGGATTCTATGGAGAAAGGTATTTTATTATTCTTGTTGATGATTTTACAAGAATGATGTGGATTGCATTTCTTAAAGAAAAGTCTGAAGCATTTGATAAGTTTAATATTGTTAAGAATAAATTTGAGAATGAATCTAGAATGAAGATTAAATGTTTGAGATCTGATAGAGGTGGAGAATTTACTTCTAGAGAGTTTAACACCTTTTGTGAAGAGAATGGCATTAAGAGACAATTCTCAGCCCATAGAACACCTGAACAAAATGGTATTGCAGAAAGAAGGAACATATCAGTGACTAAAGCAGGAGAGCTATGTTATGTCAGAATAACTTGGCAAATACATTCTAGAGAGAAGTAGTGAACACAACAGTGTATACAATTAACAGAGTACAAATCAAAGCAGACACAGACAAGACACCTTATGAATTATGGTTTGGACATGCACCCTCAGTTAAGTATTTTAGAATTTTTGGAAGCAAATGTTATATAAAGAGAGATGATGATATTGGAAAGTTTGATCCTAGAAGTGATGAAGGTATATTTCTAGGATATTCTTTAAACAACCAAGCCTATAGATGTTACAATAAAATAACTAAGACTATTGTTGAAAGTGCAAATGTTAAAGTTAATGAAAAGTTCAAAATTCAGGAAAGAATGCTTGATTATGAATTAGATGAAGAAGCTCATCCTAAACCTAACACTGGATCTACTAAATTATTTTATGAAATTAACAGTGATTTGTTGAATGAAATCCATAGTGAAGTCATTGAAGAGACTACACCTGAAGTGAGATCTGAGACAGTGACACCTAGCAAGATTTTGTTAAGAAATCATCCTATTGGACAAATTATTGGAAGCATCAAAAGAGGAGTTCTAACTCAGAATAAGGTACAAGAATAGTTATGTTTGATTTCTCAAATTGAACCTAAAACTACTAGTGAAGCTTGTGAAGCTTGTGAAGATGAAAGTTGGACTAATGCTATGAAAGAAGAACTAGATTAGATTAAAAAGAACAAGACATGGGAATTGGTCCCTAGACCTAAAGACAAGAATGTTATTGGAACTAAATGGGTATTCAAAAACAAGATGAATGAACAAGGAGAAGTAGTGAGAAACAAATCAAGATTAGTATGTAAGGGATACTCACATCAAGAAGGAATTGACTATGAAGAAACCTTTGCACCTATTGCAAGAATTGAAGTAGTAAGAATGTTTTTGGCTTATGTAGCTTACAAGAAATTCAAAGTATATCAAATGGATGTGAAGTCGGCATTTCTGAATGGAGAATTGAAAGAAGAAGTCTACATTGAGCATCCTGAAGGTTTTCCTTTGACTAAAGAAGGAGACATGGTATGTAAACTAAAGAAAGCTTTATATGGACTAAAACAAGCACCTATAACTTAGTATGCAAGATTGGACAAGTTTTTGTTAAAGTTGGGATTTACAAAAGGAACAGCTGATAGCAATCTATACAAAGAAATTGAAAATGGTTTGTTGGTTATAGTTATTTTTGTTGGTGACATTATTTTTGGAGGAGAAGATGAAGCTAGTGACAAATTTTCTGATGAAATGAAGAGTGAATTTGAAATGAGTATGATTGGTGAAATGAAATACTTTTTGGGATTATAGATAACACAAAACAATGATGGTATCTTTTTAAGTCAGACAAAGTACCTGAACGACTTGTTGAAAAGATTTGGAATGGAGAATTGTAAACCAGTTGGAACACCTATGGTAAGTGGACATAAGTTATCTAGCACAAATGAGACTCTTGCAGTAGAACAAAAGAATTACAGATCCATGATTGGAGGACTACAATATTTGACACATACAAGACCTAATATAGCACATTCAGTTGGAATTGTAGCAATATTTCAAGCTGAACCTAGAGAATCACATTATGCAGCAGTAAAGAGGATACTGAGATATTTAAGAGGCACAATGGACTATGGATTTTGGTATGAAAAATCGAATGATTTTACCCTATGTGCATATACAGATGTTGATTGGGGAGGCAGTGTTGACGATAAGAAAAGCACCAGTGGTGGAGCATTTTTCCTTGGAGGAAGATTAGTTTCTTGGTTAAGCAAGAAGCTGAATTATATCTCACAAAGCATAGCAGAAGTATAATAAATAGCATTAGCAAACAATTGTAACCAGATAATTTGGATGAAGCAAATGCTGAAAGATTTTGGAATAAAGTTTGTTGAACCTATTGTCATACATTGTGACAAAACCAGCATAGTTAGTATGTCTAAGAATCCTATATTACATTCTAAGACAAAGCATATAGAGATTAAATATCATGTTATAAGAGAGAGAATTGATAAGAAAGAAGTCAGACTTGAGTACATAAGTACAAAGGAGCAGATAGAAGATATATTTACAAAGCCTTTGCCTAAGGATACATTTGAGTATCTGAGAGGTATGATTGGGGTTATGCCCTAGCCTACTTTTAAGAAGTGATGCAGTTGGTTGCATCCATCTAGTGGTATATGAGCCTTATCTTTCTTCTGGACTAGATGTTGGTACTTCCTCTATGGGGGAGTATGTGTATCTAAGCTGAGTCATGAGGACTCTAGTGAATGTATTTTTTGAATAGTGTCTTTTGACATTGGATTTGTTGTTGAAATAGTGATGAAATTTATATCATTGATTTCAATGGGGGAGAAGTGTACATGAAAAAAAACTATTTGTACTACCTGAACAGGAAAACGAAGCAAGATTTGATTGATGAAGAGGATTTGAAGCAGCAGTGTTGCAGTATTGGATTTTTGGAACATTGGATTTTTTTCATCTATGTTGCCATCAATTCCAATGGGGGAGATTGTTAGGAATGAATGCTAAATTTTGGCAGCGATTCTGTAGTAGTTTCTGTTGCATTCATGACTATGATTGTCATTGATGTCAACACAGTGATCTTCTAGAGACTTGCAGAGAAGCAGATAGAGTTTGGATTAGCGCACGTGGGATATTGTAGTTGGAGCTATGAAATGTTGAGGATATACTCTTTGATATGTTATATTTCTATGGTTAAGAGCGCAGACAATAACTATTTTTTTCATGGAAGTTATGAGCATTTTGGTGGAAGCAGTATTCAGGCAGTGTTCCTGAGTAGCAGTTTGTGGAAATCGGATGATATCTCCTAATCAGGATGGAATCTAGTTTTATGTAGTTAAAGGGAAGTTGGATACACATTGATAGTGACATGGATGATAGCACAAACTTTTAGTTCACACGAATGAAGATTTATTGTATTTGGAAGCTGACAGTTTTGTGTAATTTTGATGTAGCATGTGGAAATTTTTTTTTTTTTAATTATATGCCAACTCATTTGTAATTATTTGAGTGTGGTATAAATGAAGAAATGTGTTTCCTTGTTGTTATGTAGAAGTGGATAGTAGTGTATGAATATGAAGTGAAGAAAAGAGCTAAATGTGAAAGCGAATTGTGAAGGAAGACATGCGAAGTACAAAGATCTGAAATTGAGATCTGGTGTAACAGTGAGTGTAGTTTGGCACAGTCAAAGAAGAGGTAACATATTATTTTGTTGAGTAATACAAAGATTATTTTGACAATGTGTCCAATGATCTTACCCTAAAGTTGTTTGGGCAGTGGGTCCTTCTGTCTTCCATAACTCTTAACAGGGTTAGAATCTTTTAACAAGGATTCAAAATCTCCTAATAGGGATTCATATGTACTGAAAGTATTTCATAAAACTCCTAACAGTGTCCATCCTTTTACAAAGAATATTCATATTAGTGCATCTTTTGTGGGCATCATTCCCACCGGGGTTTACTCTTTGATCAAGAGGTTCCCTAGTCAACATATCTTGTGTCATTGTGTTATTGTGTATGAATATCTTTCTATGGTTGGTAATTATATTGCTTATATGGTTTAATGTTGTTGAAGATGATAAAAGTTATAATTATCTGATAACTGATTCACCTCCCCCCCCCCTCTCAGTTATTGAGACAACACCACATTGTTATCACCGTTCATAACTTGCAAAACATCATCTATTAAGTTTGCTTCTAGATAAGTGTTAGGATTATTAGAGACAAATTCATTATTATTAGAGTTCATGTTCATGTTATGCAGATCTAACTCTAGTGATCTAACATTAGAACTTTCTCCTTCTTCAATCAAGACCCTAGGAGAAAACTTGTGTATCACATCTATTTCTATGTCCATGGTTGCATCAGAGAGGACATCCCATTCGTACTCATGTGAATCTACCTGACTATAATCTGAGACTCCCAAAAAGTGGGCAATAGTCATAGGCACCTCATTTTCTTCATTAGCATGATTCTCTTCTTCTTGCAATGGTTCTTGTGGATTTATTTCTTTAGGCTCTTCATCAAAATGTGGTGTATCAAAGATAAGAGGTTCTTTTTCTTCATCAGGTTCATCTACTTGTTCTCTTTCTGATCCTTGTTCAAGACTTGTGCCAAGGAATGTAACATCTGGGTCCCCTTGTAAGAGTAACAATCTTTCATAAGGAATGGGTTGTCCTTCCACTTCTTCTTCATCATCAAAATCTCTTGATCTATCAAATAGAGGATCCTTTTCTGCTGTGGGATGAAATCTAGCCTCTCTGAAGCCTAGTCCAGTCTTATCCTTAGGATTTCTAAAATCCATGTGTAAGGGTTCCACTAGTCCTTTGTTGTTTTGTCCCAATGGTCCTTTTCCTTTGTACAACATTCATTTCATAAGCTCATATCCTTTCCCATATTTTCTTGAGGAAATTTCAACATGTTTAACATTCTCGTCTTCTTTGGGTTCTTTATAAAGCCATTGCAAAATAGCCTTTTCTTCATTCTCTTCCTCTAGGGATACCTTTGCTTTCACCATTCCAATTCCTTCATGTATAGTCAAAGCACTACCATTAGAAGGTGTAAATGTAGATGAGGGCATTCCTTGTGTCCTAGGAGATATAGGAAGATTTGTCAAAGATGTTGCAGGATCTATTTTGTACTCTCCCATGTTTGTTTCTTGGATATTGATCTTCTTAGCAAAGCTCCTCAAGACCATTTATTTAGATGTCTCTACCTTGGTGGACCCTTCTTTGTTATGACGAACCATGCTTTTAGTTTGTTTGAGGTTATTACAAGTATATGTGGTATCCACTAGAATAGTCACCTCCACTCCATTATGAGGGAACTTTAGGCATTGATGATATGTGGAAGGCATTGCTTGTATTGAATGTATCCATGGTCTCCCAAGAAGAATGTTGTAAGAAAGGGGTAAATAAAGAACTTGAAAAAGGACATCTTTCTCTACAGGACCTACTATGATGGGTAAGACAACCAATCCTTTAAAGGATCTCCCTTCCTCATCATATTCCTTGATTGTTATCTTTCTCCTAGGATCAATTGCGTGCTCTGAGAAACCCAATTATTTTATCAAATTATAAGTATAAATGTTCAAACCAGTGCCTCCATCTATCAAGACACACTTGACTCAATGTTTATGAATAAGAACCTCTAAATGAAGGGGCTGATTATGTGGTTGGTCTGATGATTTATCATCCTCTTCTGAAAAAGATAGGTAATGTGGGGAACTCATGTGACCAACCATGGCCTGGAATCTATCCACATCTAACTCTTTTGGTACATTGGTGCTCAATAGGGCATGATCAAGAACCTCCCTATGAATAGGGGATATTTTCAACAACTCTAGAATAGATATCTGTGCGGGTGTCTTTTGCAATTGTTCCACAAGATTGAACTTTGGAGATGGCACAACTTGTTTAGACATTGTTTTTGTAGGTGGTGTGTTAGATGCTGAGACTCCTTTAAGAGTAAGCTTTGCTCAGCTTCATGTTACAACATTTGAAGATTCAGATTTGTTTTTCACTCCTTTAAGAGTGATCATGTTGATGGAATATTCACATGGTTCCATCATGTTGATTACATTGTTGCCATCAGTGTACGTGTAATTAATCTTATTGTTTTTAGAAGCTTCTCCTTTTTCATATTTAGGTAGTGGAGTTTGAAATGATTTGTGATCATTGTTCATGTGGTGTCCATCTACCTTGACTTTACCTTGTTCAATAAGATCCCGAATAACATGTCTCAATTTCAAGAAATTATTAGTGGCGTGTCCTTTATTATGATGGTAATCACAATATTCATTATCATTCCACCACTTGGGTTTGTCTTCTGGATCCCAAGGCTTTCCTGGATTAGGAATTGTAATGATTTGGTTCTCCATAAGTGATTTTAAAACTACCTCCAAGGTGTCTCCCAATGGTGTGAATGTTCTCTTAGGCCGTGGTGCCCAAGGTTCTCTTCGAGGTTTGTTGAAAGTATTTTTTGTTGCTAGAGTCACAGTAGGATTCAAACTCTTCTTCGTTTGAAGACTTTTCATTAGATTAAAAACATCTAGTTTGGGTTTTGGATTAGGATTATCAACCACTCCATCATTAACCACATGCTTGTTCTTGTTTGTATATTTTTACTTGTCCTTAGTGGGATAAGACTTGTCTTTATGTTCCTTATTAATGGAAATGTCACCTTTCTTGATTAGAACTTCCTCTATCTTGAGAGCATTATCGATCATTTTGTCAAAGCTAGGTGGTCCTTGTAATTGAATTTGGAAATTCATTTCTGGAACCAAGTTGTTAATGAAGATATCCATCTTTTCATTTTCAAGTATTTCCCTAGCATATCATGCAAATATTTTTCTCCATCTTTGTAGGAAACTCAAGAATGATTCTCTCATCTTCTGTTTGGTATAGCATAAATCCAACATTGTGACTGTGTGTTGAATGTTGTAGGAGTAGTGTTGTATGAATTTTTGCACTAATTCATCAAATGTTTTTATTCCAATAGGTAATTGGAAAACCACTCTATATATTGTCCACCTAGGCTTCGCAGAAATAGCCTCATGAGGTATGTTTTTTCATGCGTGAACTCCATACTAGTTGTACAAAACTCCCTCACATGATCTTGAGGGTTAGAATCTCCCATGTACTTGTCATAATTTGGTATTGTAATATTTTTAGGAAATGGAATCATTGTGAGTCCCTTGTCAAAAGGGAAACACATATGTACTCCAAAGAATATTGTTGTTTTGGTTTGTCCTTTGATTCCTTGAGTTCTTGAATTTCTGCTTTCATGGCAAGGAATTATCTATTTAGGGTTGACATAGGACTGATATCTACCTTTTTTTTGAGTTGCTCCACATCATAGTCCTTGGGTAATTTCACACCTTGGGAAGCAAGTTCTAAGAATTATTTTTCTTTGTTTTCTTCCAAGGCTCATTCAAGAATTTAGTGAAATTGTTTGCTGCTTAAAGCTCTATTGTATTCTTGTTCAGTAGGTTCTATGTCATCATCAATATCATCTTCATCATCATCATATTGGGCTTTTTGTTTTTGTCTCTCACGTTCTACTTGTTCATTTTGTGCATGGAATCTTTCATCCCATCAGTATTCACCTTGATCATTCATCTTTATTGGTTCGGGTGTCAATGTATAAGTAGTACTAGGTGTAGAACCGTACAAGGGATTGAGTCTTGAAGTTTCTCTCATTTCCAATGTGAATATGGGTTCTCCTTCTGAGAATGGGTTTGTTTCAAAATTGTAAGTTTTTTTCCTGGTAACAACCATGAAATTTGGATTGAGGAACCAATGAGTGTCTTGTGTTTAAGAGTGGGTCTGATAGTTCGCAATGTATAATTTTGAATCCAAGGATGTAAGAGTGGGTTTGAAATGTCTTTATGGATCCAACGTTAAATGGGGTTAGAATGCCCTATTGATGAGTTGGGAACCAAAGTTCAAGTGGGTTTGAAAGTGTAAGTTTCAGTGTCAAAGGGTGTCAAAGTGCCTTGTTTATGAGCTAAGAACTTGTTTGTAACTAATTGGGTAACCTGACTCCACAATTGGACAATGCGATTTTGGACCATGCAAGATGACAAGACATTCTCAACAATGACTCTTTCTGGGTATCAAATGACTATGTTTTGGAAATAGGAACCTACTAATTGGCCGAATGGGTATTTGGAAATGTGAAAATTTTGTTTCTGGGATGTATGGAAATTCTCTCTAACTCAAATGCAATCTTAAATAGTGAGTGGTGAACAAATTGGAACCCTAGATGCGACCCAAGAAATATAGTATGCGACTCAAGAAATGGAATGTTCACCGAATGTGACTTAGGAAATGGTGTGACTACCAGATGTGACTGAATTTTGAAAAGATGCAATCTGGGATGCCTAGTGCGACTCTGGAATATCAGATGTGATCTTATGATGACCAGGAATTTGTAATTTTAGTTTTTCTCAGAAAATGTACCATGTCTGTCAGATTCCAGTGACTGTCAGGTGTTTGTAAATGCTTGAAAATGCAGTGTGCTTGTTCATTTGGGGGAAATTAACTGAGTTTGAATTTAAGACACACCAAGCAATCATTTTTAGATCAAACACACCTAACCTTTCTTCTACTAGGTAAAGATTGAAACCACTTGTTCACTAACTTAGGACACCCAAAGACTCCTTAGAATATGGCAGTCCAATAACACGCAATGGATATTGGAGCCCATATTATCCAAGTAATAATGTCAATAGGGGGTTGATATGGTGAATGTCTTGGGGAAATTACTATTTGCCTCGCACAAGTGATAACTATAAGGAAACTCAGGTGCGGAAACAACTTCCTACACTAATCTCTAAAGGAAAGTATTGTGCAAATTCTTTTAAATCCTTACAATTTCTGATTCATTAACTACTTTAACAATGATATTGCAGCCATATACCATGCATAAAGAAAATAGAGAGTGACACAATGATTTACCTTGGGGAAGCCTTTTAGTAAAAACCCCAGCACTCCAAAACTTGCACAATGTATTAATCAAAACTATTACAGTTTACAATACACTTGCAATGCAAGTTCTTTCAGAAGATTTTCAACTCTTGAAGACAAATCATGGTAGCATAAAAAATGTCCCAACAATAAACTTACTTCTTCTATCTTCACAACCCTAAAAAATGCTTATATCCTGTGCTTCCCTTTTTAGGGCAACTTCCAAAGATATCCATATTAGGGTTTTACCATTCTCTGAGAAAATAGGAACCCAAAATTTTTTTCAGGGTGATGCCTTGAACCCCATGATTGGGGAAGAGTGTACAATACTCAACTTTATCAATTGCCACATGTCTTCACCCGTCATTGAATCTTCCAAACATAGCTCTTATGTGTCATAGGAATATGTCTTAACTGTTTCAACCATCATCTCCTTACACACAATTCAAGATGCTGACACATCAAGTGGAGTGACACATCAACATGCTAGCTAGACATGTACACTCACACTTAATTACATTATTTGCAAGAAATACATTTTACAAAATAAATAATAAGAATAGGAATTATCCAAGGTTGAGAAACCTTATTCCTAACAATAACAACCTTTTAGGGGTGATCTGGGTGGCATCTAACATAGAGCTTTTAATGAAGGCATCCATTCACAATTATCTCCCATAGTCCCGCAAGCAAGATTGAGGTTGTTAACCCTATAGGAACCTGAAAGTGTGTAGTCTCAAAAAGAGAGATTAAAGAGGCTCCACTCTACATGAAATCCAAGTTAGTCATTGGGATTGATCATCAATCTCCCAAGACAAGATAAATCATGTCTTCGAAGGCTTTAGCCTCAAGGAAGCATCAAATTTTGTAGTGGGGTGGAAGAGTCGACAAAAGACTTGTCCCCACTTGGGTCATTCCCAAGAGATTTTTTCCTCAATCGGCAGGCCCTCTAAAGGTTTACAATAAAGCAAATAGATAAGTGATGGTAAGCTCTAGATTTCTGGTTCTCCATGAAGGAGAAGAGCATAATCTCCTAACTTATACCACAAATCTTAAACACATCAAGCATGTTTAAAGTTCAATTACCCCAATTTGATGCCAAATAGAAAATCGATGTTTGAGTTTCTAGTTTTCCCTCAAGGGGAAAAGAGCATAATCATCTAGTTGATTTACAACTTGATCTCAAATTGTTTAAGATTCCTAAAAACAAGCATGAAGTTCTTTTGTCGATTTTACTTTAGAGGCAACCTGCATGACAAGCATTAGAAGTCTTTTGTTTTTGGTCTTGGGCAAACATCCTGCAAACAACCATTAGACTTTCAAAATCAATCAAAAACACCAAGTTCACCCATTAGCTTTTTACTTGGTTAGAAAATCCAAAATGCAAAAATAATGCTTCAAGGAAAATTAATTATGCAAATCGTTAGCATTCATTTCTCAACTTAAGCCCAAAATATAAGCCAATTTTTGAGTTTCTGATTTTCTCTCAAGGAAAAAAGAGCATAATCCTCTAACTGGTTTACAAAGTGAAATCAAATTGCCATTAAGTGCTTAAAAACAAAAGCATAATGTTTATTTTATCCTTAAAGAAAATCAAAAGCACAAGTTACCATTTGAATTTTCTGTCTTTTCAACCTGCAAAACCACAGTTGTGCTGCCAAAAACCAGAGACATAAACAATGAAATTGGTCAAGAATCAGGAAATCCAAGAATGAAATGAAAAACCCCAAATGCGATCCTAGAATTCTTCCCGCCTAATTCCTAGAAATGACCTTATTTCCCGAATGTGATCTAGATCTACAAGATGTGATCCTGTATTTCAAACAGGTGCAACCTTGTTTCTAGATGCAATCTGTGAATCTAGGATGCGACCCTAGATTTACCAAATGTGGATGATCTTCCCAAAAGTGATCTTCTGGCAAATTTTTGTAGGGCGATATTTAGTCTAAAATGCTAAAAAATTGAAAAATCAGGGGCTCTGCCCCACGGTGGGTACCAAAAATGTGTGTGTGAGTTTGTGATCTGCAACACAACACTTCTATTGGTGTAATTAAATATTCCTAATTACACTTAACTTAATCTTACTTAGGATAATGCATTGCATAGTAGTTAGTGACTAAGACACCTAGGAGTGTGCACCTCATTCAAGCACATGGTGTAGGAGAATTTCCACTTTAGGTGTGATAGTTGTCATCACATACCTCTTTGTGTGTGAGATCCACCTTTCGTGCTCTTATCACATTATCATCCTAATCCATTGCACATACTTTATTGCATAATGGAGGATGATCCACATTTGGTGGACATGTGATTACACCTAGCATAGGTAATAGCTTATCAGCTCCTTATCATTGTCTCTTATCTCCTTTCCTATATAAGGAGGCCTATTATGTACATTTTAATCATGTCCATGATCAATAATATCATTCTTGCATCTTAATGCAATTGTCTTGTCAATCTCTTGTGGAAGTTATCTTGGTCTTGCATTCGATCTTGGGGGTGTTGTAGAGTCACCTAAAACTCTAACATGGTATCAGAGCTCTCAAGGTGGGAAGACCTCTTCTCAAGAAGTGAAATCTTGGCTTGATTCAATTATGGGTGTAGAATAAAGGTATTTGGACATCACCATTACATAGTCTATTTGGAGAAAATTTGGGGTTTTGTAATTTGTGGCTTTCTATTGTATGTCAATATTGGTGCTTGCTGGTGCAAATCAGAGGTTGGCATCATATTAAGGAGGTCCAAAAACCCCTAAATAGAATTTTATTTCATCTAAATCAGATACCCGAGGCCAAATCTAGAGCTATTTAAATTTTGGAAGTGTAGCGGCGGCGATTCAGAAAAAATAATTTTAGAGGCGATTTTCAAACAGCGATATCTCGGTCATCTGGACTCCTTTTTTCGAGCAATTTTTTTTGTTTTAGGGTATAATTGCATGATCTACACAATGGTTTAGGTGGTTTTTGATCTTTGTTCTTGAATTTTTCTGAAAATCATAAATCTCAGTTTGTGCAACTTCCAAGGCCTCATTTGAGCTCATATGGACTCCTTTTTAGGTGCAATTTTTTTTTAAAGTGCATAATTTTTTCTATATTTTCCAGATTTGGAATTAGATTTTAATGACTATGACCACAAATTGTACTTTCAAAAATTGTCTTATCTTTTTAATTTGTAATGCATAAGCCTTAGCTTGGTCTTTTGCATAATGATCTAAGTCTATTATAGGCTGATTTCAGAGTGTAATAATTTGTTGATCTCAATTTGTAATGAGAGAAGTGTATCATTAATGTAATCATGGGTTATGAAACACATCCTACAGTAGTACTTTTAACTAAGGATAATTATGAGTCATGGGCAAAAGGAATCATCACACATTGTAGATGGCTTAATCTCTTGCCTCATCTTTATGGACTCATTCCTGAGCCAAAGTCATAGGGGAAGCAATATGTTTGGGGAGAAAAGAAAGCTCATATTATAAATTTGATTATTGGTAGCATCAGTTTGTGTCTCTTCTATGACATCTACCCCAAATTTAGAGGTGTTCAATGTCCACACATAATTTGGATAATCATTTGGGAGATTTTTGGTGATCCACATGTTCCTCCATTCCCAGATGATGTTGCTTCAGATTGCCTCATTCCTCTTGACCATGTAGATAATATTCCCTATGATGATTATACTTTAGATGCAATTGAAGAATTTGCAACAATTGAGAGAGAGGATGATCCAGTGGCTCCTGTTGTAGCTCCTACGTCTCTAGTTGAGATCACACAATCATCTCTTGTTGGTGATTCTAGTGATTCATTGCAAGAGATATCTATTTGTCTTCCTGATTGGGATTCTTACTCGCCAAATATTGGTTCATTATTTGTGGAGTCTCATATTTTAGATTTGGGAGACATACTTAAGGGGGTTTCTCTTCTCTTTGATGATAGATTCATCACAGTTGGAGATACTTCTTCACATTCTTTGGAGATTGACATTCTTGATTCTTCTCCTTCACTTGGTTTGTCACATGATGTGATAGATTTTTTGAGCTTGGAGATTCCTAATCAGTCTTCAGAGATGCATATTTGGATATCTTCCTCCTTATCTCATTTGGATATGGATTGGTTCATGGCATCATCATCATACTTCATTTGGATTCCACTTCCTAGTTCCTATCCAGAATGGGAACCACACCTACATTTGTACTTGGTATATCTTCTTCCTAAGGGGAGAAATGTTGTTTGTAGTCATTGGAATATACTTTGTCTTCAAGCACTCACCATTTTTGTAGGATATTCTTCATTATGGGGGGGATATCATGTCTCCAACTATCCTTCTTATGGGGGGATAATTATTTGTATATACATGATGTATGTAGTTCTTGGGGGGTCTTCAGCACTCCATCCATCCATGCATCTTGTTTTCTTCTCTCTTTTTGGGGGAGGGTTTTTCCCATGAGGTTTTCCCTCTTTCTCCACTGTATGAGAGTTATGCATTTCATGTATTGCATTTTGTACATGGGTACCTAACATGGCCTAGTTGTTGGGACCCATCTTGCATTGTGAGTTTAAGTGCATTCCCCTAAGTTTCACTTAAGGGGGGTGTTGGTGTAATTAAATATTCCTAATTACACTTTACTTAATCTTACTTAGGATAATGCATTGCATAGTAGTTAGTGATTGAGACACCTAGGAGTGTTCATCTCATTCAAGCACATGGTGTAGGAGAATTTCCACTTTAGGTGTGATAGTTGTCATCACATACCTCTTTGTGTGTGAGATCCACCTTTTGTGCTCTTATCACATTATCATCCTAATTCATTGCACATACTTTATTGCATAATGGAGGATGATCCACATTTGGTGGACATATGATGACACCTAGCATAGGTAATAGCTTATCCACTCCTTATCATTGTCTCTTATCTCCTTTCCTATATAAGGAGGCCTATTATGTACATTTTAATCATATCCATGATCAATAATATCATTCTTGCATCTTAATGCAATTGTCTTGCCAATCTCTTGTGGAAGTTATCTTGGTCTTGCATTCGATCCTAGGGGTGTTATAGAGTCACCTAAAACTCTAATCAATAGGATAATAACATCACTTGTTAGAGAAAAATATGGATTTAATTAAAAAATCTAACAAGCAAAAGCATCCTATTGCTCTCTAATTAATGTGATTATGAAATAAGGGTTAGTTTTCTCTTAGATTTGAACCTTAAAATAGTGACAATCTACACTAAAATGAGAGATTCAAGAGTACATGTATGCAACTAAAATGAGATATGAAATCTTAATTCTTTCCATTTTAACCCGATTTGAAGTGTTTGCTAATTAAACAAAGCTTGAAAACATGGAAACAACTATCAAATTAAGCATTAGTCGGTAGATCCTTCAAGCATGAGAGTTCCATAATCATGGATTATGAAGCCTCAAATTCATAAGCAAGCATATCAAAGTCTAAGTATTAGGAAGAATTTAGCAATATTGAGAAGAAGAAAGAAGCCTTTCAAAATTCTATTTTAAAGAAGATTGAAAGAATTCAATGGCTAAGATGCATCCGTGAGGAGTGGTTTAGATGCATCTTGGATTGATCCTTGATCCATGTGCAAGCCTCCTAATCATGAAAGTGTGTTTGTTGTGTTTGTTTGATTTAGGAGGTATTTATGCATTTATTTTAATTAATAACTCTAGCCTTTGCATTTGATGGGATTGGATTAATTAAATAGGCCTAGTGTTAATAGCTTTGATTTTACTTGAAACCTTAGTAATTAATGCTTGATTTAGGATTTGATGGAGTTTATTAAATTTTTGGGAGATTTATGCTAATAATCAAAGATCAAATTAACATAATTAAGATTACATACCAAATTAAGGGCAAATAGGGCCTTAGGTTTTATTAGCCCAGTTTTGGGTGATTACAACTATATCTGCCAATGGTGAACTGCTTCTTTGACACTGCTTGTCTGATTAGCTCCTTTGGTGTTTTCATTCTTTAACCTCTTGTAAAGCTCTACAACATTCTAACTAATCTTTGAATACTTCTTCTCTTCTTCTATTAACTCTATATCTCATGCCCTACATAAATAGAAAGGCGCATGTCTTATTTATATGTGCAAACAAAACTATTCACTAGGTCGGCCTTTAACCTATTACATACAACGCTTCCAAATGAATTTTCTCAAGCATGTTTACATACCATGATATTAGTATGTCTATAACCTAAATAAAATAGGCACATAGTCTTTACAAAAGAATATTATACATGCTAACCAAAATACAAACAGTCAGCTCCATGCTCTATTTTGTTATGCCGCTCACTGTTTGTGTCACTTCATCTGGCTGTACATTCTTCATACTAACTCATATGATCATGCACTCTTATACTTAGCATGATTACATACTCAAAAGCTTATATTCAAGGGCACATGCCATAACTCGGTGCATGTGCACGGATGCTCTATTCATCTGGTGCTCTGCTAACTATCCAGTCTTCTATACTTAACCAAAATCTGATCTTATGAGTAAGTGCCCTGACTCAAAAAATTCATATGACTTTGTTTCCATAATGAAAACACTTAATTATAGTCATATACAATAGTATAGTCAACTTGCCAACAGTTATCATTGTGGAAGACCGGGCTGATGACCTACAACTGATTGAATATCTTGATGAACTAAGGAGACAGTGATTAGAGATCACCAAACTATTAATGTGATATGTAAGATGATTAAATCAGTCAATATGATTGTCATTGATGTCAAACGGTCTTGAATATACTTATCATGATAGTTACAAATATCTAAATATCTGTAGAAGGAAGAAATGGTGAAGAAATGATATATCTACATAACGAAAAGATGGATAGGATAGTTAAGGATAAGGTATACATTGGGTAACTTATTGATGAGTTCATAGCATTATATTGTTGACTTGAGCATGTTACATTATTATATTATGAAGAAGAGATCATAATTTGAACAAGTTAATGTGGTTGGTAATTGAAGATTTCTGTATACACTGAGCTAGTCCTGTGTATACCGAGTGATAGTAATAACCGAGTTAGTTATCACCGATGCATTCACTAATAACTGAGTATGGATGAAAACATTACATGTTATAACAACCAACTAAAATTACTGAGCTGGAATTGATTATGATTTTGAGGTAAGAGATGAAGTTTGTTACAAAGATCCATGACTGACAAAATTTAGAGATGATCAAAGGGTAAAAATTAAAATGTGTTATCAACACATCTATTGAGGATTGTTGAAGCCACAAAAAGGATGAATGAGATTAAGAGGCAAAATCTAATGGCTAATATGAAAATAGTTTACTCACCTATTTAAGAGACATGGAAACTCATTGTTTAGTATGCCGAACGGATAGAGGCTGTAGAAGATTTTGTGTGAAGATCTTTTTCATGCATTCATGATCAAACTGGTTATAGACAGAGCCGAGTTGAGTTGCAGGCATAACCAAGCATCAGAGATCCATACACTGAGGGAAGTAAGTTGAAGGATATGATGGAATGAATTGTTTATTGATGAGAAGGATTTTTATGAGCATAGCTTAGATCTAAATACTTGAAAATTGAGTTGTATTTGAATCAGATCACAATTGTATCAGTTTAACCATTGTTACAACAAAATCTCTTAACCGAGTGGACTTAACAGTCTCATGTATTTCTATATGATATTCAAGGAATGTTAATTGTTATCTTGTTGACCCCATAGTGAATGCTGGTCAAAAGTTAAATGTTAGTGATAAATCCTTTAACCAGGTCATACCTAATAATGTGCATTGTAACCTTTAATAGAGTTGGCTCCTAACTGAGCTCGCTTCAGAAGAGTGAATTATTTTGGGTTACCGGTCCTAGGTGGTTTTTCCCTTAGTAGGGTTTCCACGTTAAATATTTGTGTTATGTTATTTTTCATGATTGTTTTTTTATCATACTTAACATATTGCACAATCAGTAATCAAAGTTTGCAGAATTACTGGTATTCGGTAAATGAATCAGAAAGATAGACATTTCATCTTACCAATTTGTTTAAGTTGTTGAAAAGTTTGATAAAGTACATCTGAGAGTTTGGGACTGTAGGATAAATGATTTAACTTATTCACCCCCCTCTCAGGTATCTAACAATTGGTATCAGAGCTATATTGGAGGAAAGTTTCAAGTACTTGAGCAAAAGATCACAAGATGTATAAGATGGAGGTGACTAAGCTAAACAAAGATAACTTTCGAACATGGAAAAGTAGGATGAGGCTGTAGATTTTTACAATTGGAGAATCTTCTCTTTATCTCCTAGATAATGACTACATACAACCGACTATTGGAACTTTGACATTTGATCAATTAAGAGATAGACATGAACACAATATGACTATGATGGAGATTGTTGCTTCTCTATCTGATGCAGAATTTGAAGATGTCAAAGCATGCACTACAAAAAAAGAAATTTGGTACAAACTGGCACTAGTTCATGGTGGAGATGTAAATGTATTGAGGGAAAAAGTTGAAAGTCTCAAAGGCAGATTTGATGACATGAAGATGAAAGAAGGTGAGAACATCACACAATACTCTAACCAAATCAAGGAGGTGGTCAATGCTATCCGAGAAGTAGGAGGTATTATATATGAACCTTGCTACCTATCTATGCAATTAGAATTTCTTCTATTCATGAGATGAGATCTGCACTGGAAAATGTTCTTACACTTGATAGTCTAATTGGCAAGTTGACAAATTTTGAGCTGAATAACTATGACAATAGTATTGTACCAAGTGTTGAATATGTATTTATGTCATCCTTGAAGATTGGCAAGTCTACCAATAAGCATAACATAAGAAATGAAAGTGGCAGTGATAGTGAAGATGAGATTGATGAGCTTGAAGCACTCATGGATAGAAGATTACAAAAATTTAAAGGAAGGTATAAAGGAAAATTACCTCTAGCATGTTTTAATTGTAAATAAATTGGCCATATTGCTGCTAGATGTCCTAACAAGAAAGATGAATAAAAAGAAAATGAAAGATCTGGTGATAGAAAGTCAGACATAAGAGAACACAGAGGAAACCAACACTATAATAGAAAAAACAACTAAGATTACAAAGACAAAGGCAAGAAGGCATGTTACCTTGTTGTTGATGATGATACCAACACTGATATTGATGATGAAATTGAAGTGGTATTTGTTGCTGATGCAAGAGCATCCTGGGTGTAAGAGCAATCTTGCATCACCCAAAAATATTTCTATTTTTTTATTCAATAAGGGCTATCTTGTGCAGAGCTACTATTTATGGAAACTTGCTATTTTTAGTAAGTTGGTCTTACGATTTTAGAATGTTCTAATTTTACATGTGGAGGTTAATCTCAGTCATATCAGCCCGCCAGCAAAGTTTCATGGCTAGATTAGGTCTAGTTTTGAAGATATTGAAGATTTTCAGTATTGGCAGCAGGGTACAGAAACTTTGAACTCGGTTTTGAAGGCTTTAGAGGCCCCGGATGAGGTTGAAAGTTTGGGTGATGGGCACTTTGTGTAGATCAAGCCTATAGAGCACTTTGTGGCATTTCTAGAATGGGGTTATAATAGCCAATCGGGTCAATGGGCGATGACTTATGGTCTTCGGAAGTTGGGTCACCTGAAATGGCAGAAAATAATTTTTCTTCAAAATTTTTGTTTGGGTTTCAAAAGTTATTTTGAGCCAACTTTGATGTAATAAATTGAAAAATAAAATAATTCTAAGTTTGGTCGGCCCTTAGGGCTAAATTTCTGGAACCTTCTCGGGCGGTGGAAATTGCCTATATAAATAAGGCCCGTAGTGTTGTCTAGGGTAGTTCTAGGTAGTAGATCTGGGTATTGATTCAAGGCTTTGTCCTACAAAATATTGTAAGGGAATGCCCATGTGGCTTTGCATATTGTAATTTTGAAAGTTTGTAATTCCACATTTGTGGAGATAATAAGAAGCCAATTTTCTGTTCTTGCATATTATTGTTGTTGTTTCTCTATTTATGTTATGTGTTTGTGGTATTAGAGGAGTTCCTTCATCAGTTGCAATGAAAGAGGATTCAGAAGAAGAATAAAGGTATGTAGAAATAGTACTTATATCTAAAGTTAGTAAAAAATATACATGGATTATTGATAGTGGTTGTACACATCATATGACTGGTGATGAGGATAAATTTGAATACCTTCAACATTATAATGGAGGATCAATTAAAATGGGAAATGATACACCTTGTCAAGTAAAAGGAAAAGGATCTATCTTGTTGAATAATAAGATTACATGTGAGAATGCATATTGGGTGAAAGGAATTAACTATAACTTGTTGGGTGTAGCACAACTAAATAATTCAGGTCACTGAGTTGCATTTAAAGGAAGAAAGGTGAAAATCTATGATGGAACTAGAAAATTGGTCAGTACTGGTGAACAATCCAAAGGTAATCTATTCTATCTTGACAATGTTGAAACTTCTTGTTTGCTAGCTAGAAATGAAGATGTGTGGTTGTGGAATAAGAGACTTTGTCATGTAAACTTTGATAACATGGTTAAGATCAGTAAGAAGAAAAGAGTTAGAGGTCTATCAAGTCTAACCAAACCTGACCATGTCATGTGCAATCAATGTCAGAAAGGAAAGATGACTAAATCTAGTTTCAAAAGAAAAGATTATTCTACTAAAGGAATTTTGGAGTTGGTACATACTGACTTATGTGGTCCTATGATAATTCAAATCTATTATGGTGACAAATATTTCATTTTATCTATTGATGATTACTCTAGGTTGATGAAAGTTATATTTTTGAAAGAGAAATCTAAAGCCTTTAAACTGTTTAAGTGGTATAAAGAAAAAGTTGAAAAGGAAACCGGAAAAGATTTGAAATGCTTAAGATCTGATAGAGGAGGTGAGTTTATTTTTGATGAATTCACTAACTTTTGTAACGAGCATGGAATTAAAAGACAAAATTCTACACCAAGGACACCACAATAGAATGGAATAGCTGAAAGGAGGAACTGATCTATAGTTGACTGTGCTAGAACATTGATGATTGAGAAAAATATTGCACAAATATACTGTAGAGAAGTTGTTAGCACTATTGTATACATATTTAACCGAGTTCAAATGAAGAAGGATACAAATAAGACACCTTATGAGCTATGGTTTGGCTACACACTGAATGTAAGTTATTTCAGAATTTTTGGAAGAAGATGTTATATTTTGAAAGATGATAGAAATGGTAAATTTGATTCTAAAGGTGATGAAGGAATATTTCTAGGATATTCTACTAAGAGAAAAGCTTATAAATGTTTGAACAGGGCTACTAAAAAAATTGTTGAGAGTGCTAATGTGAAAGTTGATGACTTTTCTGAAAAGAATGATGAAGGAAGCAAGAAGGAACCAGAAGAATATGGTAGGTTTTCATATATTGAACATCCAGACTATCTACCAAAACCACAAGATGAGTCTACCAAGCAACAGGAAAATGCTACCAAGAATCAACAAATACAAATTGAGAACTAGGAAGATGCTACCGAGGAAGAAAATGAACCTGATCCAAATCATGAGAAAAGAAGAGAGAAAGTACTGGCAAGATTTTTTAGAAGGCACCATCCAGAGAATTGAATTATTGGAGATAAGCAAGCTGGCATGGTGACCCAAAGTAAGTTAAGACAAAACAAATGATTAGTTTTTCAATTCAAACCTAAAACAGTTAAAGATGCACTTGAAAATGATGAATGAGTTAGTGCTATGAATGAAGAAATGAACAAATAGAAAAGAACAAAACATGGACATTGGTACCCAGACCGAGCGATAAGAATGTAACTGGCCTACTAAGTGGATTTTTAGAAACAAGTTGAATGAGAATGGGGAAGTAACTAGAAACAAGGAAATACTTGTATGCAAGGGATATGTACAAGAAGAAGGAATTTACTATGGTGAAAATTTTACACTAGTAGGAAGACTTGAAGGATTCTGAATATTACTTGCATATGCTACACCTAAGGGATTCAAAGTATATCAAATGGATGTGAAATCAGTATTTTTGAATGGAATGTAAACTACAGAAGAACATGGTATGTAAACTGCACAAAGCACTATATGGACTGAAACAAGCATCAAGAGCATGATATGAAAGATTACATGTTTATCTTATTAGTATTGGATTTGTGAGGACAAGTGACAATAGTAATTTATATATGAAAGGAGAATCTGATGACAACAATGTGATTGCTAAAATTTTTGTTGATGATATAATATTTGGAGGTAATGACAATATTTGCAAATCTTTTGCTGCTGAAATGAGAAAAGAGTTTGAAATGTCAATGTTTGGAGAGATTAAATTATTTCTAGGCTTGTAGATTATACAAAAACATGATGGGATTTTCATTACATAATCAAAATACATTAAGGAAGTGTTGAAAACTTTTGGAATGGAAGATTCAAAACCGATAGGTGTACATCGATGGTAACAGGATGTAAGTTAACAAAAGATGGTGAATAAATGGAGGTAAATCAAACACTGTATAGATAAATGATTGGAAAAATGATGTATGTGGTACACAGTAGGCCTGATATAGCACATGTTGTTGGGATAGTGGAAATATTTTTTGCTAATCCTAAAGATTCACATATGGTTGTTGTTAAAAGGATTCTGAGATATTTGAAGAAAACTGAAGATTATGGTTTATGGTACACAAAGGAAGGCAAATTTGAAATCTAAGTTTACACTGATGCAGATTGGGTTGGAAATATTGATCATCGAAAGAGTTCAACTAGTGGAGCATTATTTATAGGGGAAAGACTTGTGATCTAGATAAGCAAGAAACAATCATGTATTTCTCATTCTACTATTGAAGTAGAGTATGTTGTTGTTGCTACTAATTGTTCAAATATTGCATGGATAAAATAATTGTTGGAAGGTATGAATGAGGTGATCACTGATCTAGTGATTATATATTGTGACAACACAAGTGCCATAAATATTTTCAAGAATCTAGTGATGCATTAAAAAACAAAGCACATATCTATTAAGTATCACTATTTGAGGGAATAAGTACAAGAAAAACAATTAAAACTAGAATTTGTGAAGTCTAAAGAATGACTTTCTTACATATTTACAAAGCCCTTACCAAAGGACACTTTTGAGTACTTGAGGACTAGACTAGGGGTTTATCCCCTGTCTGTCAGTCACTAAGGTGATCAGGAGGTTGCATCAACCTACATTTTATTAGAAGATCATTCATTTTGATGCATATAGCTCACACTTTAGGATTTCTAAGGTTGTGAAATATTGTAGAAGTTGTAACAAAGACTCACATATCAGTATCTGAAGATACCTGATCTGGACCGAACAACAAAAAATTACTTGGCTACTATAAAGGTATTTATATTTTCTTTGGCATTGTTGTCAAATGGAGAGATTTCTATGAAATATCTGTTGTTGAGAACATGGAAGAGAGAAAGAGTCAAATAACTAAAGAAGATCAAATCCGCAAGGAGAGTCTACATGGAATGTTGTTTGTAGTGATTAAACATATAAAATATCAAGCTAGGGAGAGCTTACCAAGCCACAACATTTATTTTCATAGTTGTAGAACTGGTGTTTGGTATGGTATGGCATATTTCATATTGCTTGTATTTCCATCAATGCCAAAGGGAGAGATTGATGACCTACACTTGATTGAATATCTTGATGAGTTAAGGAGATAGTGATTAGAGATCACCAAGCTATTAATGTGATATGTAATATGAATAAATCAATCAATATGATTGTTGCTGATGTCAACTAGTCTTGACTATACTTACCATGATAGTTACAAACATCTGAATATCTGCAAAAGGAAGAAATGGTGAAGAAATGAGATATCTACATAAGGAAAAGATGGATATGATAGTTAAGGATAAGGTATACATTGGGTAACTTATTGATGAGTTCATGGAATTATATTGTTGACTTGAGCATGTTATATTATTCTATTATGAAGAAGAGATCAAAATTTGAACAAGTTAATGTGGTCGTTAATTGAAGATTTCTGTATACACCAAGCTAGTCCTGTGTTTATCGAGTGATAGTAATAACCGAGTTAGTTATCATCGACACATTTAGTAATAACCAAGTATGGATGAAAACATTAAATGTAATAATAGTCGACTAAAATTGTTGAGCTAGAATTGATTATGATTTCAAGGTAAGAGATGAAGTTTGTTATAGAGATCCACGACTGAAAAAATTTAGAGATTATCAAAGGGTAAATATTGAAACGTGTTATTGACACATCTGCCAAGGAAGGTTGAAGTGGAAAAATGGATGAATGAGATTAAGAGGCAAAATCTAATGGCTAATACGGAAATGGTTTACTCATCTATTTAAGAGACATGGAAACTCATTGTTGAGTATGCCAGGTGAATAGAGACTACACAAGATTTTTCATGAAGACATTTTTCATGCATTCCTGATCAAACTGGTTACAGACAGAAATGAGATGAACTGCAAGCATAACCGAATGTTAGAGATACATACACCGAGTGAAGTAAGTTGAACGATATGATGGAATGAATTATTTATTGATCAGAAGGAGTTTTATGAGCATAGCTTAGATCTTAATACTTGCAAATTGAGTTGTATTTGAATTATATCATAACTGTATCAATTTAACCATTGTTATAGAAAAATCTCTTAACCGAGTGGACTTAAGATTCTTATGTATTTCCATATGATATTCAAGAAATGTTAATTGTTATCTTGTTGACCCCATAGTGAAGACTGGTCAAAAGTAAACTGTTAGTGATAAATTCTTTAACCAAGTCACACCTAACAGTGTGCATTGTAACCTATAACAGGGTTGTCTCCTAACCGAGCTCACTTCAAAAGAGTGAATTATTTTGGGTTACCGATCCCAAGTGGTTTTTGCCTTAGTAGGGTTTCTACGTTAAATATTTGTGTTATGTGTTATGTATTATGATTTTTTTTTTATCATACTTTACATATTGCACAATCGATAATCACAGTTTGGATAATTACTAGTATTCAATAAATGGATCAGAAAGATAGATATTTTATCTTACCAAGTTGTTTAAGTTGTTGAACAGTTTGATAAAGTACATCTAAGAGTTTGGGACTGTAGGATAATTGATTTAACTGATTCACCCCCCCTCCCTCTCAGTTATCTAGCAATACAAGTCTAATGTTTGCAGGAGTAAAGAAAAAGGTATTCCCAAATCCACACCTAAGTTTAATGGTTATTGCTATAATTGTAACAAGTTTGGACATCACACATGAGTTTAGATATAAATTAAATAAGACTCCTAAGAAGCCATACATGGAGAAACATTGTCGCACTTGCAATATGCATGGTCACATGGCACGGGATTGAAGGACTAAAATGAAACAATTTTGGATACCGAAAAAATAGATTAAAACCTATCAACCAAGAAGGCAAGGTAATGCATATACTTGGGATTATAATACATGGGTTAATTGCATAGCATGTGGCAGGTATGGACATATAGCAAAAAATTGCATGAGGAAGAACTGGAATGGAAGACCTCATAGTTGGACAAATATTGGTATAGCATGTTTACATTGTCACAACGTCGGTCACCTAAGCAAGGACTGTAGAGACTGAGCACTAGAGACACAAGTTAATGAAAATAAAATTCTTATTGAGAAAATCATTAGAATAAGGAATCAAATGTAGAGAAAAGCATCAAGTGATAATGTTGAATCAAGCAATGTAGTAGGTGACACCTCGTTTATTGGATTAGGTGACATCACCACTTCTACCTAAGTCATAAAGGTATATATGGAACTAAATTTCAAATCGGTTATATCTAACAAATAGTTCCTTCTATCTAGTGATTGAATACCAAATTTGCATGAATCAAGATGCACTATGGGTTTTCATGTTTAGAGCTCAAAATGTGAATAGTCGATATAAGAAAGACTGAGTATGAAATTGCTAGTCAATAACTATTGGAAAGGTTAACTGAGTTGTTATATTATCTGAGTGTTATATTAGTGTTAACCGAGCATATGATAGCTTAGAGTATAAACCAAGCACAACTACTCTTACCTAGGTGTGTTAGGTCAAGCATTTAATGTAAAAAATTTGAGCGGGAATTTAAATTTTACTATAAATACACAGTGGAGTTAGTCATTTTTCACATTGTGAACATGAAGAATAGGTAATTTCAAGCGAAGAACTAAGAAGAAAGATTTATGAGATATTTGAGCACAAATTTGAAGGATTTCCAAGATGATCATTCATGGATTAAGTAAGTTTCAAAACCACCGAGCTATTTCAAAGTTAGCCCTAATTTAAAAAATGATGGTGTCCTCATCTAAGACCACTAAATCTACATTGATAAAGTCATCAACTTGCACTAAACTGAAATACAAATTACATCTAGAAGTTGCCTTGTAAACTGATAAAACTGGAGCATTTTTAAGTATACCACCTAAGGTTTTTCTAGTACAAGATATCTGAGCGTATATTCACTTCATGATCGGTGAAGTAGGAGACTTTGAATTGCAATCCACCTATCAAGAGTCATGTAAGGATATAAAGCTCAAGGATGAGTACACATATTTATAGGTGAAGGGTTTGGTCAATGCCCTGTACTTCCTGAGGGTTTTCAAGAATGAATGGATAAGGGTTGTACTAAACTGAGTGCACAAGGGAAATGGTTGGATGAACTGGTTAAGATTACAAGAGACATCATTTATGTTGTCACTGGTTATCCCATAACCAGTAAGGTTAAAGCATTGAGAAGTGCATTGAGGGATGACATTGAAAAATTGACTAGAGCTAAATGGTATGGAAGAGGCATGAGAGTCAACACCATTATTGATCCCGAGACTAGATTTGGTGCTTATGCAGTTAGATATAAAATATTTCAATCTAGTAGACTGAATAATGTTCCTTGTAGTGCACTTGATATTACATACAAAATTGTTAAGAAAGGATTTCAATTTGATGTCGTCAAGATCTTATTGAAACAATTGGAGGAGAACATGAGAACCATAAGAGCGACAAAGACTAACACTTGTAAGTTTGGTTCATTATTGGTTTGTAGATTCTTTTATGTGCAAAACTTATTTCCCTCAGTCGGTCATGTGGACTGGGATAGTAACCAACCCGTCATTTTGCAAGTGAATGATTACATTCAAAGTTTGGGACATAATTTTGTGAGTATTATAGATTCATACTTTGAACAATTTAAGGACAAAATGCATAAGAGAAGAAGAATACTAGGACAACTAGTTGAGAACTATAAATAAGATATATGTTTCTTAGTGGATACAGACACCACTCCAATCAAGGTGGTAGAACGAAGAACTGTATGGTTATCACCAATGGGTTATGAACTTAACATTGATCGAGCTACTAAGTCAATTGAGGCTTTATTAGCTGAGCCCAAAGATCCACATGCAAGTAGGTTTGGAACCTATGAAGAGGCCAAAAAAAGGATAAAAATGGATCTTGTAGTTGAAAAGGTGAACAAGAAATCAAAGAAAATGATGGATAAGTTAGTAAAACAATTTGGTGATGATGCAAAAGATGAAGAAGCATCTGAGGTTAATCTAGTTGAAGAGTCAACCGAGGATCAGTTGTTAATTGAGAATAGTGAGAATGGTAGAGAAGAGACTGAGTCACATAAAGACATTCCTACACCGGTCAAGGCCACAAGAAAAAGGAAGCAAGAAGAAGAACCGACAAGAGAAAGGACAAGGTCCACAAATGATGCTACTTCCCCACTTGTAAAGAAAGGTATTGTAAAAATTTCTAGGCCTACTCCTACAAAAAAATATCAAAAGAAAAAGAGAGGTGCTCAAGCCACCTCTGAGATACCTAGGAAGAGGAGTAAATTGATTTGAGCTAAAGATTATGTTGATGATGATGAAGAGGAAGACCAAGATAAGTTCAAGGTAGTTGTAAATGAAGGCCAATCTATTAATCAACTAGTTGAGACAATAAAGTAAACTCATGGCCTTGGTAACCTAGAGATAAGTTGGTATGTACATATGTCTGTCGAGGACCAAGAGAAGCTAGAAGAAGTAATCATATAGATGATGATCAAATTTAAAAAGGTACCTATTGAATTTACAAAGTATGTACCTAAGGCATTATATGATAAATTGTTAGCAAGATGGACCTATGACTTGCACACTGAGAAAAAGATGATGGAACACTCATTGATATTGGCTATGCCAACCTTATCAGTTCCTGAGATTGAAGATTTAATGAAACAAGATTCAAAAATATTTTTGGTGAAAAGTAGAGCATTGAATATTTTGGTCGGAAAGCTTGAGGAGGTAGATGAGAATAGCAATCTACTATGGACTTCAATCCTCCAAGCCCGAGTAGAAGCTGATAAGTTAGCATTGGTAGTGATACCCAAGAAGAAGAGTAAAAGGAAATGAAAAGTACTCCACTTAGATGATGTTGATTTGGCTAAAATGGAACCGATTGATCTATCTAACATTGAGGTACCAGACACTACCATAGCTACATATTATTATCTGGTAGTATATAGAGAAGAGCATAAGGATCCTACTAAGAAAGTATTAATAATAGGGACAGATGATGTTCTTATTGAAAACATCATAAATGGAGATCCTGATGACATCAATAATGATGAAGATGTTAATATTGTTGCTAATACAAATGAAGAAACAACACCTATTGAAGTAGCAACTAGTGAGATACTAGGTGATTTACCTATTTTAGTACAAGCTATTGATATTTTATCATAGAAGGAACCCAAAGGCTTGACCCCCGAGCAAAAAAAGGACACAACAGAGGACCAAGGCATCAAAGATGGAAAAAGAACTATTAACCTAAAACTGATTGAATATCTTGATAAAGATTCAGGAGGTCACCGAGTTGTTAAATTAATATGTGAGATGATTAAATCAGTCAATATGTTGTCATTGATGTCGACTAGTTTTGACTACACTTATCATGATAGTTACAAACATATAAACATCTATAGAAGGAATAAAATGGTGAAGAAATGAGATATCTACATAAGGACAAGATGGATATGACAGATATGGATAAGGTATACATTGGGTAGCTTATTAATGAGTCTATGGAATTATGTTGTTGACTTGAGCATGTTACATTATTCTATTATGAAGAAGAGATCAGAATTGAACAAGTTAATGTGGTTGGTAATTGAATATTTTTGTATAATCAAGTAAGTCTTGTGTATACTAAGTGTCAGTATTAACCATGTTAGTTATCACCAATGCATTTTGTATTGACCGAGTAAAAGGATAAATAAATGTTTATAACAGCCGACTGAAATTGATGAGCTGGCAGATGCTTATAATTTTGAGGTAAGAGATAGAGTTTTTTATGAAGATTGAATGACTGAAAAAATTCATAAATGATCAAAGGGAAGAGATTGAAACATGTTATTGATACAACTATCAAGGAAGCTTGAAGCGTAAAAATGGACAATGGAGATTAAGATGCAAAATCTACTGGATGAGATGAAAATGGTTTACACGTCTATTTAAGAGACATGAGATTCATTGTTGAATTTATCGGATGAATTGAGATTGCAGGAGAATTCACGATAATAATTTTTCATGCACTCTGATCAAACTGGTTATAGACATAATCAAGATGGACTGTAAGTATTATCAAGCAGTAGATAATTATACACCGAGTGAAGTAAGTTGGAGGATATAATGGAGTGAATTGATTATTGATTATAAGAGTTATATTGAGCTTAGCATAGATCTGAATACTTGCAAATTGAGTTGTATTTGAATCAGATCACTACTATATTAGTTTAACCATTGTTACAACTAAATCTCTTAACTGAGTGGACTTAACAGTCTTATTTGTATTTCAATATGATATTCAAGGAATATTGATTGTTTTCTTGTTGACACCATAGTGAATGTTGGTCAAGGGAGAACTATTAGTGATAAATCAACTAACAAGGTCACACCTTACAATGTGTTTTGTAACCTTTAATAGGGTTGGATCCTAACCGAGCTCACTTCAGAAGAGTGAAATATTTTGGGTTACCAACCCTAGATGATTTTTCCCTTAGAAGGGCTTCCATGTTAAATCTTTGTGTTATGTGTTATTTTTTGTTATTGGATTTCTATAATACTTTACATATTTCATATTTGATTAATCGGTAATCATGGTTTTGGAAATTACTAGGAATTGGTAAAAGAACATAAAGTTAATTTTAATATCATACTAAGTTGATTATTTTGTTGGAGTTTGAGAAAGTGCATCTGAGAGTTTGAGACTATAGGATAATTAGAATTAACTGATTCACCCTTCTCTCAGTCATCTAATAATTGGTATCAGATCATATTGATTTCTTGGAGGAAATTTTGAAGGACTTGAGCTAAAGATCACAAGATGTATAAAAGGGAGGTGTCTAAGATGAACAAAGATAATTTCTCCACATGGAAAAGTAGGATGAGGCTGCACATATCCGGAATTCGAGAATTTGAAGTATTCTACTTAAACAATGCATACATTCAACCATCTACTAGACCTTTTATAGTTGATCAGCTGAGAGACAGACATGAACAAAACATGATAATGATAGAGATTGTTTCTGCCCTATTAGATGTCGAATTTGAAGATGTGAAGAAATGCACAAATTCTAAAGCAATGTGGGACAAACTTGCACTAGTTCATGGAGGAGATGAAAATGTACCGAGGGCTAGAACTAAAAGTCTTAGAGGTAGATTCAATGATATGAAGATGAAAGAAGGTGAAAAAATTACACAGTACAGTAACCGAATCAAGGAGGTTGTCAATGCTATCAAAGGAGCAGGAGGTATTATTGATAAAGACACTATTGTCAGTAAAATCCTTAGAACCTTGCTGCCTATCTAATTAGAATCTCTGCTATTCATGAAATGAGATCTGCACCAGGCAATGTTCTTACACTTGATAGCCTAATCAGTAAATTGACTACTTTTGAGCTGAATAAATTTGATAACAATATTGTACCGAGTGTTGAGTATGCATTTATGTCATCTTTGAACATCAGTAAGTCTAGAAGTAAACATAACATAAGAAATGAAAGTGACAGTGACACTGAAGATGAGCTTGATGAGCTTGAAGAACTTATGGCTAGGAGACTTCAGAAAGGTAAAGGAATGTATAAAGGAAAGTTATCTTTAGCATGTTTTAACTGTAAAGAAATTGGTCATATTGCAGCTAGATGTCCAAACAAGAAAGATGAGGATAGAGACAATGAATGATATGGTAAAAGAAAGTTTGATAGAAGAGATCATTGAGAACATTGAGGAAACTGAATTTATGATAGAAGAAACAACTGAGACTACAAAGATAAAGGAAAGAAGGCTTGTTACCTAGTTGAAGATGATTATGTTGATACTGACACCGATACTGATGAAGACATTGAGGTGGTATTCATAGTGTTGAAAGAAGATTAAGAAGAAGAAGAAAGATATGTTGAAATAACACTTATATCTAAAGTTAGGAAGAATGATACATGGATTATTGATAGTGGTTGTACACATCATATGACTGGTGATGAGGACAAATTTGAATATCTTGAAAACTATAATGGAGGATCTATTAAAATGGGAAATGATACACCTTGTCTAGTGAAAGGAAAATGATCTATCTTGTTGAAAAATAAGATTAGATGTGGAATGCATATTGGGTGAAAGGACTTAACTATAATATATTGAGTGTAGCACAATTGAAAAATTTAGGTGACCGAGTTGCATTTGAAAGTAGAAAGGTGAAGATCTATGATGAAACTGGAAATTTGGTCGGTAGTGGTGAACAATCCAAAGGTAATCTATTTTATCTTGATAATTCTAAACTTTTTTTTGTTGGCTAGAAATGAAGATGTGTGGTTGTGGCATTAGAGACCGTGTCATGTGAATTTTGATAATATGGTTAAGATTAGTAAAAAGAGAAGAGTTAGAGGTTTACCGAGCCTAACTATACCTGACCATGTTATGTGTAATTAATGTCAGAAAAGGAAAATGACTAAATCTAGTTTTAAGAGAAAGAAATATTCATCTAAAGGTATTTTGGAATTGGTGCATGCCAACTTATGTGGTCCTATGAGAACTCAGAGTTATTATGGTGACAAATATTTTTTTTTATTTTTTTATGATTACTCTAGGATGATGGCAGTTATGTTTTTGAAGGAGAAATCTAAAGCTTTCAAAATGTTTAAGTGGTAAAGATAAAGTGGAAAAGGAAATTGGAAAAGATTTAAAATGATTGAGATTAGATAGAGGTGGTGAGTTTATTTATAATGAATTCACTAATTTTTTTAATGAGCATGGAATTAAAAGATAGGTTTTTGTACTGAGGACACCACAACAGAATGGTATTGTTGAAAGATGGAATAGATCTATAGTTGATTGTGCCAGAACACTAATAATTGAAAAGGATGTTGCACAAATATACTGGAGAAAATATGTTAGCACTACTGTATACACATTGAACTGAGTCCAACTGAAGAAAGACACAAAAAAGACACCTTATGAGTTATGGTTTGGCTACATACCTAATGTAAGTTATTTCAAAAAATTTGGAAGCAGTTGTTACAATTTGAAAGATGATAGAAGCAGAGAATTTGATTCTAAAGGTGATGAAGGAATATTTCTAGGATATTCTACTAAGAGAAAAGCATACAAATGTTTGAACAAGGTTACTAACAAAATGATTGAAAGTGATAATGTGAAAGTTGATGATATTGGTGAGAAAAATGATAAAGAAAGAAGGAAGGAACCAAAAGACTATAGTAGATTTACATATATTGAGCATCCAGACTATCTACCTGATTCATAGGCTAAGTCTACCCAGCGACAAGAAATGTCTACCAAGCATCAGCCTACACAAACCAAGAATCAAGAAGATGTTACCGAGGAAAAAATTGAGCCTACACTGACTAAAGAACAAAGAAGAGAGAAAGTGTTGGAAAAATTTGTGAGAAGACACCATCCAAAGAATCAGATTATTAGAGACAAGCAAGTTGGCATGATGACACGAAGTAATTTGAGATAGAACACATGTTTAGTTTGTGAATTTGAGCCTAAAATTGTTAAAGATGCACTTGAGAATGAAGAATGGATTAAAGAAATGAATGAAGAAATTGAGAGGATAGAGAAAAACAAAACATGGACATTGGTACCGAGACCGAGTGACAAAAAAGTGATTGGAACAAAGTGGATATTTAGAAACAAGTTGAATGGTGAAGTGACTAGAAACAAAGTGAGACTTGTATGTAAGGGATATGCACAAGAAGAAGGAATTGACTATGGTGAGACTTTTGCACCAGTAGATAGACTTGAAGGAGTCAGAATACTACTTGTATATGCTTCTTATAAAGTATTTAAATTTTATCAAATGGATACAAAATCTACATTTTTTAATGGACTTCTCGAGGAAGAAGTCTACATAAAACAAGCTGAAGGTTTTGTTGATCAGAATAAGAACATGGTTTGCAAATTACACAAAGCATTGTATGAATTGAAACAAGCATAAAGAGCATGGTATGAAAGGTTGCATTCATATCTTATTAGTATTGATTTTGTGAGAACAAGTGACAATAGAAATTTATATTTGAAAGATGGAACTAATGATAATATACTTATTGCTGAAATTTGTGTTGATGATATAATATTTGGGGGTCATGATAATCTTTGCAAATCATTTTCTACTAAAATGAGGAAGGAGTTTGAAATGTCAATGTTTGGAGACATTAAATTCTTTCTTGGTTTGCAAATACTACAAGAGAGTGAAGGCATATTCATCACATAATCAAAATACATCAAGGAAGTATTGAAGACTTTTGGAATGGAAGATTCAAAACTAGTTGGAACACCTATCGTTACCAGATGCAAATTGACAAAAGATGATGAATCGAGGTAAAATAGACATTGTATAGATCAATGATTGGTGAATTGATGTATTTTGTACATAGTAGACATGATATAGCACATGTAGTTGGGATTGTGGCAAGATTTTCTGCTAATCCTAAGGAATCACATATGACTGTTGTAAATAGAATTTTGAGATATTTGAAGAAAAATGAGAATTATGGGTTATGGTACAAGAAGGAAGGAAATTTTGAACTACAAGTTTACACTGATGTAGATTGGGCTGTAAATATAGATGACCAGAAGAGTACTACTGGTGGAGCATTATTCTTTGGAGAAAGACTTGTAACATGGATAAGTAAGAAACAAGCATGTATTTCTCAGTCAACTACTGAAGCAGAGTATTTTGTTGTTGCTACTAATTGTTCAAATATTTCATGGATAAAATAATTGTTGAAAGGAATGAATGAGGAGATCACTGATCTAGTGATAATATATTGTGATAATGCAAGTTCCATAAATATTTTAAAGAATCTGGTGATGCATGCAAAGACAAAGCACATATCTATTTAGTATCACTATTTGAGCAAAAAAGTGCATGAAAAGAAAGTGAAACTAGAGTTTGTGAAGTTTAAAGAACAACTTGCAGATTTTTTTACTAAACCCTTACCGAAGGATACTTATGAGTACTTGAGGACTAGACTAGGGGTCCAACCCCTGTCTATCGATCACTAAGGTGATAAGGAGGTTGCATCAATCTATACTTTATCAAAAAACAAATGATTTTGATGCATATAGCTCACACTTCAGGATTCATAAGGTTGTGAGGGTTGTGAAATTTGTGAAAGAGATGATCAAAGCACACTGCATATCAGTACATAAAGGTACTTGATCTAGACCGAACAACAAAAATATTATTTGTCTATTGAAGAGTTGTTTGTATATTTTATTTTGGCATTATTTTCAAAGGGAGAGAAGGATTTCTATGAAATATCATTTGGGGGAGAAGGATTTCAAGAATGCAGGGAGAGAATATTTGTTAAGGAGAACATGAAAAAGAGAGAAACATTCAATAAACTAAAGAAGATCAAATCCGCAGGGAGAGTATACATGATATGTTGTTTTAATGATTAATTATATTAAATATCAAGCTAGGGAGAGCTTACCGAGCTACAATATTTATCTATATAGGTGTAGAATAGATTTTTGTATTCTATGACATATTTCATATTGTGGTGTCATCAATTCCAATGTTAACCTACAACTGATTGAATATCTTGATGAAGATTCAGGAGGTCACTGAGTTGTTAAAGTAATATGTAAGATGATTAAATCAGTCACTATGTTGTCATTGATGTCCACTAGTTTTGGGGTGAGATCAAAATAGTGTGTCCCACTTTTTGGGATGAAGAAAATTGGTTTTTTTTTAAAAACAATTTTAGGGCCTTCACTCCAAGTACCCTCTTCGCGTGAAGGAGATGATTAGATTCATGCGAAGTACCCTACATGAGGTACTTCATGCGAAGACCCCCCTTCATGCCAAGTACCCTACGCAGGGTACTTCGCATGAAAGGGGGTCTTCACGCAAAGCCACTTTTGGCCGTATTTTTTATAAATTTTCAGCTTTCCTATTTCATTTTCATTGTTTACTGTTGGAAATTTTGTGGACCCAGGGCTTAGAGAGAACTAGTGACATCCACTACAACATCAACACCTCTTGAGCTTTTTCAACCTCTTCAGATTGTTAGTAGTATCAGGTATATGCATTTTTCTCATTTTTTATTGTAAATTATATGTTTTATATTTATTTTAAATAATTTTTAGTTTGTAGAAATATTAGAAAATCGTAGTTAAATTTTAGAATATGTTAGAAAATTATAGTAGAATGTTAGAATATGATAGAAAATTGTAGTAGTACTATTAGAAAATCATAGTAGAACTATTAGAAAATGTTAGGAAACATTAAAAACCATAGTATAAATGTTAGAATATGTTAGAATATGTTAGAAAATCATAACTTAGTATACATTAGAAAATATTAGAAAACTGTAAATTAGTATACATTAGAAAATATTAAAAAATTGTAACTTAGTATACATTAGAAAATTGTAACTTCTAGTTGTATTGTCTTAAAATGGAACCACTTCCATGATAAGAGCATTTAGCCCTTCGAGTAAGTGGTTTCGGGTCATGTTGAGCACCTTGATTAGGTACAATTTCTTCATTCTAGGTGAAATTAGGGTTAGGATCCCGAGGATTCTCCTTAATTTCCCTCTTCCATGGCTCTATTTTCTAGGTAGGATTTAGAAATAGGTCCTCCTGGCCTTCATCACAGTAATCATAGGAGTTTATGTCTATCCCTGGCATTCTGTCCTATTTTGATATCATTTTTAGGTTTCTAGGCATCCCCGGGACCTCTTGACCTAGTTCTGACTAAATTTGGGCCTAGGGTCAAATTCGAGGTTGATCTTGACTAGGTTAGGATCAAGATCGAATCTAAATAGGCTAGGATTGAGGTTAAACCTAACTAGGTCAGGTCCAACCTTGATTTTTCCCCCCTCATTCAAATTTCCAGAAGCTTGGATTTTCAGGCATCGGGCTTTCAGGATATTTATTTTCCCGCCTCTAGGTTGGCCATTTTGGGTTTTGGGATGGTAAATAATTTAATTGCATTTAATATAGGTATATTTTCTAAAGGTTAGGACCTAATTGAGATTTAATTCTCCAAGGTGGTCCCTCTAGAGGATTGTGCCCTAGTTCACTATAAAAGGAGGCCTTCCTCTCTTATTTTCTCATCCACAATCAAGCAATCTCATCCTCAAGAAATTGCTCTCAAGGTGATCAAGCAAGCATCCATTCAAGCATTCAAGTCATCTTCTCCATCCAAGTTCTCCATTGAAGATCAACGATTCAAGCATTCAAGCCATTGAAGGGATTTGGTTCAAGTATTCAAGATTCATTATTAAAGCCCTAGATCTAGCCATCAAGATCCATTTCATTCTTCCTTCAAGGTGGATTCCAAGCATACAATCATGGAGGTTTGATTTACATTTATTGTTTTGTTCAATCTTTCATATCAATATACTTGTTTACATTCAAAATAAAATTACATATCTATTGAATTGCATAGCTTCATTGTTAGATCCTTTTCTACTACTTGCTAGCATTCCTATTTCAATTTCAATACTAAGGTTGATTCCAAACCGGGGTTTGACCAAGGCAAACCCCTTAAACAAACAAAAAAAACCCCCATTTTCTTGTAGGTACAAGTGTAGAATTTTGGATCTGAGAGCAAATTTGGATACCCTTTTCGGCAAACTTCTGAGATCTGTGAACATAATTCGAATCAAACTTCAAATAAAGAATGTAGTATTTGACCTTTTATGAGGGTCAAACCTGACCTGAGCTCATCTTGGAGAAAGATTTTTGGGTTTTCTCTATCTCAGCATTTCCAGTCTAGAAGAAGTTTTAGAATTGCCCAAAAGTACACACAGACATCAAAATTTGACATTTTCTAGATCTGCCCTAATTTGAGGTTAGTATTTGTATTTCAATTATTCCATATTTAAACCATAATTACATTCATAGGGAAATATTAGATTTACTCTCTGTTAGCTATTTTTCTTGCAAAGGTAAATAACTCGATCATAAACCTGATCTCTCCCTTTTGATGTTCTTTTCCTGGCAAGAGAAATACTGATTAACAAGGATGAAATCCTTCTTCACTTCGGGCTCCACGGACCCAGGCAGGTGTACCTTACAACATCTACCTCAAATGATGATTTCTCTACAACTCATAGGCAGGTGTAAACATGGATTAGATAGAACACTAACGTCCTGTGAAGGGATTCACTACTCTGAGTGAATCAGGGGATGGCTTCCAACCCATCATACTTGATTTATCATTGCACACACTAAAATAGAAAGGAAATGATGATTGATTAAATTGATGCTTTCTTGGCAAATGACTTATAACAGTAAAGATTAGTGCCTTCAATCCGGGCATGGAGTCAAAACCAATAGATATAAACCCAAACTACAAACCATGTTTCATTGATTAATATCCCTGCATTAATGCCTTACATTAACACATTTCTATCACTCAATATGAAGAATCATACAAATTCATAGTACTGATTAATTCCCAATCTGCATTTAAGGATTTTATAATCCTTCCTTGAAGGATATCCAAATACAAATAGATATATTCTCCCTTGGAGAAGACAAACTCAATATCCCTTGAATACTGAACTCGTACTGAAATTGAAACTCAATACAATGAAGACAACTCTCTGAAAACCATACATGCCTTACATGTACTTCGATTTGCAATCAAGTTTACAAATGCTTGCATTAAATCTATGACAGAAAATGAATCACACAGAAACCATTACACTTAGACAATCATGAACCAAAATGGAACTTCTATTTGGACCCCTCTCTTGGAGAACCCCCTGCTGGAATCACCAAAGACCTGGAACCATTCAATTGATGTTTACCCAGAATCTGGAACCTAGACCAGAGTTCTTCAAAAATTGGAACCCTCCACCTGACTCAGAATTTAGAATAAGAAGGCAAAGGAAGAAACTCAGAAATCATCACAAAGTGACACTTGTCTTCCTCCTCTCTGCTCATTGGATGAGTCATCCACCTTCAAATTGGAAATGGAACCTACTCTCAACTCTGGAAAGCACCTGTCATCTCTTCAAACTGAAATGTGAATCACCGGATGTAACAAATTAGATATTTTCAAAATATCTTCTTGGCCCCCCTATTTTGTCCAACTACAAATATCTCGAAACCAGTTAGACCTACACTAAAATTGATCCCAAAAATAGAATCCTCATGTCGAGACCTTTCCGATGGTATATAATAGTCCATAGTTGGGCGAAAAATGAAGCCCCCGGCCATTAAAATAGTCTCCCATGTCTGCAACTTTTAATATTTGAATTTTTTATATAGTTTAGACTATATAAAAATATATTTATAACTTTGATTTTTTTCTCTTTGAATATGCACCAGAATGCTCTTTTGAATTTTTAATTCATTTTATGCTTCCATAGGTGCGGGACCCACTTGCCAAGTGGCAACAATCTAGTTGGTCAACCAGCCACCTCATCAGCACCTGGACACCACATTTGACCTTTGCCACATGGCGCTACTTGGTTGGTCTGTGTCTCCACCTAGACATTGAACAACAACATCCCGCCATGTCATCATGTGTGGCACATGTCACCTTGTCGCATGTTCGCAAGGGCCAAATCTGGCCCTTGCGATCATGCGACCACCGTCGGATGGTCACACGGATCTCGAGGATGAAATTCCTCTTAGTTTAAACTAAAGCATTCAGTATTTTTGTTCAAAATTAGTGGGCCCACCACTGCACAGAAGCCACTAGACAAGAGAGCCCGCCAAGTAGCCCTTGGCTTCTTTCTTTACAATGCATATGAGTGTTGTTAGTTTTAAATGTTAAAACTTTTCCAATTCTGCTGCATGTGGGATAATTTGTTTTCACTATTTTTGCACTTTTCACCTGCGCATGCCTGGAGCTTTCTCTTCACACATGCGCACCAAGTCCAGATCCAAAGTCCCTTTCATTGCTTTGGCTGGGGTCTGCATTGCAAACGCTGGCCCTCTTTGAATGTTAACAGCCCCTTAAAAAACACAGGGCGTCTACAATGTTAATTAAGATCTTTATTCCGCTTAAGCAATTCGCGCTTGTTCCATCAGGTTCATCATCATTAAGCCCATCACCACTAGTTTCTCATTTTGGTGTTGGTATGCCCCTACCCAATTATAAAAATAAAAAGGCAGCTGATGCGTTTGATGCAGCCCTCTTTGTTTGCTAGCACTGATCGGTACACTGGAAATTCTAGCACAGGTCATTGCTTGTGTGTTCACAAGTTGGAAGCTCCCCATAAACTCATGAGCACACCCCACTAAGCATTCAATATGGGGAGCAGACCTACGCTAGTATTATTGACTGGCAATTCACCTTTGGTCTATGCCTTACACAAAGCATTTCCACTATCTATTGCACAAGGCCTCCATTTTGATACGCTACCTATTACCATTGTTTGATCTTTCAAATCTGGGTGCCTCCTTTAATTTATTTAACTGTGCTTGCATCATTCTCATTTCTTGAAGATTTCTAAAGCCCTTTTAACAAATCCATTTTGTGCCTACCGCTGTTTCAAAGCTCACATTTTGGCGCAAGTCTAGTAATCACTGCATTCTAGAAACTTCATCTATTTGATGTATATTGTCAAAAGTTTGCTTCCCATGTATATGCTCCCATTTGTATGCACAAAATATTCCCACAAATAATACCTCGTAATGAATTGACTGCCATTTAGTTAAACCCATGACTTCGTATCCGCCCTTCTTGAATGCCTTCTTCACCTTCAGTCTCGCATGTAACATCTATGGTTATTGAAGGCATTATTTCAAAAACCACTTCAACATCCTTTGCTTCAAGTTCTGAAAAGCCTGCTTGAGTTAGCAATTCTATACGCTCTTGACAAGTCATTTCCCTCAAGTCCTGAAGAGTGCGCACCCTTTTGCAGCCTAATTTCTTTACAACAGCTTCACTAAAATGTGGCAGTAGTAAAATGGAGCAGTCCCCTCTGTTTGCCCCGCAACATTTGCATTTCTTTCAGTAACTTTCCTAGCACTTAATGGCACAGCATGATCAATACATTGTGAGAGCTCCATTACACCAAGGGCAGGTTTCAACCAGCCATAACATTCACTATTTCGTGCTGCAGCTGCCATCTTCAACATCATCACATTCATATTCTTCATCTCTTTCTTCCATCTGTGAAGCTAGTCGGGTCCAGAGTGGGCCCGGCTAAAAAAATTTTGAATTCAAACACCCGAACCAAAAACTACTCCAGACATCCCTAGGACATCCTAGAATTGAAGAACGAACAAACCCAGATCGCCAAAAGATCAAAAAACCTTGTTTTGCAAAAGCACCAAAACAATGTGAACAGGCCCGGAAACTGGCTTCAAAAACTAACATAGTGACCTAATCGGACCCTGCCCTCTGACAAGCACATTCTCTGATCTATAAACTATCATTCCCCAAAATCACATCTCATGACTATACCCGAGTCGAAAGATATTAACCTTTGAAGTTGCCCTTTTCACTCTGTTCCTGCAAACACACTGTCAGAGCCTGATAAACTTCATCCGGAATCACCCAGGCAAAAATACCAAAGAAAGTCCAAGGATGCTACAAACTGGCACATAAGTTCATTGAGATGTAAACAACATGATTCAATCACTACTTCAGATTGGGCATCAGCGAGGAAAAAAGATATGGCCTCATAAAAATTGTACTTGCAGAGACACATTTAGAGATTGCAGAAAACTCTTAAAAGTTGCAGTTGGAATCGACTTCAAAAGACATCAAATGGATTGGTAGAAAGCTCAAATCCAAACTGGAAGCGATATGTCAACTTTGAAATGCAGACCAATAAGAATTTCATTGATAAGTTTTACTGGTCAAAAGTTATAACCTCGTAAAGTGGGCCCCCGACAAACAAATAGTTCAGTACAACTGGGAAGTTCAAATTTCTGCAAATGGAAAGGGCTCACAAAACTAACCAAACGGATTCACCAAGACTCATCATCTCAGGTCATGGAATTAATTCATGTTTGGAAAATAAGGGAGCAGTTGGATTGCAATTTAGATCACCTGGGAAAAAAAAACAAGCTGTCAAAGTAGGCTTTTCACAAAAGTTCGCACAGTGCACCCTATCCAAACAGCGAAAACTGCAAATGGAATCACATTGGGAAACTCATCCAATGGATTTTTCATGAGCTATAAACTGATAGGGACAAAGTAAAACTTGTCTATAATGCAGGGAAATGATTAAAATCTTTCTACCAATCCAACAGGTGCAAAATATAGGATCATGAACAAGGCTCCTGGCAAAACTGGGAAAACAACAAAGTGCACATTCTAGAAAACTCCTCCGGAAGGGGATGAATAAATGGGGTCAAAACTTATCAGAGGGACCTGAAACTAGAAACATAAGATTATGTGATGTGTACAACAAGACGCTAGACTCAGATTTTATGACACTTATCAGATTTCAAGATATTCAATCTCAAAGTAGCCCTTCTTGGTGAATTCTACACTTAGCAATTTTCTGATTTTGAGACCCCCTAGGAATGAATTGATGAGAACCCATTTCAACATGCAACTTTAGGACTCAGAATAAACCACTGAAACATATGAAAGGAAATGGATAAATGAATTTTATGAAACCATCCGGAAAACACCTGGTTCCTACATGCATCCTGAAAGCAAAAATAATATAGATGCATGCTAATGTGTCCCATTCCTCAAAAATTTTAAGGGTACCAGCAGTGGCTCCAACTGTGGATGCTTGATCGCAAGATCATGGCAAGAATACCAGAATCTTCTAGAAGAGCAGACCACCCCAAAAACTTAGCTTCTCTCCTTATCCCTCCAACTTCCTAAAAACTTACTTCACCGATTCCAACAAGCTCCTCAAAACTGGGTCCTTTATTCAAAGCAAACTACACTACTGCAAACCAAGCAACTATAAAAATGTACAAACTTCTTACAAATGGAAACCATGGCTGGAAACTTCACTTACCCCAATCAAAAACATGATTCTCTTTTCCACCATGTATTGGAATCAAATTGAAATTCTCACTCGCACCTGTATGGCTGAAATCATGAAAACTCTTCACAAGCACATTAGGCAATATATAATCTATATATTCATATCCATCAAATGCTCAAGAATCAAACTCAATCTGGATATATTGATCATTCTCATAAATGTGCTGGTCACATTCACTGATATCATTAGTTTGCATAGAAGAAAAAGAAACACTATCTACCACATCCGGCAAACTAATACGGGGCTGATTTTCACAAAATGGGAGCACACAAACTTGCTGATTGTGAACCTCAGATTTATCATTATTCTCATCACATTTTTGTAGGTCAAAAATAAAACTCTGATACTCACAATCATGCAAAGGCATCAAACAATCAAGAATCTCCTCATATATTACCTCTTTCTCATCCGACTGAGATGAGGCCCGAGATTCACACTCATATCCAAATTCATCATCAAATGAATGTACTGTATCAGCTTCAACATGGACTGGATCTTCAATAAACTCCTCGAACAATGGGTTAGAAACCACATGAAAATGTTGATCATAAATTTTTTTACATAAAACCAGCCGATCAATGTCAATGTCTTCATGAAACAAAGGATTTGAGATATCATTATACTCATATTTAGAGTCACTATCATGGATACTTTCAAAAAAAGATAAATCCAAATCTAAATCACTTAACTCTGAATCCTATACATCAGCACATTCATCAATGAGAGAACTACTATATTTACTTACACCATCTTCATTCGGGTAATCATATTATGAACTGCATTCATTTTCGGACTGAGAATTATTATCCTTTTCAGAGTCATAGAAGTCACGATCAACAGATTCACCCCTATCACTCTAACATTCATCATCAACATCATCATTGCATTCATCAGGTACATCTAAAAACTGAGATACTTCACTTTTGAATGCAATAGGAGAAAGAAATTTGTCCTCATAAATTTCCTTTTCAGATTGAGGATCACACTTGTTCTCATCTTTGACCACAATACTTTCACATTCATGTTCAAACTAATATCCTTCTACCCACACGATATACTTTGCTTTTGTTCTCATATCCTAGTGAATTGATTCAGGAACACACAGTTCTAGAAACAAATCAATACGATAAAGTTCCTAAAATACATCATCAACTTGAAGCTGATTGAATGCTGCAACAAACCTTTCATAAAACAAACACACTGATTCGTCTTTCCTTCTCCCTACTTCCATTTTTCAGGAACTCAATTTCCTTTGCCCGAATTTCATGCTTAATCATTGCAAGATTATTTTCATCTTCTTCAAAACCAAACAAAGGAAAAGAAGATCTAGGAATAACATCTAAATTTACACAATTTGTTGTTTCAAACAACATAACTTCTTGACAGTACATCTTTTCTCTTCTACAACTTATGCAGTCACAACTTCATAACTAATATACTTCTCACAACATTTTTACCACAGAAATTCATATCAAAGAAGTATGTGAAACTTACAACAAATTTCCTTGACTTAGTGACTATATCATTGAATAAGGATCACATGCCATAGCAGAAAATTTGAATGGGGAAAAACTTGGAAGGATTTTTTGTTGCTGCTGTAACTTCACTTTTTGATTTAAAATCTGAAGAACACCTTCAAATTTTGGGTTCGTCTTGACACAGAGTAGCCACCTCTTCTTAGAGGAAATAATTTTATTTTTTTTACTGATCTTCACTCTGAAAATGTTCAGATTCAGGGCACTTCACACAACAGCCGAGCCACATATATTTAAACTTTCACAACAACAAATCCAGGTATATACAGATCTGAAAATGACTTTTAGAATTCTAAAACATTGAAGACTCTTTTCCCACATGAACTTTGGCTAGACTCATGGGTTCAACTAAAAATAATAAGGAAACTCAAATGTATCCTCATTGCTTATGCAACTGCAATACTTTGCTTCCCTAGCAGAGTCACCATTTGATTTGGCCCTTGTGAACATGCGACAAGGTGACATATGGCACACATAATGACATGGCAGGATGTTGTTTTTGAATGTCCAGGTGGAGACATAGACCAACCAAGCAGCGCCATGTGGCAAAGGTCAAATGTGGTGTCCAGGTGCTGATGAGGTGGCTGGTTGACCAACCAGATTGTTGCCACTTGGCAAGTGGGTCCCGCACCTATGGAAGCATAAAATGAATTAAAAATTCAAAAGAGCATTCCAGTGCATATTCAAAGAGAAAAAAATCAAAGTTATAAATATATTTTTATATAGTCTAAACTATATAAAAAATTCAAATATTAAAAGTTGCAGACATGGGAGACTATTTTAATGGCTGGGGCCTTCATTTTTCGCCCAACTATGGACTATTATATACCGTTGGAAAGGTCTTGACCCGAGGATTCCATTTTGGGGATCAATTTCAATGTAGGTCTAACTGGTTTTGAGATATTTGCAGTTGAACGAAACAGGGAGGCCAGGAAGATATTTTGAAAATATCTGGTTTGTTACATCTGGTGATTCACATTTCAGTTTGAAGAGATGACAGGTGCTTTCCAGAGTTGAGAGCAGGTTCCATTTCTAGTTTGAAGGCAGATGACTCATCTAATGAGCAGAGAGGAGGAAGACAAGTGTCAATTTGTGATGATTTCTGAGTTTCTTCCTTTGCCTTCTTATTCTGAATTCTGAGTCAGGTGGAGGGTTCCAATTTTTGAAGAACTCTGGTCTAGGTTCCAGATTCTAAGTAAACATCCATTGAATCATTCTAGGTCTGTGGTGATTCTAGCAGGGGGTTCTCCAATAAGGTTCCAGAATAGAAGTTCCATTTTGGTTCATGATTGTCTAAGTGTAATGGTTTCTGTGTGATTCATTTTTTGTCATAGATTTAATGCAAGTATTTGTAAACTTGATTGCAAATCGAAGTACATGTAAGGCATGTATGGTTTTCAGAGAGTTGTCTTCATTGTATTGAGTTTCAATTTCAGTATGAGTTCAGTATTCAAGGGATATTGAGTTTGTCTTCTCCAAGGGAGAATATATCTATTTGCATTTGGATATCCTTCAAGGAAGGATTATAAAATCCTTAAATGCAGATTGGGAATTAATCAGTACTATGAATTTGTATGATTCTTCATATTGAGTGATAGAAATGTGTTAATGTAAGGCATTAATGCAGGGATATTAATCAATGAAACATGGTTTGTAGTTTGGGTTTATATCTATTGGTTTTGACTCCATGCCCGGATTGAAGGCACTGATCTTTACTATTATAAGTCATTTTCCAAGCAAGCATCAATTTAATCAATCACCATTTCCTTTCTATTTTAGTGTGTGCAATGATAAATCAAGTATGATGGGCTGGAAGCCATCCCCTGATTCACTCAAAGTAGTGAATCCCTTCACAGGACGTTAGTGTTCTGTCTAATCCATGTTTACACCTACTTATGAGTTGTAGAGAAATCATCATTTGAGGTAGATGTTGTAAGGTACACCCGCCTAGGTCCGTGGAGCCCGAAGTGAAGAAGGATTTCATCCTTGTTAATCAACATTTCTCTTGCCAGGAAAAGAACATCAAAAGGGAGAGATCAGGTTTATGATCTAGTTATTTACCTTTGCAAGAAAAATAGCTAACACACACTCTCTCTCTCTCTTCCATATTCCTCATAAATTGATTCAATTATGTATTAACCTCTTGGTTGATCAAATTGGATCTCTTCTTTGGGAATTTGGGTTTGAGAATAGATCTCATATTCCCCCCTTTACATCTGAATAGGGGTGAATCCATTTTACCACTTTTTATTTTGGTGAACCCGACATACTTACTCTCCTTTATTTTGTGGAATTAGATGCCCTATTGTGCTAGATTTTTTATCCTTTCTTGCATTTAGATTAGATCTCATTTATGCTCTTGCATTTTAAATTCAAAAATCCAAAAAATAAAATAATAATCAATAAAATCCAAACACATTTCTTGCATTTCATTTATTATGTAGATTGTTAAGATGTTTTGGTGCATGGTCATGTTCTTTATTACTCTTCTTTTAGCATCTCTTTATCATACCTATGATGTTTATGAATGTATCATTCACTTCATTATGTTGATGACCCTTCACTTTGCTCTTGCTTATGCTTTTGTGAAGTTGACCAACACTAGTCTACCTACATTTAAAAATTTTGTTAGAAATTTATGTGGTAGCCTTATTAATCTTTTGGATTATGTGAAGAATTGGGTAGATGACACACCATTTCCTAATCTTCCTAATCCTAATCCTATCAATCCTAATCTTATCAATCCTAATCCTAATCATCCTAATCTTAATCCTATTAATCATAATCTTAATCCTATCAATCCTATTCTTAATCCTATTAATCCTAATCCTCATTCTCCTAATCCTATTTTGATACCTAATTCTCCATCTATTAATCCTCACTCTTCCCTTACTTATGATGGGATTCAAGCTATCATTCAGGATGCGGATGTACAAGATTTCTTTGATTTACCTTCTCCTCCGATTCATGATGATATTAAAGGAAAGGGTAAAGAAACTTCTTTAAAACCTATTATACCACCTTATGCGACCTTTACTCATGAGTATGATAAACAATCACCTCCTGTAGAAGCTTTACATAATATGTACACTACTAGATATAATATGGTGACTAAACAAGGTTATAAAGGTTTAGGGCTAGGAGTTAATGAGCATGGTATTAGGTTTCCAGTTCATATCCCCCCTAAACTGGATACGTATGGTGTTGGGTGTTCAAAATCTCAAGTTAAGATAGGTGATGCTAAACATCATCCTCCTCTCCCCACATCTATCTTAGATAACCCTAATACTCATCAAGAAATTGCTAAGAAGGTATATGTTGAGCTAATGAATTCCTAGAAAGAAATCTTTAGACCTATGCCGATCGATGCTTTATACAAATATAAATGTCATTTTCATTATAGTAACAAACACTTACTGATTGTAAACATTTCAAGTTATATGTTAGAGAAAGAGCCGCTTTAGGAATTATATCTCACTCTTGTGCAGTTTTACAATTCCTTCATAACTTTGATATAGGGGATTCCTCTCCTTTAGATATAATTTAGATGTTCTTTCCCTCTTGTCACGGGACTGGGGGGCAAGAGGTGTATCTTCATCCAGTCTCCTAGGATCCATTAGGTCTTTTATTAGGGCTTGATTGGTATTCTTTCCCTTCTATTTTTCTATTGATTTGTATTATGTTTTTAATCATCCATAGGATATATATATTTTCTTTTTAAGATATCTTTACTAAAGACATTTGTTTTGTGAAGGTATCCCTTGTCTCTATCTCTGGAGGGCAAGGTACCTCTTTCTTTCTCTTTGTTTAGGGAACTTCTTTCCTTAGCTTAGTGGTATTTGTTTATATTGCAATATTATTTCATCATATTGACAGATGTTTTGACTATGGATAACCTTCTTATATGAGAAGTTGTTGTCCTAAGTCATCACTTCTTCTCTATGGTGCAAATTATGTTCTTTATAAACTCTCACCCTTGCTTTGGTGTTAGAGTTGTTTCCCTCATTTCAAAGATCCCTCTTCCTCTTCTTTGCAGGGGGCTTGATGATTGAATTTTTGTTCCCTCCTTTCTGAAAGTTGATATTTTATCTAAAGCACTCCTCTTTGGTGGTGGTCTTGTTGATAAGATCTCTTTCATTTGAGGATCCTTTTCCATAAGTGACATATCCTTTTTCATGATTATCTATGCTCTTGGATGTAGGGGTCAATGTCCCTCGCTAAGGATATAGTATACCTTGTTGTAAATAGGATATATCCTTTCTTTGTGAAGTAGGTATCCTCTTCCATCTTTGTGCTACACGTGGGGGGAAAGGATACCATTTCCTTCTATCTTTTTGGGATTCACCTCTTTCCTTGGGTAAGAAATATCTATCTATTATGTGACAATCATTCATACATGAAAATTTTGGTTTGCATTAACGATCTATGTCCTTGATCATAACCTATTTTATTGTTTGACATTGGGTTCCCATGGTTGATATATCTCTCACCTTGTAAACTGAACAGTGTGCTATCCCTCATAAGGGTTACTTTCTTTTCACTTCTTGAATGATATCTCTTTGCATTCATCCCTTCCATGGCCTCATAGGAGTTGTGACCTTCTTGGCTTGGACTGGGTGTTGTTTGTGGATATTGTCTTGATGCTAAAGAAGGCTTTATCCTTGTTCTTTTCTTTCCTTAACATGTCAAAATAGTATGTTTTTTCCATATTAAGGAGGGGGGCATATATAGGGCCTCCGTTGTACTATAGTTTTTTAGTTTCATATGCTAAATCTTCCAAAGGTAACGTACATAAGTTGCTAAATCCTGAGGAGACACGCATTTTCAAAATTTTCAATATGCTAAATCCTCTGAAGGTAACACACATAAGTTGCTAAATCTTGAAGAGACATGCATTTCCAATTTCAAATATGCTAAATCTTGGAAGGTAATGCACATAAGTTGCTAAATCCTGAAAAGACACACATTCATATGCTAAATCTTCCGAAGGTAACACACATAAGTTGCTAAATCCTAAGGAGACACGCATTTTTCAAATTTTTCAATATGCTAAATCTTCCAAAGGTAATGCACATAAGTTGCTAAATCCTGAGGAGACACGCATTTTTCAAATTTTTCAATATGCTAAATCTTTCGAAGGTAATGCACATAAGTTGCTAAATCTTGAGGAGACATGCATTTCATATTCATAGTGATACAAGAAGGTGGATAAATGGGTATTCCAAAAGCCATCAGAAGATGCATTATAATTGCAAGCATAGTTTATGGGTGAACCTATTGGGCTCTCCCTCTAGGGTGATTCACAGTAAGGTGGGCATCTTACTGGGTGAGGTAATCACTTTCTCTTTTCTCTCTTTTTGCTTTCATGCTAATAGGACGGGATCATGAAGCTATGTTATTTATAGTTTTGTTCTTGTCTTTCTTATGTAAACATTTATGCTTTTATGATAGCTTTCCAAATATGATATTAGTATGAGAAATATTTCTTAGTGAGGTTTCTTATGCTAATTGATTTGGGTTGTTTAGTACTAACCCTTGTTCTTTTGACACCCTCATGCATGTATGTTGAGGTAGAATCCTTAGTCTGGGGGCTCATGTCCTTAGCTAAGTGTTATTTTATCTTGTTGTGAATCCACTAGGATCTCCTCTTTCTTTTCCTTTACCAAGAGTTTGCATCGATTCCATACTCTTGCTAAAGTGGGGGCTTAATGTATCATCTTAAAATGGAAGCACTTCCATGATAAGAGCATTTAGCCCTACGAGTAAGTGGTTTGGGGTCATGTTGAGTGCCTTGATCGGGTCTTTGCATGTATTTGGCTTTCTCCCCACTTTCCACTTCTTCCTGGCACTTGATTTTTTCATTCTAAGTGAAATTAGGGTTAGGATCCTGAGGATTCTACTTAATTTCCCTCTTCCATGGCTCTATTTTCTAGGTAGGATTTAGAAATAGGTCCTCCTAGACTTCATCATAGTAATCATAGGATTTTATATCTATCCCTAGCATTCTGTCATGTTCTGATATCATTTCTAGGTTTTTGGGCATCCTCGGGACCTCCTGACCTAGTTCTGACTGAATCTGGGCCCAGGGTCAAATTCGAGGTTGATCTTGAGGTCAGGATAAAGCTCAAACCTGACTAGGTCAGGATCAAGGTCAAACCTGACTAGGTCAGGTCCAACCTCGATTTTGCCCCCCTCATTCAAATTTCTAGAATCCTAGATTTTCAGGCATTGGGCTTTCGGGATATTTATTTTCCCACCTCTGAGTTGGCCATTTCAGGTTTCAGGATGGTAAATCCTTTAATTGCATTTAATCTACGTATATTTTCTAAAGGTTAGGACCTAATTGGGATTTAACTCTCCAAGGTGGCCCCTCTAGAGGATTGTGCCCTAGTTCACTATAAAAGGAGGCCTTCCTCTCTCATTTTCTCATCCACAATCAAGCAATCTCATCCTCAAGAAATTTCTGTCAAGCTCTCAAGGTGATCAAGCAAGCATCCATTCAAGGATTAAAGTCATCTTCTCCATCCAAGTTCTCCATTGAAGATCAAGGATTCAAGAATTCAAGCCATTGAAGAGATTTGGTTCAAGTATTCAAGATTCATTATTAAAGCCCTAGATCTAGCCATCAAGATGGTGTGATCTTCCTTCAAGATCCTTTTTTCATCTTCAAGATCCATTTCATTCTTCCTTCAAGGTGGATTCCAAGCATACAATCATGGAGGTTTGATTTACATTTATTGTTTTGTTCAAGCTTTCATATCAATATGCTTGTATACATTCAAAATACAATTACATATCTATTGAATTGCATAGCTTCATTGTTAGATCCTTTTCTACTACTTGCTAGCATTCCTATTTCAATTTCAATATTAAGGTTGATTCCAAACCGGGGTTTGACCAAGGCAAACCCCTCAAACAAACAATAAAAACCCCCATTTTCTCACAAGTACAGGTGCAGAATTTCAGATCTGAGAGTGAATTTGGATACCCTTTTCAACAAACTTCTAAGATCTACGAATAGAATTTGAATCAGACTTCAAATAAAGAATGTAGTATTTGACCTTTTATGAGGGTCAAACTTGACCTGAGCTCATCTTGGAGAAAGATTTTTGAGTTTTATCTATCTCAGCATTTCCAGTCTAGAACAGGTTTCAGAATTGCCTGAAAGTACACACAGACATCAAAATTTGACATTTTCTAGATCTGCCCTAATTTGAGGTTAGTATTTGTATTTCAATTATTCCATATTTCAACCATAATTACATTCATAGGGAAATATTGGATTTACTCTCTCTCTCTCTCTTCCATATTCCTCATAAATTGATTTGATTATGTATTAACCTCTTGGCTGATCAAATTGGACCTCTTCTTTGGGAATTTGGGTTTGAGAAAGGATCTCATATTTCCCCCTTTACATCTGAATAGGGGTGAATCCATTTTACCACTATTCACTAGTATACATTAGAAAATATTAGAAAAATGTAGTAGAATGTTAGCAAATGTTATAAAATTATAACTTAGTATGTTAGAAAATGATAGAAAATCATAGTGGTTTGTTAGCAAATGTTAGAAAATATTTACAAACCATTAGAAATCGTAGTAGAAATGTTAGAAAATGTTAGAAAGCATTAAGATCTTATAGAAATTATTAAAAATATTTGTTTTTAAATTTCTTTTAAAGTTAGTAAATATTAGGAATCTCTCTCTATCTCAGGTACACACATGTTTAGTAAAGTTAGTAAATATTAGTTACTTATTTGTTTTAAATAATTTTTTGTTTGTACAAAACTTAGAAAATCATAGTTAAATTTTAGACAATGATAGTAGTATGTTATAATATATGTTATAAAATTTTAGTAGTAAGTTTCTAGGACCCTTATCCCTCCCTTATGACATATTAAGATGCATAGGATCCCTTAGGAATCTCAAGACCTTATAATGTATATTAGGATGTCCTAGGACCCATTGATGTATGGTAGGTTACATTAATACGTACAAGGACTCATTGTTTCCCTTAAGGCCCTTAAGACATATTAGAATGAATTAATGTAACCTATAATCCCTTAGGACTTGTTATGACACCTACAACCCCTTAAGACCTTCTAGGACCCTTATGCATCACTTATGACATTTTAAGACAAATAAGACCCCTTAGGACCCATACGACCCATTATTATATCTCAAAATGTCATAGGACCCATTCATCTATCTTAGCTTTTGTTAATACATATGTGAACCCATCATTTCCCACAAGAACCCTTAAGACATACTAGTATCAATTAATGTAACCTAATATCCCTTAGACCACTTATCACACCTATGACCCATTAACATTCTTGGACCATTATACATCCCTTACCACATTTTAAGACACATATGACCCCTTTGGATCCTCAAGACCCATTAAAATATCTTAGGTTTTCCTAAGACACATTTATGTATCTTAGATTCAATTAATACATACGAGGATCCACTAATGTAACCTAGGACCTCTTATGTTACCCACGACCCCTTAAGACACTCTAGGACCCTTATCCATCCCTTACACTATCTTAAGACACATAGCACCCATTGTTTCCCTTAATAAACCTTAAGACATACCAAGATCAATTAATTTAATGTAGGATCTCTTAGGACCACTTATTGCACCTATGACCCATTAACATTCTAGGACCCTTATCCATCCCTTGTGAAATCTTAAAATAAATATGAAACCTTAGGACCCCCAAGACCCATTAAAGAATCTTAGGATGTCCTAGGATCCATTGATGTATCTTATGTTCTATTAATACATACAAGGACCCATTGTCACCCTGAATACCCCTTAAGAAATACTAGGATCCCTAACGACCTCTTATGACACATATGACCCCTTAAGACATCCTAGGACCTTTATCCATCCCTTAAAGCTATTGGAAAGTGATGTTTTGGGGCACTAGGGATCACTTGAGGGTTTTCATTTATGGAAACACTTATGATGGAGTGATCTCATGATGAGATATTCAGCACCGATGTCACAGTCATTTAATTGACTAAGTCCAGAATCAGGGTAACAAGGTACAGTATTACGGTTTTGGTCAGTGATGAAGATTTACAAGGTATTATAGCTTGAGAAGTTAATAGAAGGTATTTTAGTATGTTTATATACTTTAGTTAAGAGCACATAATTTTTGGTGTTCAGATAAGTAAGATACAGTGTTCAGAAGGTATGCGAAGACAGTAAAATCAGTATAACAAGGCATATGAGTAGTTGCGGTGATTGCGGAAAGGTTACTTGGTATGGTAATGTGCTAAGTCAGGTGAATGGAGTATATTGCTAACTCTTTGGTGATATATGATCGCTGACTTCATACTTACCCTTTACATAATTAATTATCATGTTTTGTATGGTATATGTGAAGCCGACTGGATAAGAAGGTTATGTATAAGTATAAAGTGCTTTTATGAAAGCAATAAGGATTGTGATTATGATGATGAAGTAAGGTTGTGAATCTAAGAGTAGAGATCATATGCGAGATCAGTAAGAGATAGAGCTATAACTGGAACTACCTAAGCAAGATAAGTGCTTGTATTATTCACATTTTGGAGAACTCTTTGTAATAGTTTTTTATTGTAAGAGTTGTTTTCTCACCACCTTTAACCATGTTTTTTGTATACCCCTAATAGGGTTTTGTAATTATTTAACAAAGAATTGTACTATGTAATCATCAGATCCTAACAGGGCTAGATCTCCTAACAGGGATATAATATTTTAGTGCATAGTTGTGGTACCATCCCCACTGGGGTTTTCCCTTAGCCAGGGTTTCCTCGAGAACAAATCATGGTGTCATGAGTTATGTGTTATTTTTTATTGTTCTTTTCATTTCAGCAATATTATGGTTTATTTATAAATCGTGAAAGTTTAAATCAAATTTCATTAATATTGATTCACCACCCCTATAAGTATTACCTAATCCTAACAATTGGTATTAGAGCTACTAGCCCTTAGATAGAAAGCCTATAACTTAAGGGAGATCAGAATGGATTCAAAAAGTTTGCAAGAAAAATTTGGAGCAGCACTTGAAGATCTAGACAAAGAAAAGATTGAGAATGGTATGCTGAAATTCAAATTGAGAAGAGCAGAAGGTTTCATCAGAAAACTTAAAGAACAACTGGAAGCTTCAAGAAATCAGAAACAAGATCTTATGGAAAAGATCCAAGAATATTTAGACCATGATACATCAGATCAAGTGAAGAAGCTAGATAAAAGAAAAAGAAGAGATCAATCTTTTGACGATAAAAGAGATTCAACATGAAAAGGATGCTAGGAACAAAGTTGAAGAATCACTGAAAGCAGAAAATAAGTAGATAGGAGAAATTAAGACTGAACTTGACCAATACAAAGATAAATATCAGGAACTGGAGAAATATAATCAAATCATTAAAGGTGAACTCACTCAAGCCAAATTACACATTGAGAAGTTGCACATGAGTAGTGACATGATTGATGAACAAAGAGAAAGATAAAATCCCAAAGAAGATATGACTGGAGTTGGATTCAATGAAGCAAAATGTTCTAAAACTCAAGAATAAACAAATAAAGCAAAGGCTAAAGAAAGACCTACTCCTGAGGAAAGACCCACTCATGAAGAACCTAAAGAACAGTTCATACCTTTTAGAGGTAGATGTTTTGGATGCAACAAAGTTAGTCACATGAAAAGAGATTGTAGAAGTAGAGGTAACTCTAAGCCCTTTACCAGCTACTATTTTAAATGTTATGAATATGGACATAAGAAAGGAGATTGTACAAAACCAGATCAGTCCAAGTATAAACAAGATTATGTTAGAGAAGAAACAATAGCTAAGATCACATGTCAAACATGTAATAACTTTGGACATATAACAAGGTACTATAAGTTATATACTAATCAAGATAAAAGGAGACCTCCTACTTGTTACAAATGTAAAAACCTAGGACACATAGCAAATTTTTACAGATATAATGGACAGGACAACAAAAGAGGACCTAGAAGATCTAGTGAACCAAGAGGACCACCTCATGTGGTTATAAGAAAGAATTTTGGTGATAGTGGTAAGAGTCTTAATGAGTACATGGATGAATTTGGGAATCATTTCAAGAAATCAGAGAGAAAGGAGGATGAGAAGATATGGCAAGTAAAAGTTTTAAACAAAGCAATGGTTTAGGGAGAGATAGTGGATGATACTGTGTCTTCAAATGATGAGTTCTTTGAGGAATCAACCTAGAGGACCACATGGCCTTAGGGGGAGCATTGGATACAGTGAATAGAATACATCTAGCCCTTGTATATGTGGAGTAAGCTCATCTGATCTTAGGTATGATGTGTACAAAAATTGAGGAGTCTGTGGATGAGAGCACAACACTTGGAAATTCACTTTCAGTGTTCCCGAGTTCTACACTATTTGGATGGCATGCAAAGTTGAGCTACTTGTGTTTAATGCATATACTCAACTTGTGATGGATAAAAGGACTTGAAAGACTTCACTTCTACACAATTTTTTGATCAGCGTTTAAGGCGAGCAGAGTTGAGAAGATTATCATTCATCTAGAAGTGTGATTGCATGATCATGTGAAGAAAGTCCTGGATTCAAACGTATTTAAGGTATTTAGACCTAGTATCATAAAGAAGTTATGGATGCACTAGTGGTTTATGATTTTGTGGATGTACCTAGGTATAAATTCAAGTGACATCCCTTCAAATCTTGTGAGGATGATCCGAAGGGAGCATTTTCATAAATCCCCATAAGCGTATTGTACGTAGAATATATTAGGGCATACATACACTGCAAGTATGAGATCATTGGGGATGTAAACATCTATAGTGAGTTAGATAACATGATAGAAGTAGATGGATCCATGGTTGAAGAGTTCAAACACCTACAAGATCAATCCATTATTAAGCTAACCCTACTCACAGAATTCACAAAAATAGAATGGTTCAAAATAATCCTTAGCATAATTCGTGATCAGTTTATTTAGATTGGAGATCAACCAGTGAAGATTTGTGCACAGTTGATTCATGAAATAGAAGGTTTAGACAATGAAGGATCCCTCCCTATAGAAAAAAATAACTTAAAGAAGTAGGTGGAAGCCCTAACACACTTTAAATGGGACAAGAGGGGAATGATAGTCAATGACAACTTCTAGTAGGATATTAGATTGGTAGCAATGTTATTAGGCTACAAATTACATTATAGTAGTAGACCAAACTCTATATTAGCTGAAGTCATCATGATGGCATACAGAATGGTGAAGGAAAATAAGAAATATAACCTTTGTGAAATACTTGCACAACAATTCCTTGAAAATATAAAGGTGATAAAGAAGGATAGGACTAAAGCATTTAGGTTTGGATCATTATTGGTCCATATCTATATTCATGTTACTCATAATTTTCATGGCAGACACGCTAGGGCATGGAAGGATAATGTACCCAGTGGAATTTAGATTTCAGAGTACTATCAAAGACAAGACAAGAATTGGGTTGATGGTGAACTATTTTCCATGACAAAGATACTATATAGGCAAATGAAAGAAAGGTATAGGATACCGGAAAACATAGTTGAAAAGTATGAGGACACCATGTATATCATGGTTGAAATTGATTGTGTTTTCTTTGAGGTAGTAGAACCAAGAATGAAATGGTGTTATCCTATGGGATATGAAGTAAGTGATGAGATTCTAACCATGCAGGTAGAGCATGTACTGGTAGCAGAAATAGACCCTACCCAATAAAGATGGGGAACTTATAGGGAGAAGTATTAAAAATTTAGAGAAGAGAAAGAGAAGGTAACAAGGAAAAGAAAAGTCAAAAAAATTATTGAAGATATCACAATGAAGGTAGGAATCACTAAAAGGAAGTTGATAGATATGAAAAATAAGATGGGGGCATCTTCTAGAATTTCCACTCATGCACCTATCCCTTCGGAGACAAAGATAACCATAAGTCCTAGCACTGATATTTTTGACTTGTTGATTATCCAAGAAGAGGTAGCACAAGAAGTTGTGCCTACGATCATCCCTAGGAGAGCTACAAGATCAAGAAAGCAGGACAGTCCAAAGGAGAAAGATATAGAAGTGAAGAGAAAGAAGAAAGAAGAAAAGGTAGTTGAAAAAGTTGAAGAACCAGTGAAGAAGGATCCATAAACCTTGTGGAAAGCTGACCTCAAATCATTGTAGAAAAGAGTAATAAAAGATGGAAATATAAAGAAAGTGGACAAATACTATGAGAGATATAGTTCTGAAGATCAAGCTATTATTGAAGACACAATAATTGAACACTTGTTGATCTTTAAGAAAAATATATTAGAAGTTGAAGCAAGTATCCCTAAATAAGTATACATCAAACTAGAAATAAGGAAGAAGTTGGCACAATCAAAAGATGAAAACATAAGGAATGGAGCCATTGAGGACATGTTACCAGTTGTATCAATACAGGAAAGAGAAAGAATTATAAATGCATTAAAACCCCTACTAAGGACAAAAACCAGACTAGTCAAAATCATGGCTAGAAAATATGATGAGGTAATTGAGGACACTCAAAAGGCATTATATCAAATTCTAATGTATGATATGCCAAAGAAGACCTCACCTCCCAAGGTCACTAAGTCCAAATCTTTGGGATTAGGAGAAAGCTCCAAGGAAATGGATGAAAGTATACAAGGCAACATGCAACCAAATTTCTTTGTCTCTAGTGTGCCTATGACCCTTGACGCTTTGCATGATATTGATGATCCATTTTTGGATAATTTGGACAGTGTGATGGAAGTTGGAGAATGAGAACAGTTGGAGGAAGATAAAATAGAGGAGAAAGGACGCAAAGAAAAGAGGGTAGAAAAGACCAGAATAGGAAAAATAACTGAGGTTAAAATGGAAATAGAAAAACTAGTTGAGGTTAAAATGGACACCTCTTTATGGTTGGCAAGAATGATCAAACCAACAAGTTATGATGTAGACAGTATGGATGAAGATGAGCTCATGAATCTATCCTTCATGGCCTTTGCTAAGGCTAGATAGAGATCATTTCATAAAGTTGACAAAAGAATAAAGGTAATGGCTAGGGTTGTAGAAATAGTAAACAAGCTACTTCCCTCACCGATCATCTTTTAGGAAAAGGATGAAGTAGAAAACCTTGGTATAGTATTAGATAGCTTTGATAGTCATTTTGACACATTGCTAAAGACTACATAAGACAAGGCTGAGAAGAACTTTTTGGAGAAGAATTTGAGAGAAGTATGCTAGTCCATCTCATGGGACTTAGAAATTCTCAAGGCTTATACTCTTAAGGTTAAGAGTTGTGTAGCACCAGGTAGGAAGATTTACATCTATTGCATAAGTCCTTGTAGGCATGTAAAGAACATTAAGGAGATTTTAGCCAAGGATAGGGCTACTCTTAATAGTCAGATGGATAGTTGTGAATCATCTTCACTAACTATGGTAGAATTGAACAAAGAAACATCCAGACTTTTGGACAAGATAAGTGTATTGGAAATAGAGAAAGGGAGAGTTATAGATAGATTTGGCTTATTGAGAAGCCTACTAACACCTAAGCTTACAATACTTGAGTCACATCTTATAGAGATGGAAAATTTTGAAGGCTCAGTGACTGTGCCTAAACCTACATAGCTTAAGGCAGCGGAGGCATCATTATTTGTACTGAATGGATTAATCCATGTCTGTGAGCTACTATTAAAATCATGGGCTGAGGAAGTAAAGACCTTGGAAAACTCTTTCCAAGATGTCTTAAATCTGGTAATTAAGCACTGAATCTTTTTGTGCTTAAATTTTTTAATTTTGAATTTGCCTTTTCCATTGATGTCAAAGGGAGAGGAAGAGAAATAAAAAAGAGAAAGAGAAAGAAAAGAGTAGTATGTAGAGAAAAGTAGAAAAGAGAAAAAGAAAAAAAAAAGAGTTGTATTGTGACACTTAGTCATTTTTCTAAGTGTTGCCATCAATGCCAAAGGGAGATATTATTGGCAAGTGATGTTTTGGGGCACTAGGGATCACTTGAGGGTTGTAATTTATGGAAAAACTTGTGATGGAGTGATCACATGATGAGAGATTTTGCACCGAAGTCACAGCCATAAAAATGACTAAGTCCAAAATTAGGGTAACAGGGTACAATGTTATAGTTTTTGTCAGGGATGAAGATTTACAAGGTATTATGGCCTGCAAAGTTAAAAAAATGTATTTTAGTATGTTTATATACTTCAGTTAAGAGTGCATAAGTTTTGGTGTTTAGATAAGTAAGATATAGCGTTCGGAAGGTATGCGAAGATAGTAAAATCAATATACCAGGGCCTATGAGTAGTTGCGGTGATTATGGAAAGGTTACTTGGTATGGTAATGTGCTAAGTTAGATGAATGGAGTATATTGCTGACTCTCTGGTGATATATGATCTCCAACTTCATACTTACCATTTACATAATTAATTATCATGTTTTTTATGGTATATGTGAAGCCGACTGGATAAGAAGTTTTTGTATAAGTATAGAGTGCTTTTATGAAAGCAATAAGGATTGTGATTATGATGATGAAGTAAGATTGTGAATCTGAGAGAAAAGATCAGATGCAAGATCAAGAAGACACAGAGCTATAACTAGAACTACTTAAGCAAGATAAATGCTTGTATTGTTCATATTTTGGAGAACTCTTTGTAATAGTTTTTTATTGTAAGACTTTTTTTTTCACCACCTTCAACTAGGTTTTTTGTATACCCCTAACAAGGTTTTGTAATCCTTTAACAAGAAATTATACTATGTAATCATTAGCTCCTAATAGGGCTAGATCTGCTAATAGGGATACAATATTTTAGTGCATAGTTATGTGTACCATCCCCACTGGTGTTTTCCCTTAGCCAGGGTTTCCTCGAGAACAAATCATGGTGTCATGAGTTATGTGTTATGTTTTATTATTCTTTTCATTTCAGCAGTATTATGGTTTATTTATAATTGGTTAAAGTTTAAATCAAAGTTCAGTAATATTGATTCACCCCCCCTCTCAGTATTACCTAATCCTAACAACAACATCTTAAGATACCTAGGACCCATTAGGACCCCCAAGACACATTAATGTATCTTAGGATGTCCCGAGACCCATTCATGTATCTTACATTCTATTAATACATAAGAGGACCCATGTGTTTGCCTCAAAGACCCCTAAGATATACCAGGATCAATTAATTTAACCTATAATCTGTTAGAAGCATTTATGACACCTACAAAGTGTTAAGACATTCTAGGAACCTTATCCATACCTTATGACATCTAAAGAAACATATGACCCCTTCAGACCTCCAAAACCAATTAATGTATCCTAGGATTCCCTAGGACCCATTCATGCATCTTAGGTTCTATTAATTAATATGAGGACCCATTGTCACCCTGAAAAACCCTTAATACATACTAGAATCAATTAATATAACCTAGGATCCCTTACGACCACTTACAACACATGTGACCCCTTAATACATTCTAGGAAACTTATCCATTCCTTATGATGTCTTAAGACACAAAGGATCCCAAAGACCCATTAATGTATCTTAGTATGTCGTATGACCCATTCATGTATCTTAGGTTCCACTAATCTTATAGAAATTATTAAAAATATTTGTTTTTAAATTTCTTTTAAAGTTAGTAAATATTAGGAATCTCTCTCTCTCTCTAAATTATGTACATATTTTTTAGAGTTACATGTATAAATTTTATTCATGTAGAGTTAGATGTTAAAATGTTATCCTAGGAGGATTGAGCCTTAGTACATCCTAGTAGCCTTAGGACCTATTAATACCAAGTAGTACATCCAAGAACCCTTTAGTACTATTAGTATACCCTAGGTTCCTTTAGGACCCATATTGTGACATAAAACTCTTTAAGAACCCTTAGGATCATTAGGACCTATAATAGGACCCCTTAAGACATAATAAGACTGGACTTAAGACCTAATAGGACTAATATGAGCTATTAAAATCAATTAGTGCATCCTAGGACCCTTAAGACCTAATAAGACCACTTACTTGACCTAATAAGACCTATTAATACCAATTAGTACATCCAAGGACCCTTTAGGACTATAAGTACACTCTAGGTTCCTTTGGGACCCCTATTGTGACATAAAGCTTTTTAAGAACCCTTAAGATCCTTAAGACCTAGAATAAGACCACTTAAGACATAATAGGACCCCTTAAGACTTAATAAGACTAGAATTAAGACCTAATAGGACTAATATGACTTATTAAAATCAATTAGTACATCCTAGGACCCTTAAGACCTAATAAGACCACTTACTTAACCTAATAAGACCTATTAATACCAATTAGTACATCCAAGGACCCTTTAGGACTATTAGTACACACTAGGTTCCTTTAGGACCCCTATTATGACATAAAACTCTTTAAGAACCCTTAGGATCCTTAGGACCTAGAATAGGATGCCTTAAGACCTAATAGGACCCCTTAAGACTTAATAAGACTAGACTTAAAACCTAATAGGACTAATATGACCTATTAAAATTAATTAGTACATCCTAGGACCCTTATGACCTAATAAGACCACTTACTAAATACCTAATAGGACCTATTAATAATAATTAGTACATTCAATGACCCTTTAGGACTATTAGTACACTCTAGTATTGTAAATTTAAGTATAATTTTATATATTCAGATATTTGTTTCCATTTTATATGTAGTTATAACAAGTAATCAAGTACTTAATTGTTAACACTTAGCTTTCACATGTTACATCTAGATGGCCACTTAGGATGTACCTCACACTCCTAATATAGTGACCATTTTTCATACTGCTGAGACAGAGATGGCTCGACTTAGAGAGTCCATCTGTACTTCTTCAGTAGATGGAATATACTTAGATACATGTATTAGTGTATTGACCAGTTTGGAGGAGATGACTGCCAGATTGAGATCCCACTCTTCCTTCACACCTCAGGTAGTTGATATTATTTTTTGAGAGTTGAGAGCTGAGGTCTCAGGTGATGTTTCCTTGGAGAAGGTTCAGAGTCGTGTCCCCAAGGAAATCATCAAATGAGAGGTTTCCTCATTTTATGAGGGGAAGCCCAAGGTAAGGGCATATCAAGTCACATGGTGTGTAATTCCTTAGATCACATGCATGATATACCCTCATTTTCTTGTAGCACATGGTCATTATCCTAATAATGACTAGATTCCTTTATATTTTGCACAGCAGTTGTATGTTGAGTTATGTTTAGGACTCAGGGTCAACTATTTAGATCTTCCCAGATATTACAGTCAGGGGCATAATAGAGTTGTAGACTATGATTAGTATCATAGGGATAATCGAGTTGTACATCCTCATAGACAACTGGTTGGGAAGAGGACTCTGGAAGTGGCACCGACGATGGATGCTACTATAGATAGAGTGGTCATTGCTTCTCAGAGGGGAGTAGTGGACATGATAGGACAAATTGCTTCTGCAGCCACCTCTATCACTTCAGATACAATGGGAAAATATATTTTGACTAGACCAACTTAAGCCAGAATATCTTATGAGGCTTCATGTTGTACTACTACAGGGGTCAGTGATGAGGCATATAGAGCTACAAGTCTTCCTGTACTTGGAGAGATACGATCGCTTTCTAGTCATCATAGTCATTTATATGTGGCACTTTAATTTTTGGAGGATCTCCTACAGTCATATTCTTATATTGCTAACATGTAGAGGATCCCAGTATATTCAGTCATGGATGTCATTGGACTTGCACGAGGTCTTTTAGTTCTACCGATATAGGACACCCCATCTAGTCAGGCACATCATAGTTCACAATACTTTGCAGAGTGCTCTATACCCATAGATCAGTCTGTGGCTATAGAGCCAGGTATACAGGTTGGAGATGTACACATCATGACTGAGGACCTAGACACATTTGATGAGAAGTTGCATGGGTTGAGTCATGTGGATATTGGCACTGATGTTGGATCATTTATGGATTTGTTATTTCATCCTAGTGGTTCAAGCTCTACATCACTCCTGTCCTAGCTAGTGTCACCCCTACACTCTTCATTACTAGAGAGGTTTAGGATAGAAGGTGGTGTGGGTGATGTAGTTTTTGTTGTTAATATGATGGTGCAACATGCTAATGATCCTCCTGCTCCTGAGACCTAGGTATATAAAGTTTTATTTTCTCCTTTCTAGGATTTTTAGTGAATAATTAATTGTAGATGTGTGTATTGATATTTTTTCAATGTATAATATTTTGCAGGCACAGTTAGCACAACACATTACCTCTAGTGTGGGCTCGGAGGATCTTCTTATGAGAGATTCAATAGATGTGACACCTACTAGTGGTCAGGTAAGTTTTATATGTATGTAGGTTTAAGCATGCATGTGTACACTTGTACACATATTTATATATTTCAAGTACTTTACATAATATATACTATGCACGTGTATATAACCAACTGTTGTAATAAATTTTCATGGGTCAGTTGTTGCTTCATAGCCAGAGGATGCTCATGACACTCGATTAGATCACATTACCTCTAGTGTGGGCTTAGAGCATCTTCATAGGAGAGATTCAACAGATGTGACACCTACTATTGGTTAGGTAAGTTTTAAAAATATGTAAGTTTAAACATGCATTTATAATATTTTAAGTATTTAAAATTATTATTATATACATGCATTTATATTCACAGGGATCAGTTGCTACCTCACATCCAGAGGATGCTCGTGGCAGTCGGTTAGAGGGTCACTCTATTTGCATGCGCCTAGATGACTCCCTAGTTTAAGACATGTTGCACATATCTTTTATTTGAGACTCATTATATATGTCATTATTATATGTTTGATATTTTTAGTTTATGATTCGAGACATATATTTATGTACTATCCAGACCTCTAAACATAGATGATTTATGATTTGACATTATATAGATTTATGATGGTTTCATTTGATTAGATGATATGATTTGATTAGATAATTTCATTTGATTGGATTATATGATTTGATTAGATAATAATATGATTTGATTAGATGGTTTCATTTGATTAGATTAGATGGTTTCATTTGATTAGATGATATGATTTGATTAGATGATTTCATTTGATTAGATTATATGATTTGATTAGATGGTTTTATTTGATTAGATGATATGATTTGATTAGATGGTTTCATTTGAATATATTGGATAGTTTCATTTGATTATATGATATGATTTGATTAGATGAGTTGATTAGATGATTTCATTTGATTAGATTTTATTAGATGGATATAGAATTAATATCATAAAAAATAACAAGTTAATACATGTAAATAATGGACAATAACTATTCTAATTCACTCTAGAACTAAAACATGTCATAAGTAATCTAACTAATTTCATCATTTTTTAGTGTTCAAACTAATGTCTTAAGGGGATATTTAACTAATAAGCAATCTTAAAGGGAGCTCTTAAGGGGATCTAGAATTAATATCATAAAAAATAACTAGTTAATACATGTAACTAATGGACAATAACTATTCTAACTAATAAGAAATCTTAAGGGGAGGTCTTAAGGGGATCTAGAATTAATATCATAAAAAATAACAAGTTAATACATGTAACTAATGGACAATAACTATTCTAACTCATTCTAGAACTAACACATGTCATAAGTAATCTAACTAATTTCTTCATTTTTTAGTGTTCAAACTAATGTCTTAAGGGGATCTTTAACTAATAAGCAATCTTAAGGGGAGATCTTAAGGGGATCTAGAATTAATATCATAAAAAATAACTAGTTAATACATGTAACTAATGGACAATAACTATTATAACTAATAGGAAATCTTAAGGGGAGGTCTTAAGGGGATCTAGAATTAATATCTTAAAAAATAACAAGTTAATACATGTAACTAATGGACAATAACTATTCTAACTCATTATAGAACTAACACATGTCATAAGTAATCTAACTAATTTCATCATTTTTAAGTGTTCAAACTAATGTCTTAATGGGATCTTTAACTAATAATCAATCTTAAGGGGAGGTCTTAATGGGAGGTCTTAAGGGGATATAGAATTAATATCATAGAAAATAACTATTTAATACCTGTAACTAATTGACAATAAGTATCATAAAAATCATTGAATAATCAAAGCATACATAAAATCTTTAACTAATATGCAATCTATAAAAATCATTGAATAATCAAAGTCTACATATAAAACCATACATATATATATATATATATAGATATATATATACATTTATATATATATATATATACATATATATATATATATATATATGTATATATATATATATGTACATATATATATATATATATACATATATATATATATATATATACATATATATATATACATATATATATATATACATATATATATATATATATATATATATACATATATATATATATATATATATATAAGAATACATAAAATTCTATATATTAAAGCCATTGAACCATCAAGTAGGTCCATCATATATCAACAAATTATAGTCCATCATATGTTTAAATATATAAACAAAGTATAGTCAATTTAATCTAGAGATATCAAGTAGGTCCTAACACATGAAATAGGTATACATATTATACTTTTTAGACCAACTCAAGTGGTTCAAACCTTTCGTGGAGAATATGTAATATTCTCTCATGATCCTCACTATCTAGTCTCCACTTACGACATCCATGTTGAGATTTAACTGTATGGAGACAAATGGAGGTGGCAACTACTAAGTGACTATATTGAAACACCTTATTGTCTAGTTGGTAATCAACAAAGTGAATACCATGTTGAATAACTTTGATTTTCTTGAAATATGTTCCCTCTAAAACAATTGAACCTGCAAGTCACAAATTTTAACAATATAAATTTAAACAAACTAAATTTGAAATTTGTTAAAAGGTTGAAATTTAAAATTTATAAAATTGAGTTCAATATATTGATGTAAAGAATGTACAAACCTATGAGGAATAAAATTCTATCACTTTCCTTAGGTTCAAGTAACTTCATCCTCTCTGCAATACAACGCAGTAAATAATAACCAACTCCTACATTTTCATGCTTAGCAATCACTGCAAAGACATCTCATGCACAGTAAATTTATATATACATTTCAGATCTTAAAATTTACTTAGTTCAATATATAGATCGATCTATCTATCTATACATGCATCTCAATGGACCATATATATATATATATATATATATATATATATATATATATATATATATATATATATATATATATATATATATATATATATATATATATATATATATATATATTTATATATATATATATATATATACACTTACCAATTTTGACCAATCCCAAGATATGATCGTAATCAGTAGAAATCAAAGGGACATCATCGAAGTTTTCATCTTCATTTCTATCAAATGTAATGGTAAAAACTAGTGGCACTAGATTCCATGCACCTACATATCCATGGTCTTGATTGATGCATTCCTCATAATTGTTAGAAATGTAGTGACAAAAAAAGCATGAGTAGTCCCTAGTGTTCAACGTCCAATTGGGACAATTCATACTCATAACTGAATGCAAAGATCACGTATTTTCTATCCTATTGCAACCATGCAGAATTTTTCTATCCACACCTGAACAAATGCATAGATAATACATTCTATAAATATAATTTGAATAAAGAATACATAAAAAATGTAAACACTCAAGAATAATTTAAAATGTGTGCATACCTTTTATCTCCCAAAATTTTCTATGTGGCACCGCTTGAGTCAATCCTGATGATGTGTCATTCTCATTTGGTAATAAATGTGTCTTGCACCATTCAACAACATCATGTGCATTTTTTATATGAACTCCCTTATAATTCATTTGATACTTTTGTATAGCACGTTTGATGCAAGCTCCAACACAATCATGTTCACCTTTTCCATGTCCACACTCAAAGAAACTCCAGACATCATGTGGTATGTTTTCATTATGATGATATCTACATAGTACATAAAATGGTCTCGATGATTTGAATTGTGTAGCACATCCATCTGACCATATATAGTGTTTATCAATTTTTATACCTCTTTCTTTCAAATTTGCAAAATACATCTTGAAGCAGTCTTCTAAATAATGAATGTCATGCTCTCTATCATCACTTATATAAAAATGATATTCCTTCTTGATGACTCGTGCTTCAAATGTACTCTGAATACCATCCAAATATAATTGTGTGTGTCGATAACACACGTACCATAATAGTAATTTTCTTTGAAAAATAGTATTCTGATTGAATTTCCTTTTGATGAACAAACGAATAATTTTATGCAAAATCAACAACTGATACAATAGTTCCAAGTGGGAAATTGTCTCTTAGTGTTTGGAATTGTTGTGCTTGCCACTTTTCAAAAAAAGCATGATGAATGTAGGGTTGAATCAATTTTTTAAATTTGTCCATAAATAGTCCAACATTTATCTCCTCTTCAACATATTCTAACATTTTGGATTCTTTCCCAAATTTTGTTTCATTCTTTACATATTTGTAACTCTTGCAATTTACCATCTTTGTTACATCAATATTTTCATTTTTCAAAGGAAAAAGAGACAAATCAGCACAAATTTGACATATTCCTTTTATGAAATTTATTTGTCCAGCTACATCATCTCTTTTGTCACATAAAATGGATGAGATGAACTCACTTCATCTAGTAGGAGGAGAATTTTCAAAACCATAAGTGTCTTCTATAGACTTTTAAAAAACCTGATAGTGGAGATCAAATTCAATATGATAACGACAACAACAAGTTTCAAACACTTTGTTTGTCCTGATATAATATGGCTTCAATCATTCAAACAATATTTTCCCAATCTTTATATTAAGATTTTAACTACAAAATGACACATACATTTCATGTTGTGTTGTGTCCAACCAATGTTTCGTATTATATTCATATTGATTAGCTGAAATTCTATGTCTAATAACATCTCTACTGTTTGATGAAGGACATATATTATCATTCCAAAATAATGTGACCAAATTCTTGATTCCTCCATCAATCCTATTAGAATGAGGAGATCTACACATGATTTCCCAATTTCCTTCCAAGGTGCTATCATCCAAAAGTATTCTTTTATTAACATATCGTGATATTGTTTTCATATTAAAACCAAACTGGGATGAAACTGAAGATATATGTCTTTTTCAGAGCATAGTGTTATCTACAATGGATGTCAACATAACTTTTCTTATAATGGTCTTATCTTTAGTTCGAGATCACTTCCCTACCTAGTTCAAACCTTTCCTAAGATTTTCAATCATATCAGTTTGCATGTCAACAAATTTTCTCTTCTTTGATGTTGTGTCTATACCCAATAATTTTAATTCCCCTTCCAACTTTTTGTTTATAAGTACAATTGAAAGCAAATGGGCTTTTTCAAGTGTTTCAAAATTATCAAATTTAACCAATATTTCTCTTGCTATCATATTCATTGATCTCTTCTTAGCAAGACTTAAAGGTTGAACATTAGCAAGTGATCTCAAATTCTCCACATCCATTGTAAGTAAATGATCTAAGTTTCTATAATTAATATTTCTCTTTATAGTTTGAGCTAAATTTAAAAGTTTATCCATACCAGTAGGAGAACATGATCTTGACCGTTCTCCAACATCAATTGTTTGAGCTTTCGTAGGGAGTGATCCCGACCCTTCTTCAATGTGCAATTCTTCGACTTGACTTGACCCTCCTACTTCAGCTCGTCCTTCACCTTCTTTAGTTTTATGATAATATGTCAATGCAGCTTCACAATTTCTTTGTTCAGTACTAGGTGACCTTTTTCTAGTAGATTTACTTTGTCTTCCATTCTTGTTCCCCATTTCTTCTCTCCAAAAAATGTCTTCCACAAGATCGCCAATAAAAATTCTCTTCTTCAAAAAATAGTTTGATCTAATATTTCTCCTCTCCAAAATTATGCCTTTGAAAAAAATAGAAATAGAAATCCTCCTCCAAAAAATGCCTTTGCAAAAATTGATCAATAATAGAAAAAACAATAGAAAAAGAGAATTAATTTATTGCAATTCGATAGAAAATAGAAAGAAAATGTTTTAGTTTTAGACCATTCTAATTTTTTTTCCAAAACAAATTCATAACTAGCCGACCTACTTCACTCGAAGCAGGCTGGGAAAAATTCTGGTGGGGTGTTTCTCCACCAGGATTTTCACATTGGGGTCTTCGCACGAAGCCCCTTAGGTGTCTTCGCACGAAGGGGGTCTTCTCTCGAAGACCCCTAAATTAAAATTTTTCCCTCAGAAAAAAAGTGAACTACAAAAAAATGGCCTTTCAAGGCCCAGGACAAGGACCAAACAAGATGGTTTTTTCAAACATACGATGTCAAATGATGCTATTCAGAACAAGATTTCTAATGAATATAATTTAAATGCATATTGAGTTCATTATCACTTTTAAATATTACTTTAACTAAACATAGGTTGTTTGGTCATTCAACAACCTGTCTCTTCAAGACTTCGGGAAAAATAGTAAATTACAAAAAAAAAAATTATGAAAAATATGTAGGAAAAGATTATTTGCGTTACCTTTCTATAAAAAAAAGAAAAAATAAATTTCGATATACACAAATCAAGTTAGAGCGATCCAAGTGACCTTATGTCTAAATTACAGTTATTGTCACTTTAGAACTTAATAAACTATGAAATATTGAACCAAAATGAATGAAACCAATTGCATCCTTTGGATATTGAAGTTACAAATATAATTTTGAAAGAATTACATCATTATCATATTTTAAAAAAATGTTATGTTGATCCAAGTGACAGTAACTCCTTAAAAACATAGTTTTTTCATGCAAACCACTTTTTGAAGGAGAAGGAAAAATGAATTTAAATGAATTTAAATTATTTTTTAAAAATATATTTAGAAACTAGAAAGAAAATTCTAAAAGACTCTAGTTTACATCATCTTCAAATTCCTAATAGTTTTGCGGCAACAAGTGTTCGAAAGTGAAGTTTTTCTTAGAATGTTGATCTTCGTGTCAAAGTTGGCCAAAAAGTGGGACACACTATTGTGCGACCACCCTTTGAGTAGAATTATCATGATAGTTACAAACATCTGAACATCTATAGAAGGAATAAAATGTTGAAGAAATGAGATAGCTACATAAGGACAAGATGGATAGGATAGATATGGATAAGGTATACATTGGGTAACTTATTGATGAGTCTATGGCATTATGCTGTTGACTTGAGCATGCTACAGTATTCTATTATGAAGAAGAGATTAGAATTGAATGAGTTAGTGTGCTCGGTAATTGAAGTATTTTGTATACATTGAGTCAGTATTATGTATATCGAGTGTCAGTATTAAATGAGTTAGTTATCACTAACACATTCTGTATTGACCAAGTAAAAGGAGAAATAAATGTTTATAACAGCCGACTGAAATTGATGAGCTGGCAGATGCTTATAATTTTGAGGTAAGAGTTAGAGTTTTTTATGAAGATCAAACAACTAACAAAATTTAGAAATGATCAAAGGGAAGATATTAAAACATGTTATTGATACAACTACTGATGAAACTTGAAGCGGAAAAATAGACGATGGAGATTAAGAGGAAAAATCTAATGGATGAGATGAAAATGTTTTACACATCTATTTAAGAGACATGAAATTCATTGTTGAATTTTCCAGATGAATTGAGACTGCAGGAGAATTTTTGTGAAGACCTTTTCATGCACTCTAATCAAATTGGTTACAGACAAAACCAAGTTGGACTGCAAGTATTATCGAACATCAGAGTATTATACACCAACTAAAGTAAGTTGGATGATATAATGGAGTGAACTGATTATTTATCAAAAGATTCATATTGAGCTTATCATAGATCTAAATACTTACAAATTGAGTTGTATTTGAATCAGATCACTACTATTTCAGTTTAACCATTGTTACAACTAAATCTCTTAACCAAGTGGACTTAACAGTCTTATTTGTATTTCAATATGACATTCAAGGAATGTTGATTGTTTTCTTGTTGACACCATAGTGAGTGTTGGTTGAGGGAAAAATGTTAGTGATAAATCCTCTAACAAGGTCTCACCTTACAGTGTGTTTTCTAACCTTTAACAAGGTTGGCTCCTAACCAAGCTCACTTTAGAAGAGTGAAATATTTTGGGTTACCGGTCCTAGGTGATTTTTCCCTTAGCAGGGTTTCCACGTTAAATATTTGTGTGTTATTTTTTGTGATTGGATTGCTATCATACTTTACATATTTCATCTTTTGATTAATTGGTAAACATAGTTTTGGAAATTATTGGCAATCGGTAAAAGAACATAAAGTTAATTTTAATAGCTTACCGAGTTGATTATTTTGTTGAAGAATTTTGAGAAAATACATCTAATAGTTTGGGACTATAGGATAACTAGGATTAACTAATTCACCCTCCCTTTCAGTTATCTAACAAGAACAATAGAGACAAATGAGCCTAATAAAATAGAGGCAGTGTCACAAGTACAAGAGGAAAGTAAACTAGTAGAGACAACACAAAAAGACACCACTACCGATGCCCCAGGATAATCTATCGATACACGGGTCACCGGGTAATAGAAAGAAAAAAGTGTGTCTACTGAGCCTGAAAAGTCAAATATGGAGACAAAAGCTCTAGTTCCATATTCTAAATCCCCCACACCAGAAAAGAAGAAGAAGAAGAAGAAACATGGTAAGGATCCCCTAACTTTGGATGAAGTAATTGAAATACCTACATGCGACCTGAGAACCTTATACCGTGAAGAACTTAGAAGATATGGGGAATTATGCACTAGGAAGGCTGCATAAGATAAATTGAGAAAATAAAGCAAAAGTAAGCAGATGCTTGAAGATGTTAGACACATTTTACAGCAAGTAGTTTCAGATATCAATGTTAATGAGGATATTCCTATACTTGATCAACTTGCTTCTCTAAAAATTCATATAAATACCCTAGACATTGATGCTAAAAAGAGAATAGAGGAAAGGGAAGAAGAAAAAATACAGTTGAAACTAGTAGAGAGAATCAAGCAAGAAGTGGCAATAAACAAGGTGAAGTTATCTGATAAAATTACTGAGTTAGAATCAATAATTCAAAAGATTATTCAAATCTTGTTTAAATTATGTACTATTGAGAAATTCACTACCGAGGTTAGTGAGAAAATTAAAAGTTGGATGAAGAGATAAAATCTAGTGCAATCACATCTCTAACCAAGCCAAAGTCTTTTCACAAGCATATATCAAAAGTTTAAGAACTTAGGCGGTTGAGATTGGATCTAAGGAAATAGGAAGAAAAGATAAGTGACCAAGTCACCTAGCTACAATCTGAATTTCTTCCACATCTAAAAATAATGTAGAAACATGTTGAGAAGGCAAAATCCTTAGTTTCTACTCCTGAGATTTTAGTTTTGGACAACATTTTTGACATGCATGCACAAGTTGGTCTAGAGCACACTACTCTTGACAACTTGAAAGAGGAATATAGTAAAACCTATTGGCATCACTGAAGAAAACTCATCAGCATATTTTTGACAAGTTGTAAGTACATTTTTTCATTGGCATTAATTTCAAAAAGGGGGAAAACTATGTATTTATGTATATGCCACTATGTACTTCACACCACTGAGAGCATGCACAAAGGAGGAGTTAGTCAGAAAAGAAGGAAGTCAATGTACAGTTAGTAAATTTTAATATATTTTTTGGCAATCAGTACTATATATATAAGGTTTTGATACTAATGCCAAAGGGGGAGATTGTTATCTCTATTTGAGAATTAGTGGATTGTCATTAGTATCAATCAGTTATTTAGTCAGAAAATTAAACAAAACAAGTCAGTCGGTCAAGAAGACAAAGCCTTTATACAAAGAAAAGACAAGGAAAAATCATAAGTTAACCGAATATGGGTTTTACCAAGAACACTCACCGAGCAAAAGGCTTTTACCGAGTATCGAGCTAGTAATCACTGAGCATTCATACACATGGAGCATCAGTAATTTACTAAACATAGAATACAGTGTTTACCAAGTTATTTAGGAAATGACATAGTAATCAGGAATGACACATATATCTATGTAAATGGTTTACACCGATCAAAAAAAGGTTTACCAAGATCAAGACATATTTAATATGGTTGTAATCATTTAATTTGGTGATGATTCCTATGTAACAATTTGATCTAGGTTAATTTTCTATACCATTGATCTTAGGTTTTCTAAGATGTTGTAACCCTAATTAGGTCAAGATTGTTTGATATAAAATTGTAAGTGATTTCATTATGATTAAGGATCATGAAGTAGTAGCCACACTAAGGACATTAGGAGATCAGACAATAGTTTATCACAAGAAGATTTATCAGAAGCATAATCAGTTTATTAGAACTCATACAAGGCTACCGAGTAGGACATAAGGACATATCATTCAGGTGATATTTGATTGTTATTTCACATATCTAAATCAGACAAGATAGAGTTTTCATTTTACAAATACATTACTGTTATAAATTTAACCATTGTAGCAGATTTAAATCTCTTAACAGAGTGGACTTAACAATCCTTATGTAAATCTCTTAACCAAGTGCACACTTGATTGTTTTTCTAAAATCCTTTAACAAGGTAGATATATTCAATCTTTTGTTACTCCTAACAGGGTAAGATCATCAGAAGTGATCACCAATTGTAAGCCTTAATCGGCACACTTTATTTACTGCAGTAGTGAAGAATTTTTGGGTGTCATCCCCACTGCAGTTCTTACCTTCTAACAAGGGCTTCTGCATAACCAAAATATCTAAGTCATGAGTCAATATTTTCATGTATGATTTATTTTTTTGTTTACATGTACTTTACATTTCCAAGTTATATGAATGTATGTTACAAACAATGATATCAGTCGGTTAAATAGAATATACTATTGCAAAGGTTTAAGTGTTAAAAGTTTTGAGGGTACTAATTCACCCCTCCCAACTCATTACTTTATCTTTCCAATCCCAACATATCTAGAAAACATCTTCCTCCAACATTGAAGGAAACTGACAAAAGGTTCACCCAATCTTTGTGTGGTGTTGCAAAGGTCTAGCATAGTGATAGGCTATTGTATATTATAGGAGTAATGTTGGATGAACTTTTGGACCAGCTCATCAAAGCTCTTGATATCAAGTATGAGACATGGCTTGGCTACCAAGGATTCTAGGAAATAGCCTTGTGAGGTATTTTTTTTCATTCATGAACTCCATACTAATGGTTCAAAATACCCTAACATGGTCTTGAGGGTCACCACTATGATGGAAGTGCTCCAAGGTGTGCTCACACAAGTTACCAAGGACTTCTCTTGTCCAATCTACTTAGGATCCTAATCTCTCTTATAGGATCTCAATAGCCTCAAGAATCTAATCCTAAGACTACCCTAAATCCAATCCAAGAGTTAGTCTTCTTGTTTTTAACCTTGTAGGATAACTATCACCAGTTTTGTCTCAATGCTTCACTACTCCTTGGATGACTCCAAGTGTTCTTTCACCATGAACTTTTCTCAAGTGCTATAGGGGATCCATTATTCATCAAAAAATCCTTTTTTGTTCCCATTGATCTCATTTTAATAGGTTTCAAAGATCTTTTCCATCAGATTCACAATCTAGCTTACGCTTGGCTTATTAGGCCTAGTGATTTCTAGTAGCCCTAGACAAGGTACTTTTCTCATCTCTTTCTAAAACCTTCCAAATGACCTCAAAAAATAATTGGACATTTGGATACCCTTTTTGGAGACCTTAGATATTTTTTAGGTTTTAGGGTTCTAGGGCCTCCATATAGTACATTCCTATATTATAGGGCTAATAGGGCTAGTATGGCTATTTTTAAGATGGTTACTGATTTCTCAGGAGAAATATAGGTTAGAGTATTGGACAATTACCAATATTACCACTAGGATATAATATATCTATGGTCTATTTGAAACCATACTCCATTCGTGCTTCTATTATTTCCCCTGCAAATGCACACTACTTCTTCTCTGTCAAGCACCTAGCCGGGTACACCAGTCTCGCCTAGCACTTAACCTTAAAAATGGCCATTTGGTTCTTCATGCTTCCTCCCTACATATATAAACTTTAAAAAGTCTCCCCTACCATATTTATCCAAACCCTAATGCTTCCCATGGTTGGATTCCATAGGGGAGCCATGAAACCAAAAACTACCCTATGAACACCAACAACTAGACTATCTACAAATTGATTTATTAAACTATCCTGATGAACTCAAAACAACTCTATCACTAAATGAAAAACTCTTAAAATTAACCACACAACACAAATCTAACACTAAGTTATGCTCTTCATTACATTCATACACTCTTACACTCAAAACCAATCGACTGTCATTGCAAATCTGAACACAGTCTATTTTCAAACTCAAAAACTTCTCTCCACAACTTGCCTTGGGAAATGGGATCATATTCCAACTAAAATATTCCCTTTCATATATTTTATCCCACTAAGAATTTATTAGATCCCTTAACTCTGAATGGGATCAATGTTGTCAATGTTGCATGCAACATTTGCCACAAATGCAAATGTTGTCATGACAACATTTAAGCAACTTGTCATTATTGCTTCTTAACTACCCTTAATGACCACTAAGCCTTTTTAAATGATGTAGGAACATCATTTAAGCCTTTTAAGGAATTTTTACAATCCATGCTAAGTCTAGAATACTTTTGGACACTTTTAAATCCATTTTCCCATTAAGGCCTAGACTAACAATAACCACTAGAAAGCTTTAAACATCTAGGATGGATTGATCCTAGTCTAATCCACCTAGGAACACTCTTGCAAGACCTTATAAGGTCAAAAATAAAGACATACTAACTTGGCTAGAGTTAGTTACAAGACAAAATTGACTAGGGCTTTAGGGATAGCCTAGGTGCTCTTGCACCATCCTCCCCAAATGGAAAGAATTCAATCTATCCTTGGATTGAGTAATTTGGTATCAATGCCCAACTTTTTTAACTTTGACTCCTTTATCCAAGTGGCATCTACATCCATTTGTTCATGCCACTTCACCAAGTTCTCTTTTTATTTTGTCTTCCTTGTCTTCTTTTAAACTCTGGAATCCAATATGTGTTATTCCTTCTTGATTGGTGCAGATGGCAAATTGAGTTCCTACACCTCCTATATGATTTCACTCAAACTATGATCTATATCTAGTATTGGCCCTTTGTACAAGACCAAGTATGCTACATTGAACAGAGGAGATAAACCACTATCCTCTGGTAATTCCACCTTGTATGCATTGGTGCCACATTTTTCTTGAATGGTACATGGACGGATTCTTCTCATCTGAAGCTTATGAGGCACTCCTTTCTATAGTCTTTCTTTACTAAGATGGACCATCACTAGATCCCCAACCTTGAATTGGACATCTCTTTTTCTTTCATCCACCTTATGCTTAAGTTTCTCTGTATTTTTAGTTAGTATTTTCTTCAGTATCTCATGGATCTCTTGCATAGCATTTGCAAAGTCTTCTACATAGGCACTTCCCTTGGCTCCATCCTCCAGGTTTCTAAGCTCATATATGCCTCTAGGATGATGGCCATAAACTATTTCAAAAGGACTCTTACCAGTAGTCCTATTCACTATGTCATTGTAGGCATATTCTACCTATCCAATGAGTTGGTCCCAAGCTTGACCATACTCCTTAGTTAAACACCTTAGGAGGTTACCAAGACTCCTATTTACTACCTCCATTGGACCATCAATTTGAGGATGGTATGCAGATCCAAAAGATAAGTTGGTGCCTATCTTTTTCCATTGATTCTTCTAAAAATGACTCATGAACTTTGTGTCTCTGTCTGAAACTATGCTTAGTGGTAAACCATGTATTCTAACTACCTCCTTGAAGAATAGGGAAGCTATTAGACTTTCATGGTACAAAGTGTGCCATCTTACTGAATCTATCCATAATAACATAAACTCTATCCATTTCATGTTTAGTATTGGGTAAACCCACCCCAAAATCCATGCTTAAACACTCCCATGGTCTGCTAGGAATGGGAAGGGGTTGGTAAAGGCATGCATTGGTAGATGTACCTTATTCCCTTTGACACACAACACATCCTTCTACATACTTCCTAACATCTAGATTCATCTTAGGCCAAAAATAGAACCTTTGAACTAGTTCTTGGGTCTTGTTGACACCAAAATGGACACTAAGTTCACCATTGTGTTTTTCTTGGATTAGATTCTCTCTTATAGACCCTCTAGGGACACACAATTGACCTTGCTTAAACAATAGACCACTCTGCAAGGTTTATTCATAGAATTGACTATGAAAATGATTTCTATATTCTTGGCATACCTTGTAGATTTCTACAAAATTTTCATCTTGTCCATATAAGTCTTTGAAGTTGTCAACACCCATGCTTTGCAGTTGTATCTCTTGAACAGTTAGATCTGTTCTACTTAAGGCATCTTCTACCTTGTTCTAAAATCCCTTCTTGTGTTTGGTGTTGAAGGTATAGGCTTGCAAGTATTCTACCCATTTAATATGTTTGTGACTGAGATTATCTTGTGAATTCAGGAAGCTTAGTGCTCAGTTGTTAGAAAAGACCACAAACTCCTTTGGAAGCAAGTAGTGCCTCCACTTTCTTAGTGCTTGGACTAGAGCATACATCTCTAAGTCATAAGAAGAGTACTTCTTCTTAGCATCACTTAATTTATCAAAATGGAAAGCCACTGGTCTTCTTTCTTGGCTCAAGACAACACCTATGGCCACATTACTAGCATCACACTCAATAGTGAATAATTTCTCATAACTTGGCAACGTTAAGATTGGTTGAATAGCAATCTTCTTCTTTATCAATTCAAAACCATGGTTAGCTTTCTCATTCCAAATAAATTTATTTTTCATTCCTCCTTTTATGGTGTCTAGCATAGGATCAAAAATAGCACTAACTTGCTTTATAAACTTCCTATAATACTGAGCCAAACCATGAAAGCTTCTTACCTCTATTTTTGTCCTTGGAGTAGGCCAATTAAGAATGGCTTCCACTTTTCTAGGGTCCATCTTTAAATTTCCTTGAGATAATACAAACCCAAGGTACACTAGCTCCTACCTCATGAAATCACATTTCTCCAAATTTATCATCAATTTATCCTCATGCATCTACTTGAAAATAATCTCCAAATGCTTGAGATGTTCATCCTTGGTCTTACTATAGATTAGTATATCATCTAGATATACTGCCACAAATTTACCAATGTAGTATTTGAGGACTTCATTCATGAGCCTCATGAATGTGGAGGGGGCAGTAGAGAGCCCAATTGGCATGACAAGCCATTCATAAAAACATTTGTGGTTTTGAAGGTTGTCTTCCACTCATCTCCTGTATGGATTCTAATTTGGTGGTAACCACTCTTTAGGTAAATCTTAGTGAAGTATTTGGCTTCTCCTAGGTAGTCCATTAGGTCTTATATCCTAGGGATAGGGAGCCTATACCTAATGGTTATCCTATTTATTTCTCTTGAGTCAGTACATAACCTCCAAGTTCCTCCCTTTTTAGTTGCTAAGACAGTAGATACAACACAAGGACTGATACTTTTCCTAATGAGACCTTGACTTAGGAGCTCTTGAATTTGCTTGGCTATTTTCTCATTTATTGAGTGGTCATCTTATAGGATTCCTTATTTGGAAGGTTATCTCCATGGATGAAGTCTATCCTATGACTTACAACTCTCTTATGGGGTAGGGTTGATGGTTTTCCATCACTAACAATGCCTTCATATCTCTGCAACATGTCTTGTATCTCCTTTGGTAATTCTGGCATTTTCATTGTCTTGTTTGCAACTTCCCCTTTTGGTTTCAACACCAGTGAAAACCCAACTCCTCCTTCTTCTAGAGCTTCTAAGAACTCCTTTTCACTCACCATGAGGACATTGCGACCAAATGAATTTACCTTTGCATCTTCTAACAGTGACTGGATTTTAAATGTCACATTGTCCTTCTTAAAAGAGTATGAGTTCTTCACTCCATCATGCATGGCATCTTTGTCAAATTTCTATAGTCTACCTAGGAGCAAGTGACATGCATTCATAGGTAAGACATCACATAGTACTTTGTCCTTATACCTCCCAATGGAAAACTCCACCCAATATTGTTCATTGACAAGGACATGTTATCCCTTGTTTAACCAAGTAACTTTATAGGGATCTGTGTGGGGTATGCTCTTCATTTTCAACTTGCTAACTGCTTCCTCTAACACTATGTTGTTAGTAGACCCTAAGTCTATGATGACTCTACAAACCTTACCCATCATCTTCCATTTCACTCTAAATAGTGATCTCCTTTGAATGGGTTCTTTCTTTACTGGCTCCTTAATCAGAGTTTTCCTCATCATAAGGTTCTCTCCTTCCTCTAATTCTAAAGGTATTTCAGGGGGTTTCACTCCACCACATGTTTCTTCTTGAACATAGTTCACTCTTTTGTCACTTCCTTGAGAAGTATTACCTTTCTCTAGAAACCTATATGTAGGGTGTCCCATCTGATTATAGTGGTAACATTTCATGTTTGCAAAGAAGTTACCTCTACCTTGACTACTATTTCTTCCTCTGTTGTTAGAGTTCCTTCCTTTATTACCTTTGTTAGAGCCTCCTTGTTGCTCTATGTACTTGACCTCTCCTTAAGTCTTTGGTTTTGAACTCCTTCCACCATATCCACCTCTTTATCCTTTTTTATATCTTCCTTTACCTCTACCTCTAGTTGTGCTAGAGTCTTTCTTTTTCCTTAGCTACTCTTCTACCTTCACTGCTATTTGGTGGCATTTCTGAATAGTGTCAGGGGTTAGTAGACTCATCTCATCTTTTATAGTCCACTTAAGACCATTAAGGTATCTAGCTACCTTCACCTTTTAATCTTTCATAACTCTTGACCTCATGCAAAGCCTTTGGAAATGTATTGCATAAAAATTTAATAAAGAATAAACTTAAATAAGCTAAGCCTATCCCAACATATCCTATGCATACCTCAAAATATTATGGAAATAAGCATGTAAATGCGTTGAAACAAAATGAGAAATAAAGCTTAACTATTCACACAATAAAAAAATTCAAACCTCCACAAATTAAGACATGTTTGATGTTGTTGTTGAGGGTATGTGGTTGCTCACAAATCCTACAGCATGACAATGTGTGAAAAAGGCTTGTTGAATGAGGAGAAAAGCTCTCAATTTATAGGAATTTGAGGGAAATGGATGGTTTGGATTCAAACTTGTATGAAGGGCTAGGATTATTTAGGATCAATGAGGTGGCCATGAGGTGGAGGCCAAGTAGATTCCATGTAGATGACATGTGGATTAGGGTTTGACCATTAAAAGGGGGAAATATTCTCACACATGTGTGAGAAACCTTTGAAAATGACATGTCCATGACAATGTGTAAGAGGGTTTAAGAAGGTGTAAGAGGGCCAAAATTCTCACACATGTGTGATCAACTTGATAAAGTGATGGCTCAATGAAAAAGGTTAAGAGATGTAAGAGGATGGGAGAACCAAGGTTTCTCACACATGTGTGAGAAACTTTGGAAAATGACATATCAATGACATGGGTCAAAATGTGGAAGAAAAAGAGAGAACCAAGGCTTGGAAAGTGACATGTCAATGACATGTGGGAGACATGTGTGTAAGAGTCACATGTGACTTGGGTTTGGGTTAGGATTCCTTAATCCTTAGATTAAGGTTGTGCAAACGATCAGGGATTGATTAGGTAGAAGATTACGATTAATTAGTGGGAAAGTGGGTTGACTTGGGTTAGAAGTATGGGCTAGGTTAGGGAAGTGAGCTTAGGTGAGGGTTAAAGTTAGGATCCATGTGATCAAATATAATTAAATTCAATATTTAATTCCAAGTGCGGTAAAAGGGGATTGATTAAGTAAACAAGATTATTTAATTAATTAAATGGAGGATTAGGATAAGGGGAAATGAGATAGAATTAAATAAATATAAATTTATTTAATCAATGAGAGGGTAAAAGGCTAAAATTAAATAAATTTAAATTTATTTAATCAAGGATAAGGGATAAATAAGAGTGTAATAAAATAAATGTGAATTTATTTAATTAAGGGTAGAATGAGGTTAATTATTAAATAAATAATAAATATATATTTAATTGGCTAGAATAAGGGTAATTGTTAGGACAATTTTAGGTGTCTACATTTTGCCCCTCTTTGATGTAGCATCATGAAAGGAAGGGGAAAAGGTGATGGATGATGAAGGAAGAATAGATAAAGTCATGCTGCGATGGTGTGAGAAACCTAAGTTTGATATTGTACTTAACACTATGCACCAAGGTATGGGGAACCAAGATGACAATGTGTCCAGTACGTGATAAAAAAAGGTCAAATGCAACCATGTGCCTATGACACCATTATAAGGAAGATCATGATGCCATTGTAAAAATGGGATGAAAAGACCATGATAAATGCAAAAACTACTAACACAGACAAGCAACAAGTAAGCATGCACAAAAAACCAAATGCAAACCAAAATTTTGCCCCTAGTCAAGCTAAAAACCAATTGATGGATTGATTTATGATGATTGATTGAGGATGGAAAGGTTAACGATAAGAATAATGCACATCCAAAGGATTGGGAAGGATACATCCCATGATGATGATTTGATTAAAAGGGTTCAATAGATTATCAGCTGATTTAGGTCAAGATGATGGGTTGATTAAGGAGTGATGTACAAGATTACAAGATTGGATTGATTGGAATAATTTGGGATTTTTTTTATTTTATGGATTTTTTGATTTATTAATGAGTGGATAGTGAAGTGAAAGATGATTTGGATTGGATTGGAAGATTTGGTTAAGATAATAGGAGTAGAAATGAATTGGATTGAAGATGATAGGAAGGAAGGAAATTTAGATGATTAGAAGAGAAATAGATTAGAAAGGATTGGATTGGAGGAGAAATGAATTATATAGAAGAATATAGGAAGAAGGAAAATTGAGGGGAGAAGATGAGAGTAGAGGAATTGCAGTGAACGGATGGGAAGAAGGGAAATTGATTAGATTAGAAGATAGATGAATTTGATGAAGTGGGATGAGAAAATAAAGGAATGTGATTGAAGAATATAAGAAGAAGGGAAATTGAGAGGATTAGAAGGTGAATGAGTTGGAAAAGATTGGATGAGAAGAAGGAAAAATTTATTGGATTTGAGGAATTTAAATGAGTGAATGGTAGGAAGGAAAATTGATTAGATTAGAAGAGAGATGAATGGGATATGAAAGGATTGAAGGAAGGGTTCAAATGGGATTGAATTTAAAGATGGATAAGAAATAGAAGGAGAATAAATGGAGTGGATTAGAAGAGAAATGGATGGGATGGACTAATATTAGAAGTGAAGGTGGATTGAATAGGATAGAAGAAAGATAAATGGATTAGACATGAGAGGGAAATGACAAATGGATGTTATGGGAGGAAGTTGGAAGATGGATAATAGGATTGAATGGATCGAGACCAATGACAAGGGAGAACCAAGGAATGGGAGAGGAAAGGGGGATGAATATAGTTTATGGATGGAAGGTAGATGGAGGGAATGGAGAGTGATAGGAGATGGGGGATTAAAAGGTGGGGAAAAAGGGGATGAAGATTCAAGGACTATGTGGAAAAGGAAGTAAATGCCCCACACTAAAGAGAGGAGAATGGAAGGAAAGATGGTGGGTAAAGGAGGAATGAAATGGATGGAAAGGGGTACGAATATGTATGGAGGGAATGAAGGAATGTACATTCCAAAGAATGCATGGATATTATTATGTTTTATTTTATTTTGTTGGTTTTTTTGGTGCCTCTAGTTGTAGGAAGGAAAAGGGATGAAAGTGGGAGGTGGATGGATAGGATGAGGGGTATGAATAAGATAGAGGATAATGATAAGGAGGATATGGATGAAAAATGACAATGTATAATGCAAGGAGGATATGGATAGAAGCATACAATGGAATTGAGGGAATGCATGGGATAATAAAGATCAAAGGCATGGAAAGGAGGATGGAGATTTATAGGATTATGGATGGAGGATGGAGGAAGTGAATATGATAAGGATTATGAGATAGATGAGATGGATATGAGATCAAGACCAAATATAGACAAGTGGATGGACTTATGTATGATAATGGAGGGAAGAGGGATAATGAGTAAGGAACATGGATGGTGCATATGGATGAATGGAATAAATAGGATAGTCAAGATCAAAGATAAGAAAGGATGAGTATGGACTTAGATAGGAGGATGGATGGTGGATATGAAATATGGAAAACATATATAGTACCATAGGATGGATGGAGCATGCCCCCAAGTGTAGGGTACAAGGGGATGAGGATAAGTGAATGGATGGAAGAGGTGAATTTTAGAAGACAATAGATATGTGATAGGGAGATGGTGGGAAGGAATCAAGCATCGAGTGTCATGATATTGTGTTGTGTGTTTTGTATCAAAGCATTGGATATGTTCTCATAGATGTTGGTAGTATGGGTAGATGGTACAGGAAATGGACTAGGGGAAGGAGAATGAGGACTTATGAAAAAGATTGGATGAAAGGAATGGATGAATATGTAAGGATTGGGGAATTATGGATGGGAGGAGGGAAGACTTGTACATAAATGGATGGGAGAGATGAAAATATCACCATTGGAACATACCTTGAAGGGTGGTGGAGAGGCCAAAGAGGATATTTTGGAGGAGATAGAGGAACAAAAGGTGGATTTGGGATATAAGGACCCAAAATAGATGAAGGAGGTAATGGAGTTGGAAAGTAGAGGATTTTTAGAGGGATGATTGAGGAGGAGGCTTTTGGATTAGCAAGGTTGGATGCCAATTTGATTTTTAATTGAGATTCATTTTGGCATTGAGTAGCTCTGGATTCCACATGATTTTGTATTTTTTATTTTGAGGCCTTTGTGGCCTTTTGAACTTTGTGTCCTTTTGGATCATATTTTTCTTTTATTGAACACATCTTTTAGATGGGAAATGTTGATCCTTCAATTTTTTAGTGGATTTTTGGCTTGATGCATTTTTTTTTTTCCTTTTTTTTGGGGCATCCAGCTTTCTTCCATTAGCCATGGTATGGTGGAATGAGGATGAATGGTTTAAAGAGTGTATGGATGTAATTACAGAGGATGAATGTTCAAAGGAATTCAAGGATGTGTGCCTTTGCGGATATTTCTAAGGGATGTTAGGTGAACTTGGATATGGTGGACAGAGGTATGTAAGGACCTAAAATAGATGGAAGGGGTGAAGAATTAGGTTTGGGAACATAAGGACCCAAAATGGATGTGTTTGAGGAAGGGAGGGAGGTTTGGACATAGGGGCCCAAAATGGGTTTGGAGGATGGGGGGATGGAAGTTTCGACATAAGGGCCCAAAAGGGATTTGGAATATGAGTGAGGGGAATATTTAAGTTTAGATTTGGATGGAGGAGTTAGGGATTTGGAAGGAGTAGGAGGGGTACCAAAATCTTGAGATATTATTTCTTCAATGGGATACTTAGTATTTGCAACAAAAGATGCGAGTCCAGGTGTATAGAGTTCATGTATGGATTGGATAGGTGTGATGGGATTTTGTGGAGGATTAGGATCATGATCAAGATTAGGGGAGATGATAGGGTCATGAGATGGATTATGAGGGATAAGAGGATCTTAAGATGGTAGAGGAGCATGACAGGGAGATAATGGGGTACTTTGATCTTGACTTTGAAGAGGATTAGGTGGAAGGGTAGAAGGGATAATGGGATCTTGAGAGGGAAGAGGATTATACAATGGAATGCAAGGGAGGGAATCATGAGATGGAGTGATTTTATCTTGACATGGAGGGGGATTATTGTATGGGAGAGAAGGAATATCTTCATAAAGTGGAGGATAAGTGGATGTTAAGGCTCAAGATGGAAGGGGATCATTGGATGGGGTAAAGGGGATGGGTTCATGAGATGAAGGGGAGTCATTAATAGATGAGGTAATAGGGATGTCTTGATCTTGATTAGGAATTGGATCATGAAGTAGATTAAGAGGGATAAATGGATCTTGAGATGGATTGGAATCATGGGATGGAGAGATGCTAAGATCTAGAGGAGTAGAAGAATCCATAGTAGCATGCTTTGGAACAAGGTCTTGACATGTTTGGACTTGGGAGGGTAATGAGATGGAGGAGGTGGAAGCTTCAAATTGAGTGAATGGAGGGATGAAGGAATCATGAGACTTAGAAGATTTAGGTGTGTCTTGACTTGGAGGGAATGATGGTGAGTGCATGGCTTGTGGAGATTGGGTAGCCTGATTTAGAGGTGGGGATCTACACTTTGTAGTTATCTTGTTGATCCATGCAAAGAAAAGAATGGTTTTGGATGAGAGATGGGGATGATGGATTTGGGCAAATGTGGGAGGATGAGGTGGATTTCCCTTGTAAAAGGTAGAGGAAGGATAATAAATGTGAGATGTATTGGGAGTGGAGATGGCATGTTGAGGTGGAATAGATGGGGATATGGGATTGTATCGGTAAGTGGGAGTTGGATTGTGTTGGGGAGTGTGTGAGTTGGATGAATGTGAGATTGGATTTTTGTGAAGCCAATCTTTATCCATGATGTTGGAATGAAGGTTTGGATTTGTATTAGAATAAGATGTGGATGAAGATTTGAATTAGGAGTAGATGAAGTGAGATATTTGAGGATGGACTTAGGACTAGGAGAAAGTTTGGACTTTGTTTTTTATTTGAGAGGGAAGGGCCTCAAGGAATTTAATTTGATTTGATGTTGGATTTGATTGATTGTGAGGGCAGGGCCTCAAGGATTAGATTGATTGGATTTGATTTAATTTTGGATTTGAAGGTTTGAGACAAACCTAGGTGGAACAAGACCCTATGATGATGCAAACAAAGGATTGATTTGGATGATGATCTTCTTCTACTTGGAGATGGACTTGTGATTCCAAGAAAAATAGGATAGGATTAATGGAATTAGTTACTTGAGATGGACTGATGTTCTCAAAGCAATAATTCAATTAGACATGTTTGCTAATGATGAGGGTCTATGTAACACTTTTGATTAAAATATTTCAACCTAGGATTGATTAAGGAATGAAAGATGATATTTTATTTGATTAGTATTGATTATTCTTGGATATGGGTCAATCAAGGCAAGATTTGATTAAAGTCCAAACGATGATTTTTCTCCTAAGTTCAAAGAGGAAGATTTGATGAGAATTTGGATTAGAAGATGACGTGGATATAGATTTAAATTAAGAATGAAATAAATTTAGAAGATAAATGAGGGGTATTGGAAGATAATTGAATGGATTGAATTAGGATTTGATTGGAATGAAGTTGAAAAGTGGATTAGATTAGAAAGGTAATTTTGTGATTAGATTAGAAGGAAAATGAATGGTGAAATTGGATTAAGAAATTAGATGTGATTTATGAAGGATTACCAAGATGAAGATTATGACTTTGATTGAATGACTAGGAAGAGGATAAATATGACTTAGAAGGATGATTAGATTAGAAGAATGATTATAATTATTAAGAAGAATGATAAATTTGACTTAGAAGAAGTAATTAGGAGGATTAGAATATAATAGGAATGACTTGGAAGAATTGATTAGGATTATTAGAAGAAGTGATTAGGAAAAGAAGTATGAAAAATGTGATGAAGTTGATAGATTGAAAAGTGATGTGGAGATGATGTGGAAAGATTGACTAAAGACAACTAACTTAAAAAAATGTTTTTGTTGTTTTTGAAATGATTTTGATTTTTTGATTTTTTGAGTTTTGTAATATTTTTTTTGGGGTTTTCAAACTTTATATTTTTTTTTTCGATTTTAAAGTTTTTTTATGTTTTTGGATTTTTGAAAGTTTATACTTTTTTTTGGATTTTTGAGATGTTATGATTGTTTTTGGATTTTTTATTTTAAAATGCAAAGAAAACAAATGAAATTATAGACAAGCATAATTTCTAAGGCTTAATTTGAATGGTGTGTCCCTTTTGGGCTACAAATGGGGAAGGTTTTAAACATTCAAACACATCAAAAATCCTATTAAGGCTTCAAATAGGATATAAAAGCTCAACTAGGGGATGTCCTTGATATACACAAGGTACGTGAGGCCCAAATCTGTAGATGAAAGAGAATAATGCCACACAGCTGGGAGGAGAGGGTAACCCAAATCTCCACCTTCACTTCCAAAAGGTATAAAGTTCTTTGGGGCTTAGCCAAGAGTGACAAGATTCTACTTCCAAAAGAGGTGTCTTTGGATTCACCTCCCGCTATTTATACTCTGTCAAAACACAGGAGTTGATGTCATCCCTTGCGGTGATCAAATCTCCAAGAAGGCCTCCTATAAAGAAAACAAGACCACATATTTATTGTGCACTCAAGATCACCCAAAGGTGCGAGAGGAGAGAATATGTACATAGCCTTGGGGTTTAGAAGACACTTGTTCTTTTTAATTCCAAACCCAAATGTGAAGGTTAATTTTAAGCCCAATTTGCAAATATGTGGAAAACACTTCAAATAGATTGTATAAGGCTAAAACTAATGACAAAATCAGATTCCTTGCTTTTTTATGATGAATTTAATTAAAAAAATTGCTGAAAAATGACTTTTTATGCCCAATTTATGAGTGTTTGAAGTTGAAAAGAAGGGCTGACTTTGAATGAGTGCACCTAATTTTTTATGAGGAATCTGATCAAATTATTTGCAGATCTGGATAGAGGGTTGAATCAACTTTCTAGCTCTTTTCAATTTACAAAATCGGAGTCATATGTGAAAGTTATTAATTTTTTCATGAAAGTGCCCTCTTATGGATTGCAAGGATGAAAGAGGCTTAAATTCAGCCCCTGGCGGCCAGCCCCTAGGTCCCACATGACCACAGGCTAGAAAAAGGGGGCTAGAAATTTAGCAGAGCCCCCTAGTCATTTGTATGACTAGGGGCTAAATCCCAAAAAACTTATCTTGAGTGCTTTAAGCACAATGATAAGGTTCTTGGTTTTATTTGAGGCTCTTTGTGAAATTTGATCTCCAAATGCTCTTCGAACCTACAAGCTTGAAAACTCCAAAAACACACTCAAATCCACATTAGAATGTTAGTTTGAACCCGTGAAGTGGGTCCCACCGGGCGTGCCAAAATGTATTGCATAAAAATGTAATAAAGAATAAACTTAAATAAGCTAAGCTTATCCTAACATATCCTATGCATACCACAAAATATTATGGAAATGATGCATGAGCATCTCGGGTCCTTGGAAATCCTATGTCACCAAAAACAATTTGGAGTTTGTCTGTGTTGCTCATTTTCTTCTTTGGCTGAGTTGGTCAGTAGTTGGTCGGTTTCCTTTGGTTACCCAGTGTGGTCGGTTATCTCCTAGGCGGTCGGTTGTTTCACGGGTGCTTGGCATTGCTTGTCTGCTACTCGGTTATCTTGCTCACCGACGGGTTTAGTTTTAGTTTCTATTGTGACCAACTTGTGCATTTTATTGGATCATGGATTTAATGTTGGAATCCATCATTGGGAAGTGTGTGGTCCCAGTTTTTCCTATTCCTTCCATTGATTATGGATCTGAAGGCCAACTCAGTTCGGTGGCTTCTTGTATAAATGTAGATGTTTGGTTGTAGATTAGGAGGTAGTTAGTTGATAGGAGTTGGTAGAAGATAAAAGTAGAGATTTTGATAGATCCTCACATGTTTGAGGACTTCTATGATTCATTTTAATATCTAGCCCTAACCGGGAAGGCCTTACAGCCCAGCATGTATGGTTCTATTTGATGATAATATATGAAAGTTTCTGCATTCTCTCTCTCACTATTGTGTTTGTTGGCTTTCGCATGTGATGAGCAGGCTTGGATCATCAGGGTGTGCCATTTTTTGTCCCCTCTTTCTCCCTACCTTGCATCAGGTGGTATCAGGGCGAGGTTAGATCTTGATCTAGGTCTACGAATCTAGGTTTGTAGGTTCCTCTTGAAGCCCTAGTTGAATTGTTGGGGGGTAGCAGATTGCGATCTGACCTGCAATTGTAGAGGGTTGTCAAGATGGTTCATGGGAGGTGAGATGCAGATCCAGGATTGGTAGGTATGTTAAGGTAGATTTTTGCTAGGTTAGAAGCTATTGAAATAGCCCAAAGAAGAGGTAGACATCTTGAAGATGTTAGTGATGATGAAGTTGAAGAAGAATAGGCGAATGCAAAACCTACACCTATTATGGATCAAGGTGAAGAAATATTTTTGAAGGCTTTGACAAGTCTGAAGTCAAAACCACATTTCAATCCTCCTGAGTATGGTGGAAAACTAGATTCTGATGAACTGGTGGACTGGATCACTGAGATGGAAAAGTATTTTGAATATGAAAACATTCCTGAGGATAAGAAGGTAAATATTGCAAGCACAAAGTTGAAAATTCATGCATCCTTATGGTGGGAACATCTGCAATTGGATAGGAAAAGGAAAGGCAAAGACAAAATCAAGGTATGGAGTAAAATGGTGAATAAATTGAAAGGAAAGTTCTTACCCTGTGATTATCAAATTAACCAGTTCAGCGAATGCAAAGTTTGAGATAGAAAGATAGCTCGGTAAAGGAGTATTGATGAAGGGTGCTCCCCTTAATACCACAAACACATAACAGAAATAGAGAAACAACAACAATATGCAAGAACATAAAATTGGCTTCTTATAATCTCCACAAATGTGGAATTACAAACTTTCAAAATTACAATATGCAAAGCCACATGGGCATTCCCTTACAATATTATGTAGGACAAAGCCTCGAATCAATACCCAGATCTACTACCTAGAATTGTCCCTAGACAACACTACGGGCCTTCTTTATATAGGCACTTTCCACTGCCCGAGAAGGTTCCAAAAATTAAGCCCTTAGGGCCGACCAACTTAGAATTATTTTATTTTTCAATTTATTACATCAAAGTCAGCTCAAAATAACTTTTGAAACCTGAACAAAAATTTTGAAGGAAAATTATTTTCTGCCATTTCAGGTGCCCGACTTCCGGAGACCATAAGTCATCACCAGTTGACCCGATTGACTATTATAACCCCATTTCAGAAAGGCCACGAAGCACTCTACAAGGTTGACTTGTGAAAGCACATGTCACCCAAATTCTTGACCTCAAGTGGGGCCTCTAAAGCCTTCAAAACTAAGTTCAAAGTTTCTGTACCCTACTGCCAATACCAAAAATCTTCAATATCTTCAAAACTAGACCTGATCTAGCCATGAGACCTTACTGGCAAACTGATATAACTAAGATGAACCTCCACATGTAAAATCAAAACATTCTAAGATCGTATGACCAACTTACTAAAAATAGAAAGTTTCCATAAATAGCAGCTCTGCACAAGATAGCCCTTATTGAATACAAAAATAGAAATATTTTTGGGTGATGCAACATTGCTCTTACACCCAGGATGCTCCTGCATCAAACACCTGGGGTAATTTGAGAAGTGACCCCGTCACATCTCAAGTTTGTAGAGGAAAACCAAGGTGGTTAACCTCTTCGTTTGTCAGCCATGATGAATCTTCAACAGGTCGTCCTTTCCACTTGACCATATATTCTTCATATGTCCTATTCCTTGTGCTTCTACCAACACTACTATCCAGTATATCCTCAATCTCTTTGGTATCTGAACTAGTTGTTGGAATACTCCATTGTGCTATTGTGATCTCATCTTCAACACCTCCCTCATGATACTCTGTCAAATCTGAAATGTTAAACACTGGTGAAATATTCAGCTCAGTAGGCAATTCTACTTCATATGCATTTCCTGAATCATGCTTCTTCAATATTTTACATGGCCCAAACTTCTTCATTTTCAATTTGTTATATGTACCAACTGGAAATCGCTCCTTCCACAAATGAACCATGACTTCATCTCCAACTTGAAATTCCTTATGCCTCCTTTTTTCATCTGCCTTAGCCTTATACTATGCATTCATCTTGGTAATCTACTTCCTCACCTCTGCATGGATGTTTTTCAAATGTTCTGTGAAATCCTTAGCTTCAGCACTACTTATTTCTCCTTTATCTATCTTTCTCAACTTAGATGCATTTCTTGGACTACTCCCATATACAATCTGGAATGGTGATTTACCAGTGCTCCTATTGACAGAATTATTCTATGAAAATTCTACCTGTGGTAAAATCAAATCCCATCCTATTGGCTTATCTCCAACCAAACATCTCAGAAAATTTCCCAAACTCTTATTCACCACCTTTGTCTATCCATCAGTCTATGGATGATGTGATGAACTGAACTTCAAATCTGTCTTCAACTTCTTCCACAAGGTACACCAGAAATATCCAATGAACATAGTGTCCCTATTTGAAACTATACTCTTTGGCAAACCATGTAGTCTCACCACTTCTCTAAAAAATAATTCCACTACATGAACAACATCATTAGTCTTCTTGCAGGGAATAAAATGTGTCATCTTTGAAAATCTGTCAACTACCACAAAAATTGAATCATGTCCCCGATGTGTCCTTGGTAAACCAAGAACAAAGTCCATACTGATATCCTTCCAAGGCTTCTTTGGTACAGGTAATGGCTTATACAACCCTGTATTCTGCTTCACTCCTTTTTCCATCTGACATACTCTACAACTTTGTATAAACTTCTTGACATCTTGCTATAACTGTGGCCAATAATAATTCTCACTAACCAAAGCAAGGGTTTTATCTCGACCAAAATGTCCAGCCAATCCTCCGCTATGCTTCTCCTTGATGAGATTCTCCCTCATAGAACTTCTTGGAATGCACAACTGACTCCCTCTGAATAGCATATCATCTTGAATGATGAAATCCAACCACTTCATTCTGTCTAGAGTAATAGGGTCTTTACAAGCTTTCCAAGCTTCACCAAAATCAAGATCCTCTGGATACAAATGCTTGAGTTCCTTGAACCCAACCACCTCAATCTGCATCTCTGTCAGCAATAGTTTCCTTTTGCTAAGCGCGTCTGCAACCCTGTTAGACTTTCCACTTCTTTGTTTCAAAACAAATGTATAACTCTACAAAAACTCAACCCATTTCAAATGCCTTTGATTCAACTTTCCTTGACTATTCAAATATTGCAAAGCTTGATGATCAGTATACAAAACAAACTCCTTAGAAAGCAGATAGTGTCTCCACTTCTTCAATGCCTGAACTATAGCATAAAATTCTTGATCATAAACTAAATATTTCCTCTTGGCATCATTTAACTTCTCACTAAAATAAGCAATATGTTTACCTTCTTGGCTCATAACAGCTCCTATTGCAGTACCACTAGCATCACAGTCTACTTGAAATACCTTATTAAAATTTGGAAGTGCTAAAATAGGTTGTTCTGTAACTTTCTGTTTCAATAGTTTAAAACTCTTATCTACCCCATTAGTCCACTTAAAAATTTTTCTATCCCATCTCATTGTTTCAGTACCTAAAATGGCTGACCCGGAAGCGGGAAAAGAAATCTTTCTGAAACCCGACATCCCGTAACTCCCAGAATCTAAAAATTGGACTTGGGGTCAGGGACAAGGTAGATGCCACCCTAGGTCAAGGTCGAGGTCATCCCCAACCTAGGTTGGGGTCTAGGTCATCCTTGACCCTACCAGGTCATCTTTGACCCAAACAGTCAGAAACTCCAGATTCTCAGAAAAATCTACCGAAAAGAGGCTGGAAATGAGGAGGAGAGAAGCAGAGCAAGGGGGAAACAACCAAATACAAGCCAATACCAATGCGAGGTGCTCAACATGACCCTAGACCACTCACTTGGAGGGATAAATTCTCTTAACATGGAAGTGCTTCAATTTTAAGATGATACAGTAACTTCTAGGGAGTTACTACTGATAGGATCAATGAAAATTGCACATATGTCTTCTTTAAGTATCCTCTTTTGTTTTCACTTGATCATATGAAAACCCATCGGCATAAAATGCATGAAATCTATCCCTCCATGATCCCCATGCTATAACCTCCTTAGACACCTCATTCACATTGTTGGCCATTATTTCTAAGGAAGTGGCAAGGGATGAGTGGTGCTCAAAACTAGAGGACCTCACCCTATTAATGAATATGGATATTTGGGCACTATTTTGTTGAAGATAATTGATAAGGTCCTCTTGTATGGCATCAAATCAACCTATATGAGGATGTGGGAGGTTTGGATTTGGGTTTGGTAGTGGATTTGGGTTTTACTGAGGGTTTTCTTATTGTGGGGCTACATTTTGAGAGTTTTCACATTGCTCATTTTTAACGTTATCAAGATTGTCAGGTGTTTGAAGAGGTCTTTGCTGTCTCTTTCATGGTGAGGGATTGTTTTCTAAATCTAACATCAAAATAATTAAAACACTTCAATCAATTCAAAAAATGCTACTCAATCAAAATTGAAACAAAAAAAACTAAAAGAAATTCTTACCTGTTCGACGGCGTGACATGCTTTTAAAATGATCAATATCACAATAAAATTCAATTACAACAAGAACCCATTCTAGTTTTGACATTTTCTCTTCCTCCTCTCTCCTTCAAACTTGGTTTTGGTGTGAAGAAAAATACTCAAAACACAAGTTTTTAAAAAGAGTTTATGACAGTCAAAACATGTACACATTTTGTAAAGCATTTTTTGCTTTACAAAACACGTACAAGTTTTGTAAAGAATTTTTTTCTTCAAAAAATGCGTACATGTTTTGAAGAAATTAAGTTTTTTTTATTTCTTTTTTTGGGTTGGCAAAACCTTAGGTTTGCCAAGCCTTGTTTTTGAAAATTTGAATAACCCGAGTAGGTTATGAAAAGTTTTGGTTTTTTTTAAGGAGGTGGCTACTTTTTTGCACACCATCTTGATGCACTTACCCATACATACATATATACATACACACATACATACATATTATGAAGTGGGGAAATTGGGTTCACTAGCTCATTTGGAAAAACTAGGACGCTTCGGCCTACTTTTCCTTAAATTATAAAGAATATGATCGACTAGACTTGATATGGCTCAATCATTAAGTAGATTTAGTGGTCGTATTGGAAATAGGAAATACTGAGAGGGGGGTGAATTAGTATTTCAAAAACTTTTACTTTTTCCCAATTATGGATATAAGAAATTAACTTGAAGCTTTTATAAGAAACTAAACTAAGTAAACTAAATAACAAGCATAGCAATAAGACAAATAAACTCATAACACCGTGTTTGTTCTCAAGGAAACCCTAGCCAATGGAAAAACCCTTTGGGGATGGTACCCACAACTGATCCACTAATCAAATGTATCGAGTTAAGGATGTTGACTCTGTTAGGGGTCTGTCACACAGATATAGTGTCTCTGTCCTGGTTTAAAGGAATCTAGGCCTTGTTAGAAGCCTCAACCCTGCTAGGAGTTTCATTAAAAAACATAATGTTTGCAAGATGAGCTCACTGTCCAAACATGCAAATTACAAAAATAGCTTCAGATACAAAGGTAAAATACAAAACATTTTTCTGCTATCGAATAGCTTTCCTATTCTGATCTAGCTTTGTAGGCTCTTCTCTTTCATATACAATTCTTACTTTCTTTCTTCTTACAATATACAACTTTCCATCATATATCAAATTATTAAAATTTCTTTATGTAACTTTTACATTTTGCATAACATAATACTTACATATATACAAGCTATTACAAATAAACAATTTGGAGTTGGCTTACAATACTTATACTCTTCTCAAAATATAAAATCAATTCATGCTTCCTTAGGGTAGACATCTAGGATTCCATCCCTAACTAGAAAAGTCATTATTTTGATTAAAAAAATAATCCCTTTTAACTCAATGTAATCATATTCTGTCTTCTTCTCTTTTCAAGTCGGTTCAACACTCTCTATAAATCTTTAATATCTTCTTCCGTAGATGTTGTATAGAATTGTGCTCTCATATGTGACTTTGATATACATAGAATGATCCATTTTCAAGTGTGCATGCACTCAACCTTCTTCTATGAACATCGCCAATCAAAATTGTCTCTGATTAGACTGGTAAACATTGCTGTACTTCGACAATTTTTTGATGCGCTCATACAAGACTGCTTCCTTCGATTATGTTGTCTTCATGCTGAGTATATGTTTCCATAATGACAACATTCTAATATCCTACTTATCCAAATTTCCAACAATCTCCCCCTTTGTCATTGGTGGCAACATATGGGAAAATTGGCTAAGTCCCAAAAACTTAAATTACAAAAATTGTGGCCATTACAAAATATGGATCTTATATGTCTACTTATTTCTCCAAAAATTGATACTCCCCCTAAGAGTATACTTCATACTATACTTCATTTCTATATCTTCTACATACATACAATTTTCATACTAAACTACTCCCCCTTTGACAATAATGACAAAGGTGTCAATTCTATAAGTATGACAAAATTGTTTTACCTCATGATCTCAATATTGCAAGGCCAGAAGGCTTGCAAAACAATATGCAAAATTAGCTTTCAAGTTCTCTATTTCCCTATCCCATATCTTCTTCACCGAGTTTGAAACACTTAGTAATGCACATAGGCCAAAGGATGCTATTTCAACTGCCTTTAGATTATCATATGCAAATTTTTCATAAGATGTCTTTGATGAAAGACATTCTTCCAACTGACTCTTTACAAAAATGATCTTTAGTGATAAATGATCTCTGAGTAGAGAGAATATTTTCAATTTCTTCTCCTTTTCATCCTTCAGAAGTCTCATGTCATCATATATTTTTCTTATTTTCCTCTCAATTTATGAGATCTTCGTGTTAGGGCTCTACAAGTTATTTACTATCACCTGTAGTTCCACTTATTTGTTCTTCAACTTCTCTGATAATTCAGATGTGTGGATGTGGGATTGTGTACATCGAATGTACAATGATTTTCCTCTCTCTAAGCATCTTCTCAATTCTTTTATGCATACATCCAAGTTATCTAAATCATTTCTGATATTTTGGCATACAACTTGAAATACTTGTGCATCATGAGCTACTTGGGCTTTGACTGCTGCAATATTTGATAAATTTGTGAATTCCATGTCAAAATATTTCATTACTTCTTTTTCTTTTTCTTGGGGATCAGCCCCACTAACTTGACTTGATATAACACTTTGAAGTTTACTGGTTACCTCAAGTAGTGCTCCTTCCAAGATTTTTACCTTTTTGTTCTTCCCTATTATTTTATTTAGAGATGAGATCAAATCTATTTGATCATCATCATCCACTTCTTTTCCTAAGCTTGCAAACACTGATTCAATGGGTGCTTTCTGTGATGCTTCTGCCATGTCCTTTGATTTATAAATAATTATTGACTGTTCCTGTTGCACTGCATGCTCTTCTTCTACTATTTTAGTCTGAATTTCTTCTTTCTTCTTCCTTCTTTGTCTCAACCATTTCTTCCTTATTTTCTGCTACATCCTTCTACTCATTAATCTCTGTCAAATTGCCAACATCAGCTCCTTGGTCATTGAATGGGTTCTCTTCACTGTCTAAGGTGATATTCATGCCTTCAATGTTCATAGATTCATTTGTAATGTTGATGGAGGGTGGTGGAGATGGTGATGATTCAATCTGATGTTCTTCTTCAACTGCTTGACAAAATTCACTAATTAATTAACCTGGTCCAAAGTTCATTACCTTCACAACCGCTTCATCTATTTCTTTGTTTATCTCCTCATAGTTTCCTCCCATTATCAATACTGTCATTCTCTTCCTTCTCAGATGAGTACTTAAGTTCTTCATTATTTCTTCAAAATGATTTTCATCTTGTATCTCACAGAGCTTTCTTACAAATCTTTCCCTTATTCCTTTATCTTCTTTTGTAGCTCTCTTCTTTCCATTTACCAATTTCTCATATAGATTGTCATGGATCTTGCCTTTGATGTCTTCAAATTTCTTGTATGCAAGGATCATATATCTGACAACTGCATTTTCTAGGTTTAAATTCTCAAAGTTATCATACATCTCATAATACTTGTTCTACTTGGTGAAATCCCCTTCATTAATGATCAAAGGGTTCACTTTGTCAATTTTAGGCTTCCATTTCTTTTTGCTGCTACTTGCCTCTTCATTTGTTTGTGGCTTAACTACCGGTGTCTTCCTTTGTAATGAGGTAAAGATAGTCTTTTGTCTTTTACTTGGTCCACTTTCCATCTCTTTCACTCTCTTAGGCGGTGTGGTGGAGGAGGATCTTTTGGATTTCCTCACTTCTAGTACTTCCACTTCTTCAATCTCTTCATCAATTTCCTAAATTTATTCAAAAGGGGCTGCATGGGATGCCAAGGGTGGAATTGATAATACTTCTTTATGTCCAATGTCCCTAATCACTACTATTGTCTTCTTTGCAATGACAAACTCATGTTCGGTCATACCTGTAGCCTTTAATATTTTCTTGATAGTATTGTCAACTCTCTTCTTTTCCATTTTTTGTACTTGTGATGTTTGTGCTGATTTGAAGTTCTCTTCATGTCTCCCAAATCTAGGACTCTTTTCATCCAAATTACTCTTAAGTAACTTTCTCACATAACCTTCAATTTCAACTTTTGAAACCTCATACTCAAGAGGATCTACATATTCTACTCTTGGCTCAACTGCTTCAATGTAGGTAAAGTCTATGTCCACAAAGAAGCATATCTCATATTTGTACTTCTCCACAATAGATCATGGAATCCTTGATCTTTTCCTCGTTTCATTCTAAAAATTATTTATTACTAAAGTAGCACTTTCATTCACTTTATCAATAGGGTGTCTCAAATATACTTTATTAATTATGTCCATAGAATTTATGTTATCATTCCAATCAACTCCTATAGTGTATGGGAATCTTCTTAACAAATGGAAAAACATGTAGGTGATCAGGGATGAAAATCTCAACTGTGAATTCTTAGTCTTTCTAATCTTCTCAAGATTTTTAGTCAACTATATCCTCAAAATCTCACACATATCTAGTTGTACTTTGTCTACACACATAAGATAAGTTGCATGTACCATGCCAGCTATCATATCATATTCTCTTGAGCTTGCACAAAATTTGAAGTCATTATTTTGCATATATATCTAACATCATCCTGTTCAATCTTACTTATAACAATTCATGTTCCATTGTAGGAAGACTTGGTGTTATCTAACACTATTTTCTTAACATTCTTTTCATTCAAAGGAATCACTCCTAACTTAGATAATCCTATTACCTCATGACTAAGGTCTGTGGTGATGTCTATGACTCTATCATATAACCAAAACTTTCCACTATGAATTCTACTAAATATTATCTTGGTCCATTCATTATTCTGAAACTCATAGTGAAGTGTATTCTTGATAATATCTATTTCACTCAAATGTTCAAACCCTTCTTTGTAGGACATGTCTTGTTTGTAAATCTTATTATATTCCATGATTAGACTACCATCTCCTATAGTCTCAAACTTACATTTTAGATAACCTTTCACATCTTCCAAATGTAAAACTCCATCTGGAATGATTTACAAGGCTAAACTAGGGACTTTTTCCAAAGGTTCTATAGGTTCCTTCTTCATTTTAGGTCTAGTTGTATCTTTGATGTTGTGAACTAGTGATGCATCCATGATTCTATTAAAATATGACTACTTTGATAATGAATACTTAGTAAAATACCTCAGAATCATGATTTAGGGCTTTGTGTAGATCTGGCAAGAATTATGTCTCCAAATCCTGCAAGCTGCTCTTAATCTCCATTGGGTAGCTCTCTATATCAATTGTAATCACTTAAATGATCAAATAATACCAATCATCTGATTTTATCCTTCAAATATTTCAAGATACTAACATCACATTAAATTTCTTAAGTGCTTCATGCCAAAAAGTTGTTCATGGTTACCTACACAACTTCATTCTTTTCGTGTACTCGCATACATGTTCATAAATTCATGCACTCTTAACCATAGCTTCATTATGTCATATACTAGCTCATATTAACTTCACAAGACTTAATTCAATTTACTCTAAGTTCTATACTATTCTGATGCCTTACTCTAATACATAATTCATGAAATAAATGCATAATTGCTTTGAAATGAATTAGAAAATGAATCACACTTACTCTCAGGTACTTCACCTATCTAATTTCTTGGTATACTGAGTGTTCTTTCTTGGTCTTGTGATTTAACAAACTCAACTTCTTCCAAGTTACTGTAGCATTCTCTCTGACTGTTGTTGGTGCTCACATTTCTCCTTGTGTAGTTTGTAGGATTAGGGTTTCTCATGTTGTTCATTATGCAAAATCTTGTTGTGTGACCAAATTTTTTGCATATCTGAAAAACTACTCCATTGTTTCCATATCTCAGTCCTAACTGACTGATTTGTGATCTGTAATTTCTAGCAATATGTCCAATCTTGTTGCATCTATAACATACAACTCCATTCCTTTTGTTCATATCTCCAATAGGTCTCTTATTTGCAGGGTTAGTATCTCTAAACATTCTAATACTTTTATTATCATTAGATCTAGGTTTCTTACAATCAATAGCTCTATATCCAAAACCATGACAATTATAACAATAACTAGCGATAGGTTTGAATTGATTACCTATACAATCTATTTTCATATGTCCAACAGAATTACATGAAAAAAATCTACCTTTAAATTCTCTTCGCATTTCTTTAGGTGCTTCATCTTGCTTAGGTGGATTAGGTATATCTTTAGATTTGTTAGCTTCATCAGACTTCTTTTCATTTTTATTCTCAGAGTGTTCTGGATCTGGTTCCTTGCATTCCTCAATCTTTTTTGGGAACATATCTTCAAGATATCCAAGACCAGTTTTATCATAAGATGGTTTCTGATAAGACATTTGTTCATCAATATTTTCACTACTGAAATACAATTTCTCAAGATGTTGTTTAGACTGAGTTAGTTCTCTTTTCACAATTGTATTATACTTCTCAAGTTCAGCATACTGCAAATTTGTTTTCTCAAGTTCAGATGTTACTTTGGTAAGTTTATATCTTAGATCTGCATTCTCAGATTTCAAATTTGATTCATCTTTGCTATTGACATCTTTCAAGCTTAACTTCAGATCTACAATCTTTAGTTCATGTTTAAGAATCTCATTTTCTTTCTTCAGTTTTGAAACTTCATCACAGTCCTTGACTTGAATTGTAGGTTCTTTCTTTGATTTTAGATCTTCTATCTTTTATTTTAGTTTCTCAATGTAGTTTTTCACGTCATCATATTTCTTCTTCAGAGTATCGCTTTCTTTAGTAAGAATATAAATCTGTTCAAGAGCTTCATCAAGATTCTTCTGCAACTGATCCATATCCATAGAGATCTTAGTCAAGTTGTTAGGATTTCTTCGAATAACTTTGTTATGTGTAACTATTCTCTGATACCAATTATTAGAAATAGGAAATACTGAGAGGGGGGGGGGGGTGAATCAGTATTTCACAAACTTTTACTTTTGCCCAATTATGGATATAAGAAATTAACTTGATGCTTGCATAAGAAGCTAAACTAGGTAAACTGAATAAAAAGCATAGAAATAATACAAATGAACTTATAACACCATGTTTTTTCTCGAGGAAACCCTAGCCAAGTGAAAACCCTGGTGGGGATGGTACCCACAACTGATCCATTAATCAAAAGTATCTGGTTAAGGATGTTGACCCTGTTACATACATATAGTATCTATGTCCTAGTTTAAAGGACTCTAGGCCTTGTTAGAAGCCTCAACCCTATTAGGAGTTTCTATTAAAAAACAAAATGTTTACAAGATGAGCTCACTGCCCAAACATGTAAATTATAATAATATCTTCAGATACAAAGGTAAAATACAAAACCTTTTTCTTCTACCAAATAGCTTTCCTATTATAATCTAGCTTTGTAGGCTTTTCAATTTTATATACAGTTCTTACTTTCTTTATTATTACAATATACAACTTTGCATCATATATCAACTTATTACAATTTCTTTATGTAACTTGTACATTTCACATTACATAATACTTACATATATACAAGCTATTACAAATAAATAACTTCCAGTCGGCTTACAATACTTATACTCTTCTAAAAATATAAAATCAATTCATGCTGCCTTAGGGTAAACATCTAGGATGTCATCCCTAACTAGTCAAGTCATTATTTTGATAGACAAAATAATCCCTTAACTCAATGTAATCATATTCTTCCTTTTGCTCTGTTCATGTCGGCTCAACACTATCTCTGTAAATCTTTAATATCTTCTTCCGTACATGCCGTACAGACTTGTGCTCTCATATGTGACTTTAATATACATAGAATTATCCATGTTCAAGTGTGTATGTATTGAACCTTCTTCTGTGAACATCGCCAATCAAAACTGTCTCTGATTATACTGGTAAACACTATTGTACTTAGACAATTTTCTGATGTGCTCATATAAGAATGCTTCCTTCGATTATGCTATCTTCATACTGAGTATATGTTTCCATAATGAAAACATTATGATATCCTACTTAGCCAAATTTCCAACAGGTCCTTCAGTGTGGGGGAATATGACTATGCAATTGTAAATGAAGAGTTCAAGATCTAGGGTCAAATAAGATGAAAAAGTGTTTTTTTTGCATACACTAAATGACTAGGAACTAACAAAAAAAGATAGAAGCAGATCTAGGAAGAATTATTGTAACTAACATGCAATCTGAATTTTAGGTTGAATTAGAGGGACTGGAGTGCCCAAATTAGTGTGCACCCTAGATTGATGCACCTTGCTCAACCCATCTATAATAGTTTCTTATTCGATGAATTATAGATTGTAGCTCTCCTTCTGATTTGACTATAAAACTTTTCACACATCTATCACTTGCATTTATAAACATAAGAAAAGGTAAATTTTGTGTAGAAAGTGGTTTTCCTAAGTCAAACATTATTTTTTGAATCAATCTTGAAATTGAAATAAAATATATACTTGGAAGGAAAGCATGTTCATATGTAGTAGAGGTTAGATCTAAGAACTTGAATGCATTATACTTTAATGATGTAATGGTCTTTGAAGGTGATAAAAAGTGTTGATGCAATAATATGATTGCAAAATAACTTAAAAGGAAATTATAAAAGACATTCTTGCATGAAGGTTATTGAAGCTTTCCACAAAAAATAATATGGTGAGATGAGATGCCTTGCATATTGGAAACTTTCTCTTGACGAATTGAAACATAAAATTGTAGTTGAAATCTCCAATTGACTTGAATAAGATATTAAATAAGAGTGGTTAGCTTTCTTATATACCTCGCCTAATCATTTCAAGGTGTTAAACTCAAAGGAGGTTGACACAAGTTTAAAATTCCTACTAAAATAATATGATTGGTTAGAGGCTTCAATTTCACCTAAACATTAGGAAGTAGGGTGATGAAGGCACCTCATTTCTCCCAATATGGTCTTAAATTGGGACCAAAGGCTCTAATAGTGGAGAAGAAGCCAAGATTATATGAAAAATTGAGTTGGGATGAACAAAATTGGATCCAAGAGGTCATTCATACTAAAAGAAAGTACTATTAAATTCCTCAATTATGAAATTGAAGCTTAAATTTCACCTAAACATTACAAAGTAGGGTGACCAAGGCACCTCGTTACTTCTAGTATGGTCCCAAATTGGGACCAAAGGTTCTAATGGTGGAGAAGAAGCCAAAATTATATAAAAAATTGAGTTGGGATGAACAAAATTGGATCCAAGAGGTCATTCATACTAAAAGAGTGTGCTATAAATACTTAGTGTGTCTAAGAGTATGGTAAGAAATAATTTTCAATAATATAAAAAAGATCCTTTTTTTGTGGTATTTATGATGATATAATATCTATTCCTTTCTATTTCAGTTTGAGAGATTTTTCTGATCATATTTTCGCATTATAAAAATTTAATTTTTTTCATTGAAACATATCTGGTTGCAAATCAGAGAATTTTTCATAAACATTTACATTTTCTAGAAGGTATGAGAATCTTACAGGGGATCTTTTTTTTATCTTCAATTTCACCTAAACATTAGGAAGTAAGGTGACCAAGGTACCTCGTTGCTTCCAATATGGTCCCAAATTGGGACCAAAGGTTCTAATGGTAGAGAAGAAGCCAAAATTATATGAAAAATTGAGTTGGGATGAACAAAATTGGATCCAAGAGGTCATTCATACTAAAAGAGTGTACTATAAATACTAAGTGTGTCTAAGAGTATAGTAAGAAAAATGTTCATTAATATAAGCAAGATCCATACTCAATTGTCTTAGAAAGAGCCCTAGATGAGGTAATCAATTGAGTGGATCCAAGAGGTTGACACAAGTTTAAAATTCCCACTAAAATAATATGATTGGAAAGAGGCTTCAATTTCACCTAAATATTAGGAAGTAGGGTGACCAAGGCACCTCGTTGCTTCCAATATGGTCCCAAATTGGGACCAAAGGTTCTAATGGTGGAGAAGAAGCCAAAATTATATGAAAAATTGAGTTGGGATGAACAAAATTGGATCCAAGAGGTCATTCATACTAAAAGAGTGTGCTATAAATACTAAGTGTCTCTAAGAGTATGGTAAGAAACAATGTTAATTAATATAAACAAGATCCATGCTCAATTGTCTTAGAGTGAGCCCTAGATGAGGTAATCAAAATGTGGTGCATAAAATCATTTGAAGAGTGCATGAATATATAAATAATAGTAAATGAATGATAAATATCCAATCTACAGCTTAAACTCAAAAATTTAAGAATGACATGAATTGAATACCAAAGCATTAAGGAGAGCACAACATAATCACTAGCTATTAATGGTCTATCATTTGCCAACATTCCTTGAAGCTTCCATCATCTTTACAGTAATGATGAATGAATAATGTTGAAAACTTGATGTTATTTATTTTCCTTCATATTTATAGACACACGTGTCCAATATGGTAGGGGTTTGCTATCTCAAATATTGTATATATAAATGAGGAAAGCTACTATCTTTTATATGAGCCACAACGTTTATTTTTTGATAAAAATCTTACATAAAATGATCATGGACAAAATTGAGACCTTATTTTGCATTGTAAAGGCCAACACTCAAACTATTTAAAATTATAAATATTTTGGCAAGGTATGATTAGAGGGAACCCATGTCCCACTAGAATAGGATATCTGAAAGGGAGGTGAAAGAATACTTTCTGATGATATTAGATCTATTCCTTTTTTGTGGTATTTGATGATGATATTAGATCTATTCCTTTCTATTTTATTTTGATATATTTTTCTAATCATTTTTCCGCATTATAAATTTTTTATTTATTTTCATAGAAATTCATTTCTGGTTGCAAATCAATTTTTTTTTCATAAACGTTTACATTTTTGGGAAGGTACGAGAACAGGGGGTCTTTTCTTTATGTTTAAATCTAGATGAAATATAAGAGTTCAAAAATTTGATCTTTGAAAACTAGTCTATTTTCATAAATTAGGTCTATAAGGCACAAATAAGGGAATATTGCTAAATTTTTTACATTTTTGGAAATCTCTCAGATTTTTAATAGGGGTATCTTTTTTGTATTTCTAGTTTTGGGGCCAAAATTATAATAAACAAATTAGATCTTGTTGACTAGGTCAAAAGAAAAAAAATAAAAAAATAATTTGTAATTTTCATGATGAGCTTTCAATTTTGTTTGCAAATAGTCTAATGTACCATAATATCACTTTAATTTTTGGGAAATAGGTCCTATTATGAGTCTCAATTTCATGTGAAAAATACTTTTCAATGTGGGCATTATCATCTTTTTAATGATTTCACTTGCTTGATTTGAGTTTGTGATTGTAGGACATTTGACCAAGACAAATAAATTAAACTACTAACACATTGTTTTGTAGGACGCTTGAAAAAAGACTTAAAATCATTCAAACTACTAACATTGTGGTTTTGTAGGTTTTCTTGAAGATACAAATAAATATTGTGTCTTGGTTAGTTTTTTCTTCTTAGGCACATAGTCTAATTAGGAAGGTTCATTTCTTGTGATCTAATTAGGTAGCATGAGAGTATGCTCTTTCCTTTTTAAGGGGGAATCAGAAATCTAGACCTACTTAATTTGGTCATTAGAAAGGGATCTTGGTTAATTAATGTGTGTTTTGTGTGTTTGGGAGAATCCATTGAAGTAGGAAAGTATGCTCTTTTTCTTTTAGGAAAATTAGAAATCTAGACCTTCCTTGGTTATTCATTTTTTCATTTTTTATTTTTTATAATTTACCTTTAGAGGGATTGCTAAGAGAGAGACCTTTTGGGAACAACCCAATTGGGGAACAAGAGAAACCAAATAATCCACCCCACTATAATCAAAATCTTCCTTCAATCTAAAGAGAGGGAAGACTTGGATATTATCTATTTACATTTCTTCTTCATGTGTAGGGCCTAGTTGCCTCAATCTTGCTAAGAAAGACTACACTCATGTAGATGCTTGTAGGGCCATCTTGGTCTGAATCTTGTTTACAAGACTAGAAGGGGAGTACATATAACTTGTATAGGGCCGAGAGGTCTCAATATTTCCTATGAGATAATACATTTTTTGATTCTTGTAGGGGTATATGCCTTAATTCCTCTTGTGGAACTACAAGGGGTAGTCATGAACGGAGACCCTTACTAGACACCTTAGGATTTAGAGACCAACTATTTTAGCCATGTGACTTCCTTTGTGTGAGGATTGATCCAAGTGGACTGCTTGGATCACCCCAAGATTACTCACCATATGTGCTCTCTTAGATGCTAAGGCTTGAATGTGGAAATGTGGAAAGACATGCACTGGGAAGATTGATCTCTTCTAATTGATCCATAAATTGTGTAGTCATAGGAAAGATCATTCAACCACTTAATAGTGGGGCTAAGACCATAAATTTGTGGGAAAAGGTTATAAAACTTCCCTTTTTGACCTTAGGTAGAGTGTGTTTGATTGTGTTTAGACTCATGGAAATCTTTTGGACATACAAAAGTGCTATTTCATACACCTTTGAAACTAGGACTTCACATGTTCTTGTCTCCCCAAGATTTCTTTGTCCCTTGGTGGATTTTTTGAAGAAATTTTGTTTGGTCACAATTATTACAACATTGAAATACATCCTTACCAACTTTATAGGTGCAATATCCAATTTCTACTTCCAAGGGTTCCTAAACACTCCCATTATTTTCCAAGCTTTCCTAATTGGGCCCTATTTGATCCTAAGACAATCCTAATCACACTAAGAGGATCCTACATGGAAGGATTTTTACTTTCATACTTTTCATAATTTTACCATAGGTTCCCTATACACTCTTTATCTTTTTTAGTTTCCCTCTTGGACTTTTATTGCCTGGCTCTTGGTTCAGTCTTGCATCCTAAGTTGTGATTGACACTATATTATTTGACTCCAAAATTGGTCTAGGATATTATAATCTCATCCTACTATTGAATTTCATTCCTCTACATCCCTAATTTTATTCTTGAAGTAATCTAGTGGACCAATTACCTTGTTGATACAAGAGTCTCTTAATTCATTTCTTCATACACTTTAAGGTTCTTACTTACCCTAATCTATCCAAATCTATCCTAATATTCTATCAGACTCTGATTAGAATTTTTTATGTGTTTTAGAAGGTACTCAAACATCATATCAAACCTCACACCTAAGAATAAGTTTACTTAGTCTCTCATCAGCTTGCCTTAGCAACCTATCCTTTGGATTAGCCAGTACTTTGAATTGTTTGGACCTTGAGTCTAGTTACTTGAGTTAAAAATTGTTTGTGTTCACTTGGAGAATTTCACACTCGTCTTTACTCATAGTTAGTATCAACTAGTTAAGGATAAGAGTCCTAAATTTGACTTTGAACCCTCTACCTCAAGAGAGAATCAACCTACCACACCCAATCCTTCTATTTTCTAAGCTTTACATAATGCTTTGCACAAACCTTTCCAACCTCCTTTTAAGGTCCTTTCCACTCCACCATATAACAAAACAACTTATTTAACCAACCCAAGTAGACTCCTGAGACTAATCACACTAGTCATACCAATATGGATGATCATAATGACAATGATAGACTCCACCATGAATCAGATGATGAGGTTACTTAGGAAGAACTTCAAAAGTGATAAGAGGACAAAGGCTTCCCAAAAATCTTACAAGTTGTCCTAGAGAAAGGTAAGGACAAGTAATTCAAACATATTGCATCCCAAGGAGTTAAATTACCCACAAAATTTGAAATTGAAGGCCTCATTGAGAAACAAGAAGATTCCCCTATGATGACCCTAACTAGATAATTCCAAGATCTTAAGTGGGAGCTCATGAAAATGAATAAATCTAATAAGAAGTTTCATCTAAGAAATATTCTCTTGAGAATATATCTCCTTTTCCTTTTTATAGAAACATCTATATGACACCATTTCCACTCAAAGTTGAGATCCCAACTTATACGTCAAGTATGATGGTAGTGTGGTGTAGGAGCACCTAGGCTATCCCTAAAGCCCTAGTCAATTTTGGCTTGTAACTAACTCTATCCAAGTTAGTATATCTTTGTTTTTTACCTTAGAAGGTCTTGCAAGAGTTTTCCTAGGTGGATTAGACTAGGATCAATCCATCCTAGATGTTTAAAGCTTTCTAGTGGTTAGTGTTAGTCTAGGCCTTAATGGGAAAATGGATGTAAAAGTGTCATGACAACATTTGCATTTTTGGCAAATGTTGCATGCAACATCGACAACATTGATCCCATTTGGAGTTAAGGGATCTAATCAATTCTTAGTGGCCTAAAATATAGGAAAGGGCATATTTTAGTTGGAATATGATCTCATTTCCTGAGGCAAGTTGTGGAGAGAAGTTTTTGACTTTGAAAATAGACTGTGTTCAGATTTGTAGTGATAGTCGATTGGTTTTGAGTGTAAGAGTGTCTGCATATATTGAAGAGCATAACTTAGTCTTATATTTGTGTTGTGCGGTTAATTTCAAGAGCTTTTCATTTAGTGATAGGGTTGTTTTGAGTTCATTAGGATAGTTTAATAAATTAATTTGTAGATAGTCTAGTTGTTGGTGTTCACATGGTAGTTTTTGGTTTCATGGCTCCCCCATAGAATCCAACCGTGGGAATCACTAGGGTTTGGATAGATATGGTAGGGGAGACTTTTTATAGTGTATATATGCAAGGAGGAAGCATGAAGAACCAAATGATTATTTTTAAGGTGAAGCACTAGGCAAGACTGGTGTACCTGGCTAGGTGCTTGACAGAGAATAAGTAGTGTGCATTTGCAGGGTAAGGAATAGAAGCATGAATGGAGTATGGTTTTAGATAGACCATAGATATATTTTATCTTGGTGGTGAGATTAGCCATTGTCCAATCCTCTAACCTAGATTTCTAGGAAGAAATCAGTAACCAACTTAAAAATAGCCCTATTAGCCCTATGAGCCCTATAATCTAGGAATCTACTATACGGAGGCCCTAGAACCCTAAAAGACACAAAATATCTAAGGTATTCCAAAAGGGTATCCAAATGTAAAATTAGTTTTTGAGGTCATTTGGAAGTTTTTAGAAAGAAATGAGAAAAGTACCCTGTCTAGGGCTACTATAAATCACTAGGCCTAATAAGCCAAGGGCAAGCTAGATTGTAAACTCGATGGAAAAGACCTTTGAAACCTATTCAAATGAGATGAATGAGAAAAAAAAAGGATTTTTTGATGTAGAATGGACCCCCTGCATCACTTGAGACAAGTTCATGGTGAAAGAACACTTGGAGTTATCCAAGGAGTAGTGAAGCATTGAGACAAAACTGGTGTTAGTTGTCCTTCAAGGTTAGACACAAGAAGAATAACTCTTGGAGTGTATTTATGGTAGTCTTAGGCTTGGATTATTGAGGCTATTGAGATCCTAGAAGAGAGATTAGGATCCTAAGTAGATTGGACAAGAGAAGTCCTTGGTAACTTGTGTGAGCACACCTTGGAGTACTTCCATCAAATTGGTATCAGAGCCATTTTGATTTGGGTTGTGGTGAATGTTCCAACTAGAAGAGTCATTAGGTGAGACTACAATGGTGACCAATGCTGATTTGACAAAGAAAGTGGAAGAGCAAGAAGAGGAGAATAGATTACTCCGAGATAGACGGGCTCATCTAGAACAAAAATTGGATGAAGTAAATGAGAAGATCGGTGAAGTCAAATATAAGATAGATGGAAAGAAAAAAGAGATAATTTTGGAGGATGAGGTCCCTGAACCAAACCCAATTCTAGCTGAAGAACCATTCTTGAAGGCATTGAAGGCCTTGAGTGTAAAGGCACTAGAAGGTTTTCCAATTTTCAATGGCAAGATGGAACCAGGTATAGTCCTAGATTAGATTGAAGGACTAGAAAACCATTTTGAATGTGACGGTATCACAAAAGCTCAAAAGGTTAAAGTGGCTAAGGCTAGATTAAGAGGCCCTGCACTCACTTGGTGGAAATTTATCTAAGATGAGAGAGAGAAAGAAGGCAAGAAGCCTATTGCTACATGGAAGGCAATGGTAGCTAAAATTAGAGATGCTTATGTGCCAGAGGATTATGACATACAATTGCATAAGAGAAGGAAAAGTATTAGAAAAAATAGACTTAGATGTGAACTCCTATACTGAAGAGTTCCTATAGACACCTAAAATTGTCCTAACAATTACCCTTATTCTAGCCAATTAAATAGATATTTATTATTTATTTAATAATTAACCTCATTCTACCCTTAACTAAATAAATTCACATTTGTTTAATTACACTCTTATTTACCCATTATCCTTGATTAAATGAATTTACATTTATTTAATTTTAGCCTTTTACCCTATCATTGATTAAATAAATTTACATTTATTTAATTCTATCTCATTTCCTCTTATCCTAATCCTCCATTTAATTAAGTAAATAATCTTGTTTACTTAATCAATCCTCTTTTACCCCTCTTGGAATTAAATATTAAATTTAATTCTATTTCAGCACATGGCTCCTAACTTTAAACCTCACCTAAACTCACTTCCCTAACCTAACCCATACTTCTAACCCAAGTCAACCCACTTTTCCACTGATTAATCCTAATCTTCCACCTAATCAATCCCTAATCATTTGCACAACCTTAATCTAAGGATTAAGAAATCCTAACCCAAACCCAAGTCACATGTGACTTTAGTCACAAGTGACTCTTACACACTCTTACACACTTGTCTCCCACATGTCATTGACATGTCACTTTCCAAGCCTTAGTTCTCTCTTTCTCTTCCACATTTTGACCCATTTCATTTTCCAAAGTTGCTCACACATGTGTGAGAAACCTTGGTCCTCCCATCCTCTTACATCTCTTAACCTTTGTCATTGAGCTATCACTTTCTCAAGTTGATCACACATGTGTGAGAAACTTTGGCCCTCTTACACCTTCTTACACCCTCTTACACATTGTCATGGACATACCATTTTCAAAGGTTTCTCACACATGTGTGAGAATATTTCCCCCTTTGAATGGTCAAACCCTAATCCACATGTCATGTACATGGCATATACTTTGCCTCCACCTCATGGACACCTCATTGATCCTGAAGAATCCTATCCCTTCATCCAACTTTGAATCCAAACTTTCCATTTCCCTCAAATTCCTATAAATTGAGAGCTTTTCTCCTCATTCAACAAGCCTTTTTCACACATTGTCATGCTACAAGATTTGTGAGAAACTACATACCCTAAACAAAAACATCAAACATCTCTTCATTTGTGGAGGTTTTCATTTGTTTATTGTATTGAATAGTTAAGCTTTATTTCTCATTTTGTTTCAACACATTTACATGCTTATTTCCTCATGCAAGGCAGGGAGCAAGAGGGGCCAAACAATGGAACACCCTAATGATCCAAGCCTTCTCAACACATGTGGAAGCCAACAGACACAACAGTGAGAGAGAGAATGCAAAAACTTTCATATATTATCATCAAATAGAACCATACATGCCGAGTTGTAAGGCCTTCCTAGCTAGGGCCAGATATTAAAATGAATCACAGAAGTCCTCAAATATGTGAGGATCTATCAAAATCTCTACTTCTATCTTCTACCAACTCCTATCAACTAATTGCCTCCTAATCTATAACCAAACATCTACATTTATACAAGAAGCCACTGAACTGAGTCGACCTTCAAATCCATAATCAATAGAAGGAATGGTCAGATCTAGGACCACATGCTTCCTAATGATGGATTCCAACATTAAATCCATGATCCAATATAAATGCACAAGTCAGCCACAACAGAAACTAAAACTAAACCTGTCAGTGAACAAGATAACCGAGCAGCAGACAGGCAATGTCGAGCACCAAGGAAACAACCAACTGCCTAGGAGATAACCAACCACACTCAGTAACCAAAGAAAACTGACCAACTACTGACCAACTCGGCCAAAGCAGAAACTCAACAACATAGACAAACTCCAAATTGTTTTTGGTGACACAGGATTGCCAAGGACCCGAGATGCTCCTGCATCAGACACCTGGGGTTATTTAGAAATGATTCTCTAAATCATTTGGTAGGTCTAGTCCGAGCTGCATCCAACTCAGACTATGAAATCCATGAACTCTCCTCCATGAGTCTATTCTTCCACTTAACCAGATATTCCATATACTATTTTCCTCTTGTACTTTTTCCAACTCTTTCCTTCAAAATCTATTCAACTTCATCATTCTGCTTCTTAGGATATTCTATCGGTACTGTCACTTCATCAGGTTCATGATACTCATACAAATAAAAAATGTTGAAAATAGGTGATATGTCCATGTCATCAGGTAACTCAATTTCATATGCATTTCCACTGTCAAATTTCTTCAAAATCTTGCAAGGTCCAAACTTCTTCATCTTCAGCTTCCCATATGTTCTAACAGGAAATCATCCTTTCTTCAAATGAACCATCACTTCATGACCAACATCAAAAATTTTATGTCTCCTTGATTTGTCAGCTCTATTTTTGTATTTCTGATTACTGTATTCCAGCTTTAGCTTCACATCTTCATGCAATGTTTTCATGTACTCAACAAACTTTAATCCTTCAACACTTCTCTTATTCTCATAAGAAATGTCTCTCAAATTAGATATTCCTCTCAGTTGTGTGCCATTCACAATCTCAAATGGTGTCTTTCCAGTACTCCTATTCATTGAATTATTGTATGCAAAATTTTCTTGCGTCAACACAGAATCTCAATTACTTAGTGTGTCTCCAACTAAACATCTCAAAAGATTTCCCAAACTTCTATTTACAACTTCAGTCTATCCATCAATTTGTGGGTGAAATGTAGAACTATATTTCAACTCAGTGCCAAATTTCTTCCAAAGTGTTTTCCAAAAGTATCCAACAAATTTACTGTCTCGGTCAGAGATAATACTCCTCAATAATCTATGCAATCTGACAATTTCCTTAAAGAAAAGATCTGCTACATGTACTGCATCTGATGTCTTTCTACATGGTATAAAATGTGCCATCTTAGAAAATCTATCCACAACAAAAAATATTGAATCATTAACTCTTACTATCTTCGGTAAGCCAAGAACAAAGTCCATACTGATGTCAATCCAAGGTTTCTCAGGAACATAAATCAGTGTATACAATCCAGTATTCTGACTTACTCCTTTTGCAACTTGACAAATACCACAACTTTTCACCAATTTCTGAACATCTTTATACAACTGTGGCCAATAGTATTTCTCCTTAAGAAAATTCCATGTTTTATCAATGCCAAAATGTCCAGCCAAACCACTACTATGTTTCTCCTTTATCAAATTAGATCTCATCACTTCTCTTAGTATACACAACTAAATACCTTTAAACATCATACCTTCCTGAATAAAATATTCATCCCATTTAGTGTCTTTTCAATCTTGAATAGGTGCTCTGCACTTTCTCCATGGCTCAGAAAAATCAAGGTCAAACTGATAAGAATCTCTCATCTCATCAAAACCAAGAACTTCAATTTTCATCTCGGTCACCAAAGATCTTCTTCTACTCAATGCATCAACAACTCGATTAGTGACTCCACTCTTATGCTTGATCACAAATGTATAACTCTATGAATACTCAACCCATTTCATATGTCTCTGATTAAATTTATTTTGACTACCCAAATATTGTAAAGCTTTATGATCAATATACAACACAAATTCACTCAGTATCAAATAATGTCTCCATTTCTTCAGTGCTTGAACAATAGCATAGAATATTTCCTTCTAGCATCATTCAACTTTTCACTAAAGAAAGCAACAGGTTTACCTTCTTGACTCAATACAACTCTAATTGCACTTCCACTTGCATCACATTCTACTTGAAATACCTTACTAAAATTAGGTAATGCCAAAATAGGTAGTTCAGCAACCTTCTATTTCAGAGTCTCAAAAATTTTGTCGGCTCCATGTGTCCACTTGAATTATCTTTTGTCTCCTCTCATAGTCTCAGTCATAGCATTACAAATTGAACAGAAATTCTTTATGAACTTTTGGTAAAAACTTTCCAAACCATGAAATTATCTTACCTCACTAGCATTCACAAGTGTAGGCCAATTCAAAATAGCTTCAACCTTTTTAGGATCCATCTTCAAACCATTAGCTGAAATAAAAAATCCCAAATACACAATCTCCTATTTCATGAATGAACACTTTTTCAGATTTATCAACAACTTTTCCTCTTTCAATCTCTGCAAAACTTGTCTAACATGCAACAAATGTTCTTCTCTGGTCTTACTAAATATCAAAATATCATCAAGATATACAATCACAAGCCTACCCAAGAATTTCTTCAAAACCTCATTCATCAAGCTCATAAAAGTACTCGGTGCATTAGTTAAACCAAAAGGCATAACCAACCACTCATACAAACCTTCTTTTGTCTTAAAAGAAGTCTTCCATTCATCACCTTCTCTGATTCTGATATGATGATACCCACTTTTCAAATCAATCTTTGTGAAATACTTTTCTCTAGTCAAATTGTCCATTATATCATCCATTCTCGATATAGGAAACCTATACTTTACTATTATCTTGTTGATTGCTTTGGAATCTGTACACATTCTCCATTCTCCATTCTTCTTTTGGTGCCAATACAACATGTACTGCACAAGGGCTCAAACTTTCTCTGATAGAACCTTTCTCCAGCAACTCTTGAATATGTCAATTCAATTCTTGATTCTCAGTAGGTGTCAACCAATGAGGTGCCTTATTTGGTAAACTAGCTCCAAGGATTAGATCCATACAATGATCAATGCTTCTTTTTAGTGGAAAACCATCAGGTACATTATCAAAAATGATATCATTGTACTCGGTGAGCAACTTATCAATCTCCTCAGGGACATTATCCTCTATTTTCTTACTCAGCTTATTAGGAATCACAACAAAACATACATCATTCCTCTTCAATGAGTTAACAAACTTTCTTCCTTCCATTAAACAAAATTTCACAGATGTGCAAACATTACTAATAGGTTCTTCCATCAATGGTAACAAGATCTGTTTCTTTCCATCAACAATAGTATACTTATGCAATCTCCCATCATATATAGCATGTCTATAATATTGCCAAGGTCTACCCAAAAAAATATGACAACAATCCATAGGCATGATATCACATAATACCTTATCATAGTACTTTCCAATCTTCAAATTCACATAACATTGTTCACTTACTAGGAGTGTATGATCATCTTTGATCCATGAAATCTGATAGGGCTTCAGATGTACCAACCTTTCCAACTGTAGTTTTGTGACCATCTCATAAGATGCCAGATTTTGTGAGCTACCACTGTCAATGATTACCTTACAAACTTTATCAGAAACTCTACATCTGGTCTTGAACAAACTCTTCCTTACCGGATCTTCCTTCTTGCTTTCAAGTTCATTCAGTGACTCTTCTTGCACCAAAGCATTTCTACTGCTACTAGCCTTCTTACTTGCTTGTGTACATTCAAAAGATCTATTTCCTTCTTCTCTACAATTATAAAAATTTCCTCGAAAACTTCCTCTGCCATAACTACCTTGGTAGTTACTACCTCTACCTCTAGATGAACTTTCACCTTTTCACTCGATCTTGCCTTTTTCTAGATTTGTCTTTTCTGGTTCAGATCTACCATTCTCACCATTTGATCTACCTCTTCCTCTAGGGAACCTACCACCTCAACCTCTTTGTCTCTGTTCATGTCTCTTCTTTAATTTCTCCTCGGCCTTCAAAGAAAATTGATAAGCCTCTTCAATGTTCTCCAACTTGACCATACTAATTTCCTCTTGGATGGAAACTCTCAAACCATTCAGGTATCTGCCAATTCTTTCTAGATCATCTTCATCATGTCAAGATCTGATATCTAATCTATAGAATTCCTTAGAATACTTGATGTAGGAGCATCTTGGGTGTAAGAGCAATCTTGCATCACCCAAAAATATTTTTGTTTTTGTATTCAATAAGAGCTATCTTGTGCAGAGCTGCTATTTATGGAAACTTGCTATTTTTAGTAAGTTGGTCATACGATCTTAGAATGTTCTGATTTTACATGTGGAGGTTCATCTCAGTCATATCAGCTTGCCAGTAAGGTTTCATGGCTAGATCAGGTTTAGTTTTGAAGATATTAAAGATTTTCAGTATTGGCAGTAGGGTACAGAAACTTTGAACTCAGTTTTGAAGGCTTTAGAGGCCTCGGTTGAGGTTGAGAATTTGGGTGATAGGTGCTTGCATGAGTCAAGCCTATAGAGCGCTTCATGGCCTTTCCAAAATAGGGTTATAATAGTTAATCGGGTCAACTGGTGATGACTTATGGTCTCTGGAAGTCAGGCACCTGAAATGGCAGAAAATAATTTTCCTTCAAAATTTTTGTTCAGGTTTCAAAAGTTATTTTGAGCCAAATTTGATGTAATAAATTGAAAAATAAAATAATTCTAAGTTGGTCGGCCCTAAGGGCTAAATTTTTGGAACCTTCTCAGGTGGTGGAAAGTGCCTATATAAAGAAGGCTCGTAGTGTTGTCTAGGGATAGTTCTGGGTAGTAGATCTGCGTATTGATTCAAGGCTTTGTCCTACATAATATTGTAAGAGAATGCCCATGTGGCTTTGCATATTATAATTTTGAAAGTTTGTAATTCCACATTTGTGGAGATAATAAGAAGCCAATTTTATGTTCTTGCATATTGTTGTTGTTTCTCTATTTTTTTATGTGTTTGTGGTATTAAGGGGAGCACCCTTCATCAAGTGGTATAAGAGCAGGAGTTCCTGAGTGTGTAAATAGATCACCGACTGTGAGGCAGTTTGCACTAGGACTGTGGTTAGGGTTTCAGCGTGCATCACAAAAATGCCTCCACAAAGGGAACATGGCAGAAGAGCTGGTGTTGTAACACCAGAGGTTAGAGCGCTCTAGAGACAAGTGCCAGCATTATAAGAAGAGATTTACAGAGGAATGAATCTTAATGTCAGAGATGAAAGTGAGGATGAAGTCAAAGAAGGAAATGATGGCCAAGAAGAAGAAGAAGGAAAAATTTTGAATCGAGAAGAAGAAAGGCTTTTTCAGGCCATTTCCAAGATTGAAAAAAGACCTAAGATCGAGGTTCCTGCATTTTCAAGAAATCTTAACCGAGAAGAATTGATCAGCTAGATCAATGAATGTGAAGAATATTTTGAGTACAAAGATATTGAGGATTTTGATAGGGTCAAATTTGTGAAGGCCAGACTGAAATGTCATGCGAAGATCTGGTGGCAAGAGATTCAATTGTAGCGAAATAGAAGAGGGAAAGATAAAATCACAAGATGGGATCAGATGGTGGATAAATTGAAGTGACAATTCATTCCTATTGATTATGAGCTTGACCTACTGAAGAAGATGCAAAGTTTGAAGCAAGTAGGAAGATCTGTTCAGGAGTATACAGAGGATTTTTATCGAATCCTCATCAGAACAGGCCATGCAAAAGCTAATAAGGAGAAAGTTTCTCATTACCTTAATGGGTTGAGGCCAAGAATTCAGGAGGAGCTGAATCTGGTTTGAATGAACAATATTGAAGAGGCATACCAATTTACCCTAAAAGTGGAGGAAAAGCTGAAGAAGAAGTTCAAGAGCAGACAAAATGGAAGAGGTCATGGTGGACGATCTGGTGGATGGTCATATGGAGACTGAAATGAAGATCCAAAAAAGAAGGATGAGGCCAGTAGCAGTCAAAATTAGAGAGGAAACAATTCCAATCATTTCCAAGATCAGAATAATAGAGATCAGAGAGGAAGAGGAAGAGGACAAGGTTCAAGAAGAGGAGGCTTCCGTGGAACATGTTTTCACTATAGAGAAGAAAGTCACAGGGCATTTGAATGTCCTCAATGCCAAGGAAGGATAGATAGGAGGAATGAAGGCCAGGCCAGAGTTGCACATCTAGATGAAGATGCTACATCATCAAATTTAGAAGATGTTGAAAGAGGAGAAACGTTGATTAACAGAAGAGTCCTGCTGAGTGGTGAGAATGAACCTGAACAAAGGAGGAGCCTGTTTCACACTAGATGCAAGTGTGAGGGTAAATGTTGTGATGTGATTATTGATAGTGGAAGGATTGAAAATTTGGTGTCAGAAGAGATGGTGACAAAGTTGAAGCTCAAGAGACAAAAACACCCACATCCATATCGGATTTCCTGGGTGCAAGATGACCACAAGGTCATGGTCAGTGAACAGTGCCTAGTAAAGTTCAAGATTGGTGAGTACCATGATGAGGTACTGTGTGATATCATATCTATGGATGCATGTCACATGTTGTTGGGTAGGCTATGGTAGTTTGATAGATGTGTTGTACATGATGGTTGTGTGAATACCTATTCCCTGACAAAGGATGGAGTGTGACATAAGCTAAAGCCATTGAAGGAGACCGAAGAAAAGGTATGTGGTAATGCGAGAATAAATTTTGTTGATGGAAGAAAATTTCTAGATGGTATGAGGCATGAGCATGTGTGTTTTGCTTTAATTCCAAAAGCTGGTAAAGAGGAAGTAGAGGATGTACCTGTAGAAGTTGTAGATTTGTTGAATGAGTTTCAGGATATTGTATCTGATAATGTACCTGATGGGTTACCACCAGTAAGGAAGATTAGTCATCAGATGGATTTGATTCTAGGAGCCAGTTTGCCAAACAAGGCAGCACATAGAATGACACCAGCAGAAAGTGAAGAGTTGAACAGACAAGTGCATGAGTTGTTATAGAAGGGATTGATTCGGGAGAGCCTAAGTCCATGTGTTGTACCAGTGGTATTAGCACCAAAGAACAATGGAGAGTGGAGGATGTGTACAGATTCCATAGAAATAAATAAGATCACAATCAAGTACAGGTTTCCATTGCCACAAATGGATGATATTATGGACTATTTGAGTGGAGCTATGTATTTCTCAAAGATAGATCGGAAGAGTGGATATCACCAGATTCGGATCAGAGAAGTAGATGAATGGAAGACTACCTTCAAGATAAAGGAAGGACTGTATGAGTGGTTAGTCATGCCTTTTGGGCTAACCAATGCACTGAGCACTTTCATTAGGCTGATGAACGAGGTTCTAAAAGAATTTTTGGGTAAGTTTGTCATTGTTTACCTAGATAATATTTTGATCTTTAGTAAGACATCAGAGGAGCATATGATGCATATTCATATGGTATTTGAGAAGATGAGAGAAGAGAAATTGTTGATTAATTTGAAGAAGTGCAGTTTTGTGAAGAAAGAGTTAGTGTATTTGGGATTTGTAGTTTTAGCAGAAGGTCTAAAAATGGACCCGGAGAAAGTACAGGCTATCCTTGAATGGCCTACTCCAAAGAGTGCTACTGAAGTAAGATCTTTTCATGGTTTGGCTAGCTTTTACAAAAATTTTATCATAAATTTTAGCAGTATTTGTGGACCCTCGGAATGATAAATCCTTAAATTGCATTTAATATAGGTATATTTATAGGGTTTAAGGTTAATTGGGATTTAATTCTCCAATGTCAGCCTTCTCTAGAGGTTTGTGCCCTATATCACTGTAAAAGGAAGCCTTCCTCTCTCATTTTCTCAATCAAGTTTTTCATCCACAAGTTATGCAATCAAGTCTTCATATCTCTCAAGCAAGATAAAGAAAGCATTTCATCAAGCATTTTAAAGGAAGCATTCAAGCCCTCTTCTCCATTCAAGTTCTCCTTTGAAGATCAAGGATTCAAGCATTCAATCCTTTGAAGGGATTTGGTTCAAGCATTCAAGATTCATCATTCAAAACCCTAAATCTAGCCATCATGATGGTGTGATCTTCCTTCAAGATCCTTTGTTCATCTTCAAGACTCATTCATTCTTCTATCAAGGTGGATTCCAAGCATACAATCATGGAGGTTTTGGATTTATGTTTATGGTTTTGATTTACATTTGCCATTGTTGTGTTCATGCTTTCATATCAATATACTTGTTTACATTTCAAATATAATTGCATACCTATTGAATATCATAGCTTCATTGTTAGATCTAATTCTACTACTTGCTAGCATTCTCTGTTTCAATTTCATTATTAAGGTTAATTTTGAACTAGGGTTTAACCAAGGCAAACCCCTCATCCAAACAACAAAACCATTTTTCTTGCAAGTATAGGTACATGACAGTGAATCAGAGCTCAGATCTGGATACCCTTTTCGACGAACTTCCAGGATCCGCAAACAAACTCAAGGACAACCTTCAAAATTCCAAGGTAGTCCTTAACCTTTTATCTGGATCAAAGACTACTTGCTTCTAGAAAGACAAAATTTTTCTGGGTTTTCTCTGTCTCGGCATTTCTAGTTTGGAATAGGTTGTAGAATTGCCCGAAACTACACACAAACATCAGAAATTAGCATTTTTCAGATCTGCCGTATTTTGAGGTTAGTATTTGCCTTCCATTTATTTCAGGTTTCAAGCATATACTTTTCATAGTAGAATATAAGGTTTTCTCCTTCATTCATATTCTCCATAGATTGATTCAATTGTGCATTAACGTTTTGGTTGATCAATTTGGATCTATCCCTTGTGAATTTGGATTTAGTAGTAGATCTTATATTCACCTTGTTATATCACTCTATTCATTCTACACACCATTACAATATTTTATCCCATACATTTTGGTGATCCTGACGTACTTACCCCTTTTCTTTTATGGATTTAGATGCCCTATTGTGTTAGATCTTCCTTTGTATTTATCTTGTGTTTTCATTTTTATCCTATACATTTTGGTGAACCCAACGTACTTACCCCTTTTCTTTTGTGGATTTAGATGCCCTATTGTGTTAGATCTCCCTTTGTATTTATCTTGTGTGTTCACTTTTATCCTATACATTTTGGTGAACCCACGATAGACAACTCTTTATTTTTGGTGTTAGATCATTTGTTTTCTTTCCTTTGTATATAGTCGAATGTGGACCTCTAATCCAACTACACACGCAACATGGTCATTACTCACATGATTGAATTATGAGATAGAGTATGAATTAATCAATATGAAATTCATGGTGAAGCAACATGTTGCCTTGTATGTAGACGGGGTGTTTAATTACTCTCAGATTGGAGAACCAACAACCATAAGACCGGTTCTACAATGGAGGATTTGAAAGCATGAAAATTGAACAAAATGAAGTTAAGCTAAGATGAAATATGCAATTTAAGCTAAGAATGAAAATGCAATTATACTAAGAGCTTGAAAGAGATGTGAAGTGCAATTGAATCTAAATAGCTTGAAGGAAATAGAGATTAAACTATGAGAATGTAAGAAAATTAATCTAATATGAGAATGCAATACTATGCTAAATGAGAAATTAAGCTAATTGCAAATGAAAGCTTGAAAATATTAAATTGAGACTAAAAATCGCTATAGTTTAATTACTCTCAAAAATTGCCTCTCTTGAATGAAGAAATGAGGTTCATTAAATAGGCAAGCCCGAGAAGAGAATGAAGGGGTTCTTGATTTGAAACTCCTGACTCTTCATTTCCATTTGAGACAAAAAGACAAAAATTACTTAATTAAAATAATGGAAAATGCCACACAGGGTGACCTTTCGAATATTGTGAATTATTAATTCAAAAAGGAGTGTCCATTCAAATAACAATTAATTATTAATTTCTTTTCATGTATATTAGCCAAATGGGGTGGGTTTAATTTAATTCCAAGCACTTAGGACTTTTAGAATTAAATTAATTTATCATAGGGGTAATTTAGCTAATAAAAGTCGAAGACTTTAGGAATTAATTTTAATATTTGATTAATGCAATTAGGGTTTTTTTGCAATTGACATCAAGTCGAATTAAGTCAGGTAGGAGAGAGAAAATTACCTAGGAAACTAGGACTTTGGAGATGTAAAATTGATGAAAATGCACCAAAATTGATTGAATTTATTAGGTGCCAATTTTAGGGTATTACAGCCTTAAGATTAGATTTCTTTTATGCTCTTGCATTTACATTTCAAAAATCCAAAAGAATTGCAAAATCTATATAGAAATACAAAAATATTTATATTTTCATGCTTTTAGTATTTCTTTGTATTGATCATGTATGATTCTTGTTTTGAGTACTTTGATGAGGCTTTTGTTGTTCACAAGGATAGATCCCTTAATGAGGTACATGGCAGTAAGGATAGAAATTTTTTGAATGATATCTCCATTGATCCTATACCTATTTCACCCTCCTCCACAACCTCTTCAATTGACCTTAACAAAGATGTGTTGGGGATTGATGTTCATTCTTCTCCTCATATATGTCTTTTTTATGAGACTATTTTACAATACAATTTACCTTCTTTCCCCTTTAGGGATCAAGCTTCAATGACTTATGGCACTCCTACAATGTGCTTAATGGATAGGGATGATAATCCTCCTATTTGGGATGAACCTTTGAATTTGGATGTTGATTACTCTCTTCCTCATGAAACCATTGTGGATAATCCTCCTATTTGGGATGAACCTTTGGATTTGGATGTTGATTACTCTCTTCCTCATGAAACCATTGTGCATAATTCTACTTTTTGGGATGAACCCTTGGATAAAGACATTGATTTATCCATTCCTCATGAATAATTTTTGATACAAGAAGATGACATATTCTCTAAAACACACTCCCCTTATGTGAAAGAAGATGAAATTATAGATCCTTCACCTCCATTTGGGATTCCTTCTAGTGATGAGGCATTAGCAGAGAAAGATATGAATTCCCTTAACGCTCTTCCTCTTAGTGGTGATCTTATGGGAAATCAAGATCCTACCTCACATCCTTCTTGCCATAGTATTACTTATATCTATTCAAATCCTTTTCCAACTATGGTTCCAAGTGTTCCTCCAGTGGTGTCTTCCATTCATATCACTTCCTACACTTTTTTTAGTGTTCCTAATCTTCCTAATCCTAATCCTATCTTTCCTAATCCGATTCCTAATATTCATATTCTTGATTCTCCATTTGCTATTCCTAGTTCTTCCCACACTTATGTTGAGGTTCAAACTATGGTTCATGATGTGCAAAGATTCTTCAAAGTACCTTTTCCTTATTATCCGATCCATAAAGATAAGAGAAAAGAAACTTCCCCTTTGAGATTTCTTCATAATTTTACCCCTCATTATGATATAACATAGATATTTTCTCCTCTAGATTGGGGGGCTAGAGGCATATTTCTTCCTATCTTCTAGAATCCATTATGTTCCTGCTTTGAGCTTAATTGGTTATTCTTTCATTTATCTTGATGGTTTGTATTATGATAACTCTTCATCCATTTCTCTCTTCTATTATTTAAGATATATCTCTTAAGACTTTTGTCTTGCAAAGGTATCCCTTACCTCAGGGGAAAGGTTCTTCCTTCTTTCTCTTTGTCTAGAGAACGGCTTTCCTTAGCTTAGTGGTATTTATTTATATTAAAATATTATTTCATTATATTGACTAATGTTTTGAATATGGATATCCTTTTATATGAGAGGTTGTTGTCCTACGTCATCACCTCTTCCTTATGTTGCAAATGATATTCTTTATAAACTCTTACCCTTTCTTGGTGTTGGAGTTGTTTCCCTCATTCAAAGATTCCTCTTCCTCTTGTTTGCAGGGGTCTTGATGATTGAATCTTTATTCCCACTGTTGGAAGATGATATTTTATCTAAAGCACTCCTCTTTGGTGGGGGTCTTGTTGATGAGATATCTTTCTTTGAGGATATTTTTTTTCATGAGTGACATATTCTTTTCACGATTATCTATCCTTTTGGATGTAGGGGTCAATATCCCTCGCTAAGAATATGGTATACATTGTTGTAAACATGATATCTCCTTGAATTGTGAAATAGGTATCCTCTTCCTCTTCCTTATCCTGTCTAGTAGACTACCACGATAAGGAGGGGGCATATATAGGGTCTCCCTTGTACTATAGTTTTTTATTTTTATGATAAATCTTTCAAAGATAACGCACATAATCTGCTAAATCCTGAGGAGACACTCATTTATCAAATTTTCAATATGCTAAATCTTGGAAGGTCATGCACATAAGTTGTTAAATAGTGAAAAGACATGCATTTATATGCTAAATATTTTAAAGGTAATGCACATACGTTGCTAAATCCTGAGGAGACACGCATTTCATATTCATAGTGATACAAGAAGGTGGATCTATGGATATTCCAAAAGCCATCAGAAGAAGCATTACAATTGCAAGCATAGTTTATGGGTGAACTATCAGGTTTGGCCACCTGTTGATCTCTCCCTCTAGGGTGATTCATGATAAAGTGGGCATCTTACTGGGTGAGGTAATCACTTTCTCCTTTCTCTCTTTTCGCTTTCATGCTAGTAGGACTGGATCATGAAGCTATATTATTTATAGTGTTTCTCTTGTCTTTCTTACGTAATCATTTATGTTCTTATGATATCTTTCCAAATATGATATTAGAATGGGAAATATTTCTTAGCAATGTTTTTTATGCTAGTTGATTTGTGTTTGTTTAGTACTAACCCCTTTTTTGTGTCTTTTTCCTTTTTTGTTTTCGCACCCTTGTGCGTGTATGTTGAGTTAGAATCCTTAGCCTGGGGGCTTTTGTCCTTAGCTAAGTGTTATTTTATCTCATTGTGAATCCACTTGGATCTTTTCTTTCATCTCCTTTAACAAGAGTTTGCATCGAGTCCATACTCTTGCTAAAGTGGGGGCTTAATGTATCCTCTTAAAATGGAAGCACTTCCATGTTAAGAGCATTTAGCCCTCTAAGTGAGTGGTCTGGGGTCATGTCAAGCACCTTGTATTGGTCTTGGCTTGTATCTGGTTGTTTCCACCCTGTTCTGCTTCTCTCCTCCTCTTTTCCAGCCTCTTTCTGGTAGTTTTCTCTAAGAATCTAGAGTTTCTGACTGTCTGGGTCAAAGATGACCTGGTAGGGTCAAGGATGACCTAGACCCCAACCTAGGTCAGGGATGACCTCGACCCTAACCTAGGGCAACATCTACCTTATCCTTGACCCCAGGTCCAATTTTTAGATTATGGGAGTTATGGGATGTCGGGTTTCAGAAAGATTTATTTTCCCTCTTCCAAGTCGGCCATTTCAGGTTTTGAAAAGGTAAATCCTTAAATTAAATTTAATCTAGGTATATTTCTAGGGGTTAAGGTTAATTTGGATTTAATTCTCCAATGTCAGCCTTCTCTAGATGTTTGTGCCATAGATCACTATAAAAGGAAGCCTTCCTCTCTCATTTTCTCAATCAAGTTTTTCATCCACAAGTTATGCAATCAAGTCTTCATATCTCTCAAGCAAGATCAAGCAAGCATTTCATCAAGCATTTTCAAAGAAGCATTCAAGCCCTCTTCTCCATTCAAGTTATCCTTTGAAGATCAAGGATTCAAGCATTCAATCCTTTAAAGGGATTTGGTTCAAGCATTCAAGATTCATCATTCAAACCCTAGATCTAGCCATCATGATGGTGTGATCTTCCTTCAAGATCCTTTGTTCATCTTCAAGACTCATTCATTCTTCTATCAAGGTGGATTCCAATCATACAATCATGGAGGTTTTGGATTTACATTTATGGTTTTCATTTACATTTTCCATTGTTGTGTTCAAGCTTTCATATCAATATACTTGTTTACATTTCAAATAAAATTGCATATCTATTGAATATCATAGCTTCATTGTTAGATCTACTTCTACTACTTGCTAGCATACTCTGTTTCAATTTCATTATTAAGGTTAATTCCAAACCAGGGTTTGACCAAGGCAAACCCCTCATCCAAACAACAAAACCATTTTTCTTGTAGGTACAGGTATAGGACAGCGAATCGGAGCTTATATCTGGATACCCTTTTCGGTGAACTTCCAGGAACCGCGAACAAAGTCAAGGATGACCTTCAAAATTCTTAGGTAGTCCTTGACCTTTTATCTGGGTCAAAGACTACTTGCTCCCAAAAAGACAAAATTTTCTGTGTTTTCTCTGTCTCGGCATTTCCAGTCTGAAATAGGTTGCATAATTGCCTGAAACTACACGCAGACATCAGAAATTAGCATTTTCCAGATTTGCCCTATTTTGAGGTTAGTATTTTCCTTCCATTTATTTCAGGTTTCAAGCATATAATTTTCATAGTAAAATATAAGGTTTTCTCCTTCATTCATATTCTCCATAGATTGATTCAATTGTGCATTAACCTTTTGGTTGATCAATTTGGGTCTCTCCCTTGGGAATTGGATTTAGTAGTAGATCTTATATTCCCCTTGTTATATCACTCTATTCATTCTACACACCATTACAATATTTTATCCTTTACAGTTACTAAAAAATTAATTTCACATACATTGATGTGTTCATCATAAGATGGGAGCTGTATTTTTGGGTAGGTGGTATATGGTCTTTGACCAAGAACCCTGTAATAATTGGGAGGTGCCTTTATATTTTTTGAGAAAGTTATTTTGTGAGTTTATCCTCAATGAGAATCCAAATTACTTTGACATCTGGAATTTCTAGGGTAGAGGAAGAAGCTTTGTGCAGGATAGATTTGTGGTCCATAGGGTGGTAGAGCCATAGCATATGAGACATCTAGCTAAAAATCCAATAGTTCATGTTGTGGTCCCAATAGTAGTGAAGGGGTCTATATATTAATAGACCCTTTAGGAAGCTACATCATTAACTGATGTCATTATTGAGCATGGCACATAGTTAGTCAATGAAAAGGGTGGATCAACACCTGGACCACCTCCATCATCAACAAATGCTCCCTTTGTATCTGCCCAGCCCATTGAGCATAAGTGCCCTAGTTGTCAAGGTATATGTGTCAGGGTAGATACCAACACAGATGAGGATGGTTCAACATCACATTTGTGTACACATTACAGGAGTATATTCCAGGTGTTTTCTATTGAGAATGTGGCCCTCACAAATGACCTATTGATGATGGTGTTTTTTATGAGACAGGCAATATATGTTTATTTGTGTTTTGACATGATATTAATTTTAATCACATAAATCTTATAAAAGTAAATAAATTTTTATTTAGGGTTTAGGGTTTAGGGTTTAGGGTTGACCACAAAGTAATAGTTTGACTAGATGTGCATGAGTAGCTTCGACACCTGAGGTATAGTTTTTAAATCTTCATAAAAATAGAATAATTTCTTAGTGTAAAGATATCTTTTCTTAATATGTATATATGTATTTAATGTTTTATAGGGCTTGTTAGGGGTTGATATGTCCAAAGTTGATGATGTGCCACTTTCTACAATTGACTTTGGCCTAGCGAGCTTTACGGTATCATATTTTTCACACCTCTTTCTTATAATTTTAATTGAACCTATGTGTTATCATATTCATTTCTCTTATGTTAATTTTGTTTCTTCTAGGCTACCCCACCTGGCTCCAAGACAATAGGATGAAAAAGACCTCGAGGATACCCAAAGTACAAAAGGTAATTTAGTACAGTTTAAATATTTTGTTGAAATGTATTATGATTAAACATGTACATGTATACTGATCAATGCACATGTCTTATTTGTTCTATATACAAAAAAAATTATGTTTTACAAAATTAATGAATGCACTAGGTGTTGTTGATGTTCAAGAGTGGGAAGAGGTGACATTTTTATATTCTCTTTCGATTGCATCCTTATTTGTTCAAAATCTCTTAGAAATCCTTCCTCTATGACAATGATATATGTTATTATTTTCATACAGGAAATGTCCATAGCGGCCTCATCTGCGACGATCCGTATATGTATACATATATATATATATGTATATGTGTATATATATATATGTGTGTGTGTATATATATGTGTGTGTGTGTGTGTGTGTGTGTATGTATATCTATATCTATATGTATATGTATATATATATATATCTATATATATGTATATATATATGTGTGTGTGTGTATATATATATATATATATATATATATATATATATATATATATATATATATATATATATCTATACATATATATATGTATATCTATACATATATATATATATCTATATATATCTATACATATATATATGTATATCTATATATATATATATATATATATATATATATATATATATATATCTATAAATATATATATGTATATGTATGTATATATATGTATGTATGTGTGTGTGTGTGTGTATATATATATATATATATGGGTATGTGCAAGATCATGGTATACCAAACCATGGCCTTAAGTGGCAATGAAAAATTAGAAAATCAGGGTTAGTCAACTTGATGTAAAAGGTTGAACATCTTATGAACCTTATGTGAAAAAGTTGTAAGAGTAGAATCTGTAAGAAATTGAATGTAGTTTCTAAACTACTAGCCCTTTTTTAAAATTTTTGTTGTCTAATTGTTTAAAATTTTAGATTTCAATGTAGTACTATAAAAATTTTAGGTAAAAGATAAAAAGTACGTGTATGTCTGACCACCTTAATCATAATCAAATGATAATATATTTTCCCAATATTCTAGATATAAGTAGTAGACTCATGCCCGGATGTGACGCATATTTTTTTGTAATTTTTGGTCAAATAAATAATTAATTATGAATTTTCTACTACAACTTTTTCAGAATAAAAAAAACTCTTATATCTGACCACCTTAACTAATTCAAAATTTTACCAAATTCAAAAAAAAAAAAAAATTCTTATAGTAGCCGAAGCATAGAATGTGACGCAAGTTTTGGATTTCAAAAAGGTTAAACGGTTTGAAAGTTATAGTTGTTTTTCAGTCAGTATGTCAATTACAACTTTAAAGATAACTCAATTGAAAAATAAGTAATAATTACTTACTAAATTCAAAATTTGACAACAATTATATTGATGGAAAGCTAATAATGTCTTTAAGAAACCCTTTTCATTTCATCAATTTCGGGTGAAAAAATAGTCGTCAACTACATGGTTGAAGTCTCGGTATCAAGAACTATCTCCTGAAACATGCCTAAAGGGTTGACCAGCCACATTTGGTAATGCCGAAGCAAATACCAAGCCTAATCGTATATCTGATAAAATCAGATATCTAATATTTTTGGATATCCAATATTATCAGATATCCGAAAAAGCCCGCCTATTTTGAAATTTCAATTGCCCTGCTTTTCCCAAATTCAAGTTTCATAATAGGGTAAGTGCACAAAGATGGGGGACCAAAAAGGGGGTATAAGATGCCACTTTTTTCCTGAAATCAGAAAACTCTGAACTTCAACAAGAAATTGAAGATAGTTAGACTCAAAATTTTAAGATGTGACAAAAACCAGAGTTGTAATACTCTGAATCTAGTTCCCAAACTACTAACTTATTTTGAAAATGGTGCAGATTAAGGCCCTCAAAAATGGGGAGCACAAAAAGTGGTCCTATTTTTTGTCCAAAAACATAACATAGTGTTTGGTGTGCTCCCCCTAAAATGTTAACTTTTTTTAAAAAAATTTTTAATTGCTCTAGTGAGAAGTTAGCTAACACCACGTAGTTTATCCCAAATTTTTTTAGTAATTTTTTTATGAACGTATAATTTTTGATAAATTTACAAAGTGCACACATCTTGAAAACATGAAATTTCTGTGTGATCCCCCTAGAAATCATTTAAAACTAATCAAAAATTAAATTTTCTTTTTTTTTAAAGTGTGTATAATGGAGTCTAGTTTCTAAAAATGTAACTTATTGCAAAATTTGATGAACGAGCCAAAATCTATGCCCAAAATACTACCTATTGGTTTTTTACAAAAAACAAACATACACACAAAAGAAATTAGAGTTGAATAACGTAACATAATCAGAATTCAAAATAAATTATATGCTTAGATAGCTAATAGAGAGATTTGCAATATCACGTCGTCTAATTTTTACGTCCTTGAGCCACGAGTAAACCTGACGAGGAGCACACAAAAAAAGATGTCATTTTTTTGTATGTCTGTTGGAAAACACGTCTCAGGCCTATATCAGTCATCCAAGCCTTTGGGTTAGATCTCGAAGGCAAATCCAAGCCTTTGGATTGTTAAATTCAAATACTTTACAAAGCACGCATGCCCTATAGGGCGTGTGCACTATGTAAATTTATGATTTCCATAGCGCGCACGCACTATGAAAATCATAAATTTACATAGGGCGTGCGCCCTATTTAAGATATAGATTCACATAGTGATGATAAATATTCAAAGTGGGAGGAAGAGAGAGAGAGAGAGTTCTCTCTCTTTGTCTCTCTCCCTCTCTCCCCTATCACTCTCTCTCTCCCTCTCTCCCCCTTATCACACTCTCTCTCACCTTCTCACTCTGACCTTTTGTATCTCTCTCTCCCTTCTATCCTCTCTCTCTCATCACCCTCTCTCTCTCTCCCTCTCTCCCCCATACTCTCTCTCTCCCTCCTCCCCCATACTCTCTCTCTCTCTCTCCCTTCTATACTCTCTCTCATCACCCTATCTCTCTCTCTCCATTCTCCTCTCTCTCTCTCTCTCATCTCCTCACTCTCTCTCCCTTCTCTCCTCTCTCTCATCACCCTCTCTCTCTCTCTCTCTCTCTCTCTCTCTCTCTCTCTCTCTCTCCTCTCTCTCTCTCTCTCTCTCTCTCTCCCCTACTCTCTCCCTTTCCCCTTCTCTATCTCTCTTTCCCCTTCTCTCCTACTCTCTCTCTCTCACTCTTTACTCTCTCCCTTTTCCCTTCTCTATCACTCCTTCCCCTTCTCTCTCTCTCTCTCTCCTCTCTCTCTCTCTCCTCTCTCTCTCTCTCTCTCTCTCTCTCTCTCTCTCTCTCACTCTTTACTCTCTCCCTTTCCCTTCTCTATCACTCCTTCCCCTTCTCTCTCTCTCTCTCTCTCTCTCCTCTCTCTCTCTCCTCTCTCTCTCTCATCTCTCTCTCTCTCTCTCTCTCTCTCTATCTATCTATCTATCTATCTCTCTCCTCCTCTCTCTCTCTCCTACACTCTCCTATTCCCCTTCTCTATATCTCCTTCCCCTTCTCTCTCTCACTCTCTTTCCCTTCTCTCCTCTCTCTCATCACCCTATCACTCTCTCTCCATTCTCTCCTCTCTCTCATCACCCTCTCTCTTTCTCTCTCTCTCTCTCCTACTCTCTCCCTTTCCCCTTCTCTCTCTCTCTCTCTCTCTCTCTCTCCTCTCTCTCTCTCTCTCTCTCTCTCCTCTCTCTCTCTCTCTCTCTCTCTCTCTCTCTCTCTCATCACCCTATCACTCTATGTCCATTCTCTCCTCTCTCTCATCACCCTCTGTCCTTCTCTATCTCTCTCCTACTCTCTCTCTCTCTCCCTTCTCTCTCTTTCTCTCCTACTCTCTCCCTTTCCCCTTCTCTATCTCTCCTTCCCCTTCTCTCCTAATCTCTCTCTCTCTCCATTTTCTCTCCCTCTCCCCTTCTCTCTCTCTCTCCTTACCCTTCTCTCCTATCTCTATTCTCTCTCCCCTCTCCCCTTCTATCTCTCCTTACCCTTCTC